>OZ024862.1:7471069-7493569 GCA_964017155.1 Oasisia sp. SBJ-2009
ATATATATATAAATATATATATATATATATATATATATATATATATATATATTATTGTTATGTATGAATCCTCAACAATATATATATATATATATATATATATATATATATATATATATATATATATATATAACATAGAGTATACATACAGCATGTGTGTTATGCAAACTAACTTTTTTGTCACGTTAAGCATGAATATGAGTCAGGGATACACAAAATAAGGCCAACATCCTTATAACTAAACATGTGGTATCACAACAGATGTCAGAGCAAGACAGCAACATGAAATGTACAATATCAATCTATGTAGGCTTTGCTTTAATCTTGAAAGAAAGAAAACATATTTTTTAAATGGTTCGTTTACCAACTGATCCTATTTCGCGGTGGATACTTTCAAATTGCGAACATCTAAATAAGTAACAAAACCCAATTTGGCTACAGTATACCTTCGTCATGTGTGTTAAGTCTTACGAACATTATCGTAATAACTAACACAAGACGACAAACATACGCAGTCCTGTTTACACAATGTGACAGCTCAGGCTTTAAGAAGTTTAAAAAGATTGTCATCCGGATGAAACAAACAAGGCGGCAAATGGACACGAAGTGTGGTTCGTCGAAAGTCCAACGTGATTGTTTGTTAAATCATTATTAAAACACCTTCACTACATTAGTCACTACTGAGCTCGCACACAACACGTGTCCTACTCCCCCGGACCCGCCCGCTACGCAGCAAGGGTGTGGGGCACTGACCGTGTGTCTTCTGGCGTCAGCGGTCTCCTCCAGGCGCTCATTGCAGCGGGCGACAGAAGCGACGGCGTGTCCCTACACTCCGTGGTGTCACGAGTCCTAATCCGGGCGGTGGCGTCGGCACGTTGCTGTCCGCGTCGTAGTCGCTACTGAAGTGCCTCTGTGTTGCACCTCCGACGACCGAGCGGACACTGCAAGTGATCGAACAGGTGCTTTGGTCTAAACCAGATCGGGCGGCGCGCCGCGGCGCGGCGCGTTGGCGGGGACAAACACCGTTGGCAACGAGGCAATTCAATGACAACTCAAAACGGCGGCCATTGTTGGGCGGGCGGCGCCGGTGGAGAAGAACAATGACAGGACGCAAAGCAGCACTGACCGTGTCCTTAGACTCGGGCCAACCATTCACGCCGTGTGTGCTCTGTGCTCTGTGCTCTGTGCTCTGTGCTCTGTGCTCTTTCTTTCTATGATATGAATGGATGCGGCTGTGTGTGAGCGAGTGTTTGTTGTTGGCGTGTGTGCGCGCGAGTGTGCGCGCGAATGTGCGTACGTGTGTGCGTACGTGTGTTGCGCGAGTGTGCATGTGTATGTTGTGCAAGTGTGCGTGTGTATGATGTGTTCGTACGTGCGTGCATGTACATGTCATATGTACAGATTTATGTGTATTGATATACGCGTATGCAATGCATATGTATGTAATTATAATATGTAAGTTTGAGGACATTTCATGAATGTGTTTCCATACTTATGTGCATGCGCTTTCACGTGTGCTTGCGTGTATGTGTGTGAGTGTATGCGTTCGTGCGTGCGTGCGTGCGTGCGTCAATCACAACAACTCCACAGGACCTACAAACATTATAAATAATTTTTAAACGACGGTAGGTTATTTGGGGATTCTTAACTGTTGCGTGGCAACTCAAATTTTGGTGGCCAACCAATTTTTAGAGGGTCGCCAAGTGTGTTGGCGTATTGTTTTTTTTCTTGTTTTACGAAGTCAATAAGCGTAACTACCAGTACTTCAAAACATAGTCACAATAGCACGATATTCCCATCTCCGATCACCAAGTCTGCTTTCCAGTATCCAAGGAATCGTCTATGTATGTTAATGTAGTATTTAACCGCGGTTCGGCAAACACGTTTGGTAAACTGTAGCAATGTGTATGTTATGTTATACATGCGTGTATGCGTGGTGTGTATGTACATGTGTGGCTTTTCCTCACAGAAGCTCTGCATCAATGGCGCCAAATGTTCAGAGAGGAACGTACCACCACAGCTTCGTACCGGATGTTAATCAATCATTAGTTCAAAACATTACACGTTTCTTCGTAAAGAACAACATTCGTAGAAATCAAACGTAACATTGCAAAATATTTCTAACGTTTACGTAATGAACAACTTTTGGTAAGAATCCACTTTCTGCGTCCGTGTCACAGATAGTGGCGCTTGTTAATTAAATGTATTCGTTGTAGAATTTACATCTAATTAACTGTCGATAGAATTGTAGGCCGCCAAGGAAACTCTCGGTGCCGGTGCGTGGGTCGCACCCTCGATATATCAAGAACCGTTGTTCCAGGCGAAATGTACTCGGATTGAAACACGAAATTACCACTTCAATAAAACACAAAATGTTGCGACAGAACAACCCCACTTGCGGACCCATTTGGGAGAACCGTCAGACGTTTCCTGGGAACTGATGTCATATCGAACCAAACGATCACTGTCCGGGGCCGATCTGCAGAGTCGTGTACTGTATTTGGAAACATGCGTCATTTAGGCCCTACAGGTCAATCACAGCCACATTGAGATACGATGGTGACGAGTCAGTTGGATTAAGTAATATTGCCGTCTATACAACATTGTGAATACTTTTTTTGGCGTATTACTACGAAAAGAAAAGAAATGTAAGATCAGAAATGACAAAACTTCGGGCAGACATATTTAACAACTTGGAAGAATGTAAACGAAGTGAAATTAAGCTAATTAGTTTTATTTATGTAAAAATTAATTTCATTTTGATTCAGGACGGACATTATGTAGAATTAGTTGCACGCACGCGTACGTTCAGACAGAACATACACACGCGCGCGCACACACACACACACACACACACACACACACACACACGCACACGCACACGCACACGCACACACACACACACACACACACACACAAAACAAAACAAACAAACAAACAAGCACCCTTACCAAGACTTACGTACCCACGCATAAAACACAACACAACAGAATTCGCACACGCGCTCGCACATGCATTCATGCAAGCGCGCCTTCAACTTCGATAAACCTTCCCTTATAAATGTATCAAAACAAATCTCCTTATTAAATTAATCGGTCTTAATTCTTGGTAATGCATGGGAACCTGAACAAAGTCGTTACCTCAGACCGGTGTCATACTGCCAAACGTACAGACTGCGGATTATATCTCATTGTAGATGGACGCGATCTCGTATTGTACCATTGTTCGAAGGTTAACGTTTGTGACACTATTGCACCGACCAACGGTCAGTTATGACATTGCCGTACTGACCAGCGGTCAGTTTTGTCAATGAACTTCGACGCACTGACCAGCGATTAATTTGATCAATGGACTTTACTACAGAATTGGCCAGCGGGCAGTTTTCTCAATGGCCAGGACTGATAGGATTGACAAGAAATAGTCCAATTGCACGCTGTGAGCGTACTAAATGTAGCCGCGCGTGTCTACATATAGTACACTGTTGTGCACATGACTTGTAACATGTTATTAAACAATTCGCTGTTTTCTGCGCGTGTGGCCTCCTTAACATTAATTCATTAACATGATAATAGTTACCTTGCTGCTGTTGTTATTGACGTTACTGATGCGTCGTAAAAGATAACCGTTTAGTTATCGATATATTGAACGCTACAGTCGACAGCCGGTATTTGTTTTGCATTTTGCATGTAATTTATCTTCTTTAACAATCTTTTACATTTTGAAAATACACCTCTAATACGTACTACATTTAACTTTTTTGTACACGCTGTATAACGAATATCCTTCACTGGACAATAAAGCGAATTGAATTGCATCGAATTGCATCGAATTGAATTGAATTAAATTAAATTGAAATTAGTGTCACAAAAGTTAGTCTGGGTTACGGATGACGTACTGAGACTGAGATTCGCACCGGACTCCCGTAAAACATGAGAAGAATTTGTGTTATGTTGACCTGGTTTACGGACCCAATAGCGATACCTTCTCCTGTGGAATTGTTAGAGTAGAATAACAATATCATTGACCCTCCATTGTCCCATCACTGTCCCCCACACCCCGGGTGGGGTTACCCCCCGGGTGGGGTTAATATAACACTCGGATAACCCAAATACGCCACTTCAGACATAATAGCATAATTGAGTTATCTATATAGGGCATGCAATTTGATTGACATTTGTACAGTTGATTTTAAGGATCTGCGACACACACCGCATTCCTGCAAACGCGCCATGTACAAGATAACATTAACGGAAATCACTGCATTTTAGATTTCTCTCATTTCAATTCGTTTTTAATGCGGTGCACCTCATAAACACAGATCGTTTGATCATCGCAGGTGTGCCTCAACGGGGACACCTGGCGGGTGATTACTGCAGGTGTTCGCCACAGGAAACGCCCACCCGTTCACTCGCCGTCTACAGAAACACGGCACGGCACGGCGGCAAGATAAATACGACTTGTCGATCACGGCGGATACCGTTGTGCGAGTGAGCTTTGTTAGACGCACTTGAGGGTCATTGCCAGTGTTACTTTGTGTCCATTGTGACGAGTGGTCAGTGAGTTGGCACGCCACCTCGGCACGGTGTCATCACACGTCACACGTACGTAGCTGGTCTAGCGGCAGCGTACGCGGGTATCTTCTGCGAAAAACGGAAGCTGAATAATTTAATACTACATATTGTTATTCTTAAGCAATTGTGTCAAGTCATGCTACATTCGATGGATTGGGATGTCCTTTCATTGCAGTTAAATAATGTATACATCGGTAGGTATATGTCTATCTATCTGTCTATCCATTCCATCTGTCTATTTGTCCATCTATCTATATATTTTTCTTCTTCTGTACACGCAATTATGCATATATATATATATATATATATATATATATATATATATATATATATATATATATATATATATATGTGTGTGTGTGTGTGTGTGTGTGTATTAACTAAATGTATATATATATATATATATATATATATATATATATATATATATATATATATATATATATGTGTGTGTTAAGATGTCAAGAATATATATATGTATATATTCTTGACTTATATATAATATATTCTTTATATATATATATATATATATATATATATATATATATATATATATATATATATATATATATATTCTTGACATCTTAACAACTCTTAAGGAGCTTCTCTGTTATACAGGAATCGCCGTGGCTGCACTTTCGCGCGCACAGATCAACGTTGCCACTGCGAGTTTGTGGTATTTAATCTCTACAACATTCGAACATTCACAATTTTCACTGATATTAATTAGCAACGTTTCTCAATAAGTACAGATTGCTCCACTCTCCACATAAACATGCCAATCAATTTGCCGTACATACCATTACAAACTTTTTGAAAAATTGCGGGTCGTCATATCCTGGGGAGCGGAATAGGAAACGTATAAATAAATAAGAAATAAAATACAAAATAAAGACAAAACGCGGTTTTATTTAATAATTTCAAGTACGTGTAGCCCGTTTGAGATAATGAAAATATTATGTATCTTCGTTAAATATAGCAGTGTCATACGCCAAGGCACGGTGCCTCCTTAAATATACCGTTGGACTATTGTGGCACTCACCTTTACAATTCGTTTAACCTGTAATCAGCAAGCTATTATGACCTGGGACGGCGCTTGTCTAGAAACTTGTTTACGTGGTACTCTTTGCACGGGGACATCGTTCACATATCAAGGTCAGCATTTTCTAAAAGCTCTCTCATTTAAGCCGATTACGATATATGAAAACACAGCAAACATCTGATATCCAATCGACTGCTTTTATCTGCAGTGCACTTCAGCGTTAGACGCCCAATAAAGCCCCAGACAAAACGCGTTAAAGACGCCGTCTTATTAAGCGCATCAAAACCTTGCGGACGAAGACGAAGACTTTAGTCGACATCAAGGGAACTGTCGGCGCCTGATGAATGCACGCGCATCCTCAGGTGTTATTTTACACTCAGTTCCACGTTTATAGGTTGGTAACAATTCCATTGGCATAGAAATATCACCTGACGGTTTCGCTAAGATAATAAGTATTATCCAACAATATACACTACTGCGTTGAATTATTACGTTAATTGATCTATCTATGTTACGTGACCAGTTGCTTAGCATAAACTCAGTCAAATGATAACAAAATGGCTGCCGAAAACGTGCGTTTAATTTGGTTGAAATTATAGTTTTAGAAGATTGTCATTATGCCAACAACATAAGGGAACGTTGTTAAACTGACAAATGTATGCAATAATGTTTGATCTAAAAGCTGTCAGGCCGCAAAAGTAATGCAATCCCATTTGCCCGTTGTCAATGTTGATGCAATAATTATCACCCGTTGTACATAAGCGAACGTGTTCTGGTTGTATGTTGACGCTTTTCCTCATAGGATGATTGTTAAAGAGTGGATCGATTTTAAAGAGCAATATTAAACTCCATTGTCCGAGAAACGTGCGCCTGGGCGTCTTTTATGGTTGAACAGTCTTGTCTTGTTTGTTGTGACGTCACACATACATAATATTTGTTATGCGTTAGGAAATAACCTGATGCGGAGGCAATACAAATATAATCAATATTAATTATACATATTGGCCATTTTGCGTACACACTATCACGGATATCTAAAGACGTTAAGCCATCTAGTTAAACACGAGACTAAAAATTGCCATGGCGACGCCCAAACTGGAATGCTAATTTTGGGTAATTTCAACACGAAATACGATACAAATTTGGCAGCTGCCACAAAGTTGTCGAATATAAAATCTCACATTGCAGAAACTCTTGCGTCTCGTTCAATCTTTCCAATAGACTGCTATTACATAGGAAGCTTTACAATTCGTGTTCCAGTTGGCATAGTACCCACTGTTGACATTAGTCATTACCAGTCATCCGCCTGTGGAGGAGAGTCCCCGCATCAATTACTGCTGCACGAGTCGACTATCAGTTAAGAGTAAAATTCTTCAAGATGTTTTATGTACGCAGTCCATTTCAAACACCTTCCGCAACCTGACACAACCGTATTTTGATATCGAAGATGTGGAATGGTTTTCGCGCTTGTACAAATACACAACATTGGTATGAAGCTCCTTACACGTGTAGAAAGACCTAACCACAAAAATGCACGAGTGGAATAAAACTATTTTCTTTATCCCATCTCATCAAAGAATGCAACTTACTACACTCGACCTTGTTCTCGGCCAAACAAAGGCAACAGTTGGTGTACTGATGTCTTGAATACAGCCGGGTTGAACGTATTATGTAGTTGTTGGATCTTCCGGGTCTAGCGTCGTCTAAACAATCGTCACATTTAGTGTGGATTGTGATGGCCGCCCCACTGCGTGTAGCAGGTGTTCTCTGTGAGGTCATACGACTAGCGCGGTACGATCCTCGTTTATTAGGGTCATGACCGTTGTGTAGAAAGATCTAACTACATAAATGTAGGAGTGGGGTAAAAAAAAAAAATTCTTTATCATATCTTATAAGAAGATGTCACTGCAAAAACGCGCAAGTAAGACTAATTGGTTTGCTTCGTCATAAGTTCTGGAACGAGCGGGATGAGAATGGAAAAGAACAGCAAAAGATAGGAGATGTTGATAGAGAACGCAGTGAGAGAAAAGTGAAGAGAGGAAAGAAAAGACGCAGAAAAGATGACAGTAACCATGGCCAACATCACCCCTGACGACAGGGTCATGAAGAGAAGAACAACAAGTTATCTAATAATGTATTAGTTAGTTGCCATTGCTAGTATGATATCATTGTAGATGACACATTTTTACGTTTACATTATGCGGTGGGTTTGACGTCATCCATTCCATTTCAACAAATAAGTCTACGGTTTGTTCAAAGTGTGTTACTGCAAACAATGTAATTTATTAAACAATCTTGTCTATCTGCTCGCTACAATCGTCTTCTCATACATGACGCAGTAAGTTCTGTTAGTAACCGGAAGTTCGCTGAATCCACAAGTTGTACTTCGTCCCAGTTGCTGTCTTCATCGACCTGTCACGCCCATCCTCTAAGTTCCAGGAACTGACAGCTTGACCCACTACTCTCGTCAGGGCTGTGTGGGCGAAACTTTCAATTAGCTAACTGTATTTTGGGATTATTAAATGTATTTGGCGGGCAGAATAATATACGTATTCTATGAAATATGACAGTGTAAATATTATACGCACTGCCATGGTTGTATTCACTATTTTATACAAATTTAGACATCAAAGAGCCACTTGGCGCAGAGTGTCGAACATGTAAGGCCTTGCCCTTGTCCTACATTGTACAGAGTTTGTCATTTGTGGTACGGCAGGTGTGTCGAGTGTCGACCAGGTTTCGGAAAAATACATATGTCCGTATCCCTTCATTTTGTTCTCCTTCGACGTCTTTTCCATTTTCTTCGTCTTTTTAGTCGTCTTATTCTTCTATTCTTATTCTTCCTCCTCATTTAATACTGCATAAACGTCGCAGATTTACTGGGGAGATGCATTGATTTAGATTCATGCATACTTTATTGTTACCAATCTTACACTTTTATTTTAATGTTTAATATATAATTCTGGAACATTTAGACGACGTTCCTGAAATGTGACAAATTTAAATTCGGTAACACTGGGAACTATGTCCGATGTTTTCAATCGCAAAAAGCCCATATGACAATCTTAAAATATTTTTCATGTATTCGTAACAGGATTATAAATGCGATGGAAAACTTTGTATCCGTCAAAAACCAAATACGTTTCAAATAAGGCAGATCTTAGACAAAAAGCACCAATATATATTTTATGTGTAGGTATTTTAAATATTGATAGATGGCGACACTGGATCGAGTAGGGAATGCCATAGATTGACTAACTAATGTAAACAAGTTCTAGATTAATGCAGAATTTCAAAAAAAAAAGTGTATACGAAATTATGATGTCCTTGTACACAAGTGCAATACTTGATGGTAACGTGTTAACTCATTACGTTTTAAATGTGTCGGGTTACGTTTAGAAGGAATTATATTAGCTGCTGACGGTGAAACATGGCAAGGTTGTAGTTGGAAGTAGTTGAGAAGAATGTATCCCTTCCATTCCACAGTTTGAAAAACGACCGTGTTGCCAGTTTATGCAATATAATTATACCAACATTCAATAGGAATGTAGTGTCACAGAAAACATAGAAATCACTAGTTTACTGTTTAATAAAAGCAACACTTATAATAGGAAATTGTTTAATGAATAAGAACTAGATCGCACGCTAAGAAAAAAGTTTAATTATTAAATGAACACAAACGACAAATATCTTTCCGAAATAAGAAAGCGTATATTTCTTCCGTGACTCTCTCTCTTTCTCTCTCTCTACGACTACACAATATTATATTCAATTGTATGTGGAATGACTGAAGAATACGACGTCACGCGATACACGATACATTACACGATAATAGCGGCAAATTTAGACATCAAAGAGCCACTTGGCGCAGAGTGTCGAACATTTAAGGCCTTGCCTTTGTCCTACATTGTACAGAGTTTGTTATTTGTGGTACGGCAGGTGTGGACCAGGTCTTGAAAGAATATGTCCATATCCCTTCATTTTCTTCTTCTTCTTCGTCTTATTCTTCTCTTTCTTCTTAGTCTTCCTCCTCATCCAATACGGCGTAAATGTCATTGATTTACTGGAGAGGCATTGCTTTCGATTCAAACATACTTTGTTGTTACCAATCTTATACCTTTTTAATATTTAATATATTAATCTGAACTATTTAAACGACGTTGCTAAACTGTGACATATTCAAATTAATTCAACATGTCGATAGCATTGGCACTATGTCAAATGTTTTCAAACGTAGAAAGTGCATAAGTAGGATTATAAATGCGATTGAAAACTTGTTATCCGTCAAAAAGCAAATACGACGTCACACAACACAGGTCTGCTACATGATAATAACAACACAGGGGAATATAGGAATTAGGAGTCACAGTTACTGAAGGTATCCTAGCAGTGCGGGATTGTAGCATCGAAGATAAACCAATCTGTTTGGTTAATTTAATTTGGAGGACTATAATGTAGTAGAAAAAAAATACACCGTGGTTATATATTAATATTAACTGTAAATTAGTCTCGCACGATTATACATACATACATATATATATATATATATATATATATATATATATATATATATATATATATTATATATATATATATATATATATATATATATATATATATATATATATATATATATATATATATATACATATATAGTGTATATTTAGCCAATATATATATATATATTGGCTAAATATACACGACTAAATATACACCCGACTAAATATGCATGGCTAAATGTGGATTATTAACTGTATACGGTATTTAAAATAGTTTACATACTTCGCAGCAAACGTGTAATTGACACTACTATGGGATTGGGATGTTACTGTGAATTACATAAATGGCGCTGAATAAAATAGTTTTCTTGCTAAGACAATAATACACTGTCCAATATTTAGTACCCTCTGGCCACTATCAACTTAGACGGAGACGAGCAAGCGTACGCGAATTCCGAATAACATGTTATTAACTTGACAAGATCTGGAAATCAAGCACCAGCACATTTGTGGACGTAAATTGTTACACGACAGACATGAACGGCTACAATTGGGTGTTTGTGGTGCGTACGAAAACGTGCTTGCAACGTTGGCAATTACACCAGACAGACGACCTGTAATTTGCGCGTAGATAATTACAAGGGTGTTGCCTAAACGTATAATTTACTAATTTATAATTGTCACTTCCAACGGCAGGGACGTATTTTAGCAAAACATATTATATAAGAATTATTACAATTAAAGAGTCGCTTCTTGTAATTTCGCGGCGTTTGCATTTAGTGCTTGTTATTGTCGATTGCATAGCGAGATTGTTCGACGACAGATTGTTACATTTTCAAGTTATCTTGATGCACTTTAAGGGGGGTATGCTGTTACGTGCACATACATGCTTGTGTGTGTGCACCTATGCGTGAGGGAGAGTGCGTGTTAAACACTAACAAATCAGTGGATAACGCCCCGTTCACGGGTGTGTACTGTATAATATAAATCTAAAGCATACAATCTCTCAGAAGAGAGGTAAATAAAATAGTAAATAAGTAAATTAGTTGTAAAGCAAAATTTAATAAGACAAAATCCTACTTTATGTACATTAAACAAAGAAAATATTGTAAAACTACATTTTAGTTGGATATTAAAAATAATGCGAATATAAATACAACCAATCCAATTTATGATAACTGTACGCGTGAATGATATGTGCCGGGGCGAGTTTGTGTGAGCGCGTGCGAGCGTGTGCTTTGTGATTGTATGAGCGTGCGTTCGCATGTGCGTGTGTACGTGCGTGCGTGAGCGCGCGCGCCTGCGTGCTAGGGTGCGTGGGGTGTAGACAGGTGCGCGCTGACAAAGGACACAGCACGGAAACGACGCGACTCGAGTGATTTGTTTTGTGCATCAGCTGCACCTGAGGAGAGTCCGAATCGTGAGAAAAGCAGAATGTCGGAATGTCCAACAAAGGTAGAACAACCGCGACATAACAACCGTAGCCATTCAGGACGGCGCAATAGAGCGCTGGTCGGCAAACACACCCGACTCTGCACAAACACTCGTCAGACCCGACTATGCCGCGTGCATTAATATGCTATCGCAACGACGACTTTATTATGACGATTACGATCGTTTTGTCCCGAGCTCGCCACTCGAGGAGGCGCCCTGTCGTGAGAGCGTGAGGCCACGCTCCCATTTATGGACAGTTGGACACGCACGCCAGAATGCCGACTTACTTAGTCACCGCTACGTGGCGCCCCGGCAAGGAGGAAACAAACGCCCGGTAACGCGATCCCGCGTGAGTGTAGGGGTGTCCGGGTGCGCGTGCTTTATGGTCGCGAAACATGAACTTGTTTTGACGTTAAAACTACTACTTCAACGTTTCTTGTTCCAGTCACGTGACTGCACTATGGCTGATTTGTCTTCCCGCCTATTGTCCGAACTTCGCTTGTTTTTTGTCCGTCCTTCTCTCAGGTTATCAAACAGTTAAAGCTGTCCGTTTCATGCCGTTTCTAGCGACTTTCCTCCATTTGTCATAAAATCCGAAATAAAAATAATTCACATTATTATTAGCATGTAACAAAGTTGGGAAACTGCATACATACTTACTTACACACATGCATGCATGTATGCTTCCGTGCGCGTGTGCGCGTGTGCGCGTGTGCGCGCGTGTGCGCGTGTGCGCATGTGTGCGTGTGCATGTGAGCGTGTGCGTGCGTACATATATACGCAATAGTGTATGTTTCACGAAGTCCTTTACATGTGCATCTGCTTCTTATTTTGATAACTATGTTTATATATATATATATATATATATATATATATATATATATATATATATATATATATATATATATATATATATATATATATATACATATATATATATATATATATATATATATATATATATGTATATATATACATATATATGTATATATATATACATATACATATATATGTATATATATATATATATATATATATATATATATATATATATATATATATATATATATATATATATATGACAAAAATTGTTTCCAATATAAGCAGCTGCATATGCAAGGACAACGTGAAACATACAACATCAACATATATTATTTGCCAGACATTGCGCAAGATCCCGACCCATGTCTGAGGAGTATTTTGAGTATCATTGTTGATTTATGAACATACATTCCTACTAAACCTCCGTGGATTCCACCCATAGCTCCACTGGTCCACGGCTCTAGTACGTCTGAGTTTACGAGTCTCAAACGCCTTGATGATATTGTCACTGTACATGACGTCATATTACCGGGTAACGGAACCTCCCAGGCACCTCAAAGGTAATACTAGGTTATTTCCACAATGATGTAATATAGTGTGTGTTTGTGTGTGTGTGTGTGTGTGTGTGCGTGCGTGCGTGCGTGCGTGCGTGCGTGTGCGTGTGCGTGTGCGTGTGCGTGTCCGTGGACGTGTCCGTGTCCGTGTCCGTGTCCGTGTCCGTGGACGTGGACTTGGACGTGGACGTGGACGTGGACGTGGACGTGGACGTGGACGTGGACGTGGACGTGGACGTGGACGTGGACGTGGACGTGGACGTGGACGTGGACGTGGACGTGGACGTGGACGTGGACGTGGACGTGGACGTGGACGTGGACGTGGACGTGGACGTGGACGTGGACGTGGACGTGGACGTGGACGTGGACGTGGACGTGGACGTGGACGTGGACGTGGACGTGGACGTGGACGTGGACGTGGACGTGGACGTGGACGTGGACGTGGACGTGGACGTGGACGTGGACGTGGACGTGGACGTGGACGTGGACGTGGACGTGGACGTGGACGTGGACGTGGACGTGGACGTGGACGTGGACGTGGACGTGGACGTGGACGTGGACGTGGACGTGGACGTGGACGTGGACGTGGACGTGGACGTGGACGTGGACGTGGACGTGTACGTTTTCCCGTTACTTCATCAAACCAGAATAACGCTTTTCATAAACGAATGATCATATCGCTACGTATACTAACTAGGACGTTTTATTGCTAAAATATGTTATTACAAAAGAACCGAAAGTGTGAATAGATGGAACTTGGGTTAGGACGTTTCTATTCAATAGATCATGAATATTTCATATTTTGATATGTGTCAACTCCGCCAAGAGCTCTCATGGAGCCCTTCTACTGAACTGTAGGATCTACTTGCGTGAACAACGTGTAAACTCCGCCAAGAGCTCCCAGGGAGCCCTTCCATTGAACTGTAGGATCTACTTGCGTGAGCAACGTGTTAAGTCAGCCAACAGTTCCCAAGGAGCCCTTCCACGGAACTTTAGGATATACTTTCGTGAGCAGTATATGTGCAAAACAGTCGAATTTAATGATGTGAAGTCCAAGTTTCTCACACTTGAATTCTAGTGCTGTTACAATCGTGTATACGTAAATGTCCTCTTTTTTCCTGCATTAGAACTGTATTTGGCCAAATGTAAAACTGCCAAGATATAGGGAAACTAGCAGTGATGATATTATCAGTCTCTATGACGTGTAGTTGTTGCGCAACTTATACAACTGCCACGAAATGTATTGCAATTGTAAAATATTATATCCAGCAAAACTGATTAAAAGCAAAATGAGAACGAATCAACACAATTCGAAAAAAACCAATGAATTATAATCTACAAAATTAATATATAACTGTCCGGTTTTTACAATAAAATAACAAAGCCGCGAAAGATAAACATAACAAAACTTGGTTATGAAGAAGATTATTTCACATACGCTCGACACGCGTGGCTGAACTGTGCTGAACTGGATACAGCTATTGGCCAATGCGTCCATCACAGCATATGCGCTTTCACGCGGTGGTGACAATGCAATCTGCGTATTGACACCCGTTCTATTCTGCGCGTTCCCTTGGCCTTGTACTCATACCTCGAATAGCCTCAGGAATGTTTCTGCATTAGAGTTATTTGTGAAAACTCAAAGGACATTGGTAAGTGTTGTCCAAGCATCTATGAAGAATCTAATTGTTGTGGTATTATAAATATTTACTTAACGGTTAAGGTGATCGTTCACGGCTTGTGACGACTACGTTTCGTGACAATTGCTCAGAGTTCACCGTAGACAAATATGTACCAGGACCAAGTCGGTAAAACCACGCCTAAACACGAAACATATAAATAAATGGCATTGACCAATGGCACACTTCCAAGACTTCGAATACACATGTTTAAAAATGATTTTCATACTCAACGTTCTACCAGTGCCGATATGGTTATATGTGGTACCATTTTATTTTGACGAAAGACCTACCGAACTTTTACAGATATGAAATGAGAAAGGCCCAGCCGGGCCCTGGGAAAGCTTTGTGTTGCTGTTAGGGGGTGATGTATGACAGTCCCGTCATGACAAAGCTGACTTTGTCCTTTCAGCCGTCACTTCAAATGTATTCAGAAACGGAGCACGATCGTGATCGCCAAGACTTTGCAGCAGGACCACCATAAGCAGTATATCGCAAAAAGCTTAGCAGAATACTGTAATCCCCTGAGGAATTTCTGAAAAGGTAGTTTTATCAACTTGTGACACATGTGACAACTTGATGTTGATGTCAACGGATTCATAAAGAAACTCTTGGTTCACAATATACAACGTGCGACATTTCTCGTTGTGATACGGAGACATTTAAATTAGAAATCGCCAACGGAGGCGAATAATACACACACGCGCACACCCCAACGCACCCCCCTCGTCGGCGATTTCTAATTTACGTAGCTCCGTATCACAACGAGAAATGTCGCACGCACAAGCTTATATTCCTTCACAAATGATTCCCAATAATTTATGGATATTCAGTTATAAGGAAAACCCGTGTTCTTTGGATAAGTTTTGCTCAATCAGTGTCGGGCATAACCGCCGTGTTCAGCATCACCAGTTGGTAGCTTTCAAATCTGTCCTATCATTGAAGTATCACTGTTATTTTTGGTGTCGGTGATATAATGATTTGGCACAAAAGATGTTGAGGTGAGTCAAATTAGTAATCAAAATACCGAACTAAGATAAAATAGGGAACTATTCAAATAAAGTACAATTAAAACAAACAATCAAAACTCCATCCCTATATTCAATTTCACATAACAACAAGTTTTAATACTTTGCTAAACGTATTTGCGATGACGAAAAAGACTACGTACATGACCAGTGTCACATCGGTATGTTCATTTCGTTGCTCACATTTTTACAGATAAGATAAATGATCAGTATAACTGATAATATTTCAGTTATAGTTCTAAACACCGTTACACTTTTCTGAAAGAGATGCAATAGTTAAAATAGGCCTTTCCAAGAATCGACATATTCTTAAAACTGTCACCTAGGTAACAATGTCGATAACAAAATGTTTCCCAAGTCAACGTTTATCTAATTGATATTGCTTCTTATAAAATGGCATAAGCATATATACTAGATAATTCAAAAATGATGTTTCCAGTTATATGTAATTTAAAATGGTCAAATTATATATAATATAGTAAAGTTGTTCGATGACGTTGGACACGCGATGAAAATTATGTTTGACTTCAAGTGACTCTGACAATAAAGGTAACATATATTACCTAGAACTATATATGTAAAATATGCCTCAATATAAGTACATGTACAATG
Organism: Oasisia sp. SBJ-2009; assembly: GCA_964017155.1. NCBI lineage: Eukaryota > Metazoa > Annelida > Polychaeta > Sabellida > Siboglinidae > Oasisia > Oasisia sp. SBJ-2009. The sequence goes on from OZ024862.1 coordinate 7,487,311, forward strand.
AGAAAATATAACTGAACTATTCTGAATCAAACATTTAAATTAATTTGTCGATTTACTAAAACCCAACTGTATATTGGCCCATATATACATAGTCGTGGCTGTTGTTTGATGCCAGTTATAAATACACAGCCCCGCGCGCATGCCCAGTCACGTCGTTGTCAGAATCAACAGATATAGCTTGACCATTATAAATACACTATTATAAATATACGCACCCTCGCACGCGATCACTCTCGCACGTACGAATGTCTCGTACACATCTCCGTTGTTTGACCATTATCAATACAATACAAGTGTGAACGCGCAAATGACCCTTCGGATTAGCACGAGCTCTTTGCATGCTCGGACCATATCTGGCTTGCACTAAGGCCTACAGCGTACGCGTGGCAAAGGTCGCGTTCGGTCAACTTGTGACCTGACCCATCACAGGCAACTCACCCCGGCAGGTGTGAGTGGTCACTTCTAAGGTCAACGTAGCGTAACGTCATTCATTAATGCATGCATTCATTCAATAACTAATGCACGACGGTTAAATGACCGCTACGCATTTAACGTTACTTCAGCAGTTTTAACTAGATTCCTCCCGAATCAAGAACACAAGACAGAAACTGGACAAGGAAGACTCTCTTGTACAGTTGTACTACGGTCTCTTAACAACCCGATATGTCTTCGTTTAAAAAGATACAGTGTATTGCTTATTCTAATAATTTGTTATAATTTATGCGAATGTACGCATGCTGTTGTGTGAGGTAAATTGTTTATTCATTAACGCCGCGTCATGTATCAGTGTTCTGTCACATCTTCCATAGAAAAGAACACCATAGCTATACATTTTGTGTTTCATAAACATCCAATAACATAAAACAATTATATTTATTATTGTATCTTATCAGACATTCCTCGTCTCTGGTGGAGCCAAGACAGGCGGTGTACATCGCTGTGTGGACGCAATTACTATTTAAGCATATTACAAATGTTTTCTATATATTTCTTTGTATATGTTGCTTTTTGCCAAAGTTTAAAATAGTTTAGACTTCTAGACCCTTGTGCGTATACGCAGATTTCGATACATAATTTTTTTTTTACGTCGCCCTCCAAGTACCAACTCATTCAATGTAAATTACTAATTTATAAACTGATTTATTCAATTGCCGTATGTCATTTATATATTTACGTTAAGTTGGTGTTGTATGTTTCGTGGGATTTTCTTTTCTTTTCTTTACCGTTTCCTTCGATAGTGTTGATGGAAATGTTCGTATTCCAGCTGATTTGTTATTCCTCACTATTTTATGGTAATTCGTAGCTTAAAAATACATATCATACATCCATGTATCTCTTTATCAATTTTACCATTGGTTACCTCTCCAATCCAGAAGTACTGCTTTGATAACCAATATAATGTATTCCTACATTCCCACGCAAAAATACTAAATACATCCATGGAATGCTTATTATCACATAACGAAAATATAAAAGTCGAGTACCTAATTATGTAGTGTGAAGCAGTCGACAAGTTGCATTTTGAACAGTTCCACAAAAATAAAGGAATTTTAAGTTTCATCAAAAAATAGTATAAAAACAATGTATGTGAACAAATTAATAAAACAATTATGTTGGTACGATGTAGTTATTTGTTGGAACTGTGAATTCTTATTGGTGTTAAATTATTAAATATCGCGGACTAAGATCAGGGAGAATGGTCGTGGAGACGCGATTGTTTTGCAAATGGTTTGTCTACAAATGATTGCGACGGTATCCACTAGAGGCGCCACATGTCGGCTTCCCTTTATTAATGCAATCGAGTACGTCCGATAAAAATTGAACACATTTTTGCAAACAAATTTCCAGTTTTATGAAATAAACTGTTTGGTACTAACATTCTAAACATTCTAACTAATGAATACAGACCTCAATGATCGAAGCAATCTTAACATAATAACTTCTGGCGAACTCAGTCTGATTAATTATAATTATTTTGGCAAGGCCGTTCTTAGCCGTAGGGAACTATCATAACACATTAACGATGACACAGCGAGTCGCTGCTAGTAAGTAATTAAGTAAGTAAGTTAATGTATGGCTGCGACATGAATTTTTATTTGGAACATTGGGGCCGTTTTGCTCTCCTATATAACAACATTTAAAAGCTCATTCGCAATAATCGTATTACGCGTGTATTTGTGTACAATACGTTAACCCTCGTCTGTTGATATGTTTGTGTCATTTTGATAACTTATCAAGCTGGTTCAAATGGATAGTTTTCTAAGATACTCGCCTCCACGCCGGTTGTTTCTCCATGGCCGCAGAGGTGGACCTTGTTTAGATGCTATTTAGAATTTTCTAAAACAATTTACAGAATAACATAGAAATGAACGTAGGTCAACGATTTTGTCTTGGGTCGTTTATGTAAAATTACTACAGAGTTGTATAGAATTTGTTGGTAAATTGATATTCTGGAATGGAACAGTGTCTTATCTGGACAAATATCGGGATTTGAACACGTAAATGTCGTGCGATGTTATTCACATCAATATAATATGAAATAGGGATTTTCCACGAGGAGTGGTTTCTTCGGGTCAGAACACCCATCTGTACACTAACCAAACATTCAGAGTTCCGAAAACCTGTAATATAACGCTGCAAATTAACATTTTCCTATATCTGGTTATATTATTTTGCAGAGTTGTTCCATTGAGGCTGTTCTTATTACATTAACGGTTTTCCTTGAATTTGTTGAACGTTTTAAAACAAGTAAACTGTTGAAGCCAAGTTTTTATATAGTCCTGTCGACCTGCAGGTGGCTGTGTACGTTTTCCTCCCTGGCAGACCTGTTCAATCGAACACCATCTCAACTTCTCTGGGAAGCATTAAGCCATTATGTAAACATTTTCTACAGTTATGTACTAATTTATACATCTGAATTAACTCGAGCAACGGTGAATGAAATAATTGGGTACATTTTGAAACGGCGCAGGAGAAATCAAATGATAGATATCTTGATTGAGATCTGAAGCATTAGTCAACACACTACCGTAATCCACGGATGATTATGTCTCTCTCGAATTGACTGGCTATACAATGTTTGACCATAGATCTACTCCAGCGATAACGATTAAAGCTAGGAATAAATGTACGCAAACGGCATGTGGACGCGTTTAGTCATAAACAACCTAAATCCTAATAATAAACGCGCATGAATCAGGTGGGAAAATCCCACAGGTGGCGTCAACTTCATGAATACCTATTTCCCTGTCCACCCTAACATTACAACAAGAACATCTACCTATTCAATTCTAACACGTTGACAAGATAATTGTGTATTCCACATTGACAGATTTTTGAAGCAGTCTGCACCCAACCACCTCCCGTGTCGAGAGGCTATTTCAGTAGCTCGATTATTTTTACACTGCTCGTTTTGATCTTAAGTTACTTTACAAACAATATGGCGCATCGTACTGTGACAGTAAACATATGTTATTAAAAGGTGTACGCAGAAGACACAATAACATGATGAGCAACCACTTCCATTAACATCATACCGACCTCACTAACAAAACGGCTGCGGATGTGTGTGTGCGTGCGTGCGTGCGTGCGTGTGTGTGTGTATGAGTGTGCGTGCGTGTGTGTGTGCGTGTGCGAGTGCGTGTGCGTGTGCGTGTGCGTGTGCGTGTGCGTGTGCGTGTGGGTGTTCGTGTGCGTGTGCGTGTGCGTGCGTGCGTGCGTGTGTGTGTGCGTCACCGTGGGTAAGTACATATGTGTATTCGCTGATGGGTGCGTTCGTGTAAACGTGTTGTTATTTTATAGTTTTAAACAGCAGGTTGAGACTTGGTTAAAACCACTGGGTCCAAAGGTACAGTGTGTAGTGTACAAGGTATACATTGCCTGCTCGGCGTCGTTCACACGCCCGACCGCAAGGCAGGGAGTAGGATCCAGTGGATCAGGGAGAGAGAGTGGGGGTAGGGAGGTATGGAGGGATGTAGGGAGGGAGGGAGGGAGGGAGGGAAGGAGGGAGGGAGGGAGGGAGGGAGGGAGGGAGGGAGGGGGAGGGTGTGAGGGAGACAGGGATGGAGGCAGTGAGGAAAGGCGAGAGGGGCAGGGAGGACAACAGAGAGGGGGGCAGGCAGGCAGGGAAGCAGGGAGGGAGGGTGGGTGGGAGGGAGGGAATGTGAGGTGAACGAAATTGCGTAAGTCTCAAAACTGCTGCAGGTGGAGTGAAGTCACGGCCTCCTCGACCGCGCTACCGGGAGATCATCGTTCCCATTCATACGAATGCAGAGTATTCCAATACTAAATGAACTGATGTAGAAAACTTTCCAGAGACGTCCACGAGGTGTTCGAAAGATTAGCAAGGGTGAAGAGTAGAGTCGAGAGTCCTGGGCACAGCATATATAAGAACATACTTGGTGTACTGGGGACATGCCTTCTCTTGTGACTGTATTCAGACTTCTCACATATCAGGCAGATGTCAGACAGAAAAGTGTCAGACACACACGCACACGCACACGCACACGCACACGCACACGCACACGCACACGCACACGCACACGCACACGCACACGCACACGCACACGCACACGCACACGCACACACACACACACATACATACATACATACATACATATATATATATATATATATATATATATATATATATATATGTATATCAGACACATGTGTCAGGCAGACAGGCATCAGACAGATAGGTGTCAGACAGACAGGTGTAAAACAGACAGGTGTCAGACACACATGTGACAGACAGACCGACAGGTATCAGACAGACAGGTGTCAGACAGGCATGTATCAGACAGACATGTGTCAGAGACAGGTGTCAGACAGACAAGTGTCAAGTAGACAGGTGTCAGACAGACAGACAGACAGACAGACAGACAGACAGACAGACAGACAGACAGACAGACAGACAGACAGACAGACAGACAGACAGACAGACAGACAGACAGACAGACAGACAGACAGACAGACAGACATACAGACAGACAGACAGACAGACAGACAGACAGGCAGGCAGGCAGGCAGGCAGGCAGGCAGGCAGGCAGACAGACAGACAGACAGAAAGACAGGTTTTTCAAACAGACAGGTGCCAAACAGACAGGTGTCAGACAGACAGGTGCCAAACAGACAGGTGTCAGACAGACAGTTGTCACACAGACAGGTGTCAGACAGACAGGTGTACGTCATTTTGACCCATCTACGTGACACACCGCAGCTGACTAAGAATATAAAAATAACAAGTAATATACAGTTGTCTGGGAAATGCCCACTGGGTTTAAAAATAGCCGCGGTCACAGGATCTACACACGTATGATTAAAGACATGACGAATGCAAACAAACAAGTCATAGTAAATGCAAACAGTAGCTTAAATCGGACTGACTAATTTCAAGACAAACGCATTCTTAGTGGCTGTGCACAAACCTCTTTCAACTTCCGCTTTTTCTTTGCGAAGTTTTAGACCTGCCACCGCTGGTTATTTTTACGAGTTGTCACTAACAATGAAATGGACACCCTCAAAACGGCTGTCAACGTCCATTCGTGTCAAAGCGTCACCAACACGGGGAGGGGGCGGGGTCTGTTTGAATAACAGTGTCGTTGCTCGAGAAAGTGCTCTTTTGCTCCGGAGAATGAAACATTTGAGCCGCATCATCGCAGATGATAACTATGCAACCGAAACGTAATTGTCTGTTGATTCGTACTAATGTTCCGTATTCCCTTCGCTCAAGAAGCTGGGTTACACTGTTATGTTTATGAGCCACTGTTGTAAGGAACACCGTATACCGTATACCGCGTACCGCGTACCGCGTACCGCGTACCGCGTACGGTGTACGGTGTACCGTGTACCGTGTACCGTGTACCGTGTACCGTGTACCGTGTACCGTGTACCGTGTACCGTGTACCGTGTACCGTGTACCGTGTACCGTGTACCGTGTACCGTGTACCGTGTACGGTGTACGGTGTACGGTGTGCCGTGTGCCGTGTGCCGTGTGCCGTGTGCCGTGTGCCGTGTGCCGTGTGCCGTGTGCCGTGTGTCGTGTGCCGTGTGCCGTGTGCCGTGTGCCGTGTGCCGTGTGCCGTGTGCCGTGTGCCGTGTGCCGTGTGCCGTGTGCCGTGTGCCGTGTGCCGTGTGCCGTGTGCCGTGTACCGTGTACCGTGTACCGTGTACCGTACGGACGCGGGTTTCACACGCTACTGCGACTGAGCAAATTAAGCGATGATTTACGTCGTAAACTGCAGGGCTGCCCTACCGG
>OZ024862.1:7498569-7523569 GCA_964017155.1 Oasisia sp. SBJ-2009
TTTATATATTTAATGTATATTGAGCATTGCAATGGCAATATAAATAATAGTAATAATACATAATAATAAGTAATAACAGAAAGTATCGTCCGAACATCCTCTATAACATCCCAAACAAATCTCATAATTACACAACTAGCAATGGTCTACTTACTTCTACGTTTCGACCACCATCGGCGGCCTTCTTCAGTAAGTAGAACATTGTTAGTTGTGTAATTATGAATTTTTTTGGAATAATATACTGCCAACTTGATGAACATTTTAACGAATCCTCTATAACAGTTGGAACAGTAAATTTTATTTATTTATTTGTTTGTTGGTCAGACTATGTAATGAAGTACATCTCTCAGCGACACGTTGTCCATTCAACCCTGGTCGAGTCTAAATGTAAGATCTAATCAGTGGCGTAGTTTTGGGTCATGGGATTGCACTGCGCTACTACGTGACAAACTAATCACGACTCTTGCTCGAACATATCTGTGCCCGAACCCCCCCCCCCCCTACCCCCTGACATGACACTAGACGTAACAACGTTTTACTGCGATCAATTGGAGACATTTATAAGGACTTAAACTTCAATCAAAGACTTTTTAAGACTTAACACGCAGTACGTATTTATGAAAATAATAATACATATCATTATTTTCCATGGTAATTAAATATGTAGTCTGTAAAACGTTTTAAGTAATAACCACAGTGTGTCTAATACAAAAGTGCATACATGGGAAAAGATTGACTTTAGTCGTTACAACGGGTAATCGGCTCAAATAAATTTCCAACGGTATTCAAACCATTGAATTTATAGGCCACGTGGTTTTTGAGAGAGCAAAGAACGTCGGCATCGTCAACACAGATACGCGGTCATAATCACAAACATCAACATTCTGAGTATCATTTTAATTTAGGCTTAGGGAGACGAGTTACTAATTTGTTTGGTGACGTCATAAAATTGACATAAATAGCTTAAAAACAATGTACTGCAATGGACATAAGGTTGGTTTGAATTAATTTGAATTGAGACTAAACGAAAATAAATAAACGGTCTAAATGTTAGGTTGAATAAAAAATGCAGATCGTGTTTTAAAGTATAAAAAAACATGCGACTGCATAATAGTGTATGAAATTATTCATACATTCTACTCTTTTTTCATATAAAATGATAACAGAACAGCGCATCTGACTAAAACTTGCGATAATATTACTTTCCTACATTTACGATTATTCCATGTAATATCAAGTGGCATTACATTTCTATAGTAATTTAGGGATATGACACTACGTATAGTTACTGATTCATTACTATTATTATAGTAACGACGCTATACTGTCGATGTCTAGTAAACTTGTTGTACATTAGCAAAACAAATCAACATAATTACTTCGGCTACTGTAACGCTGATCGTCAGCTTGCTTTTATATCTATTATGTGGTAAATATGCTTATACATCTACCTAACATGAACATCCACTGTTAATAGTGTAACTCACGGAATCACTTGTTTTAATGGACCCCTCCAGCGTGGTGCGATAACCCCACCCCGCCAAAGGTGCATGGTTTAGGACTGTTTCTTGACTAACCACTATTTTACGTTCACATCACAATAGTGTTATAATATTCATCCATACGGCGTAATGTTTTTACAAGAGACGCACTGGAACTTACTAAAGCTATTCCTTATAATAACCCAAATTCCTTATGTCCACGGCTAGTTCATCTATACCATAACCACATGTGAACTGTTAAGGCTAGAATGACACTATTTTTAAATGTTCCTTTTCAGCGGATGTACTTTGTACTAAGATTCCGCATAGCGACAGTCCATTATGTGCGAATTAATTATAAATATTTGTTGTATGTTTTGTCCACGCATACCATAGCAACGACTGGTCTTCACGGGGCGTGCTGACAAAGTGGTTTTGTTTGACGACGCGGTGTCCTTTATCTAGGAGCCAACTTGACCTGTCGGGTCGGATTATTTTGGCCCGCTAGACTTGTCCACGTTTGTAAACAAGTCCCACGTTTTACTACAGTCTAAATGAACGGGACGGACCCTTGGCCTTGACCGCGCCGGGTTATATAAACGTGCGATGGAAATGTGTCCGTGTCTCCAACCATACAGAGCCGCCAGCCGTACTTATGCAACTTGTTTGTTTCGCCCAGTTGTGTGCGTTCCTGCTTAAGTTGTTTTGATCGACGGTCACGGTCTGGTGAACAAGTGTAGACAATTGCAAACAGTCTGCCTCTATAGTAGTCAAACAAGCCACGCGACTGTACACAGGTCTAGAAACTCACGATTTTCGCGCCAACAATTGCCGTCATTCATGTTTTCGTGTCTCCGTACTAGAAACTAGATGTGAATTAACCTGTTTGAAGGCTTCTGTGAGGACACTTGTTGTTCTGCTAAATAGTATAGACCAATGCTCCCCGTGTTACATGTTTTTACCTACTCTCCTTTACCAAGTATCTCACCAAAAATTATCATATTCCACATTGAAAATAGACTCGCTGGCATAGGATATTTTGCGATTAAATTGCGCCAATTTTCATGATAGCATGTACATAGCCGTACTGATATAGATTCAAATAGACTATCTCCTCGTCGCGAAACAAACGCTGCACTATTGATGCAATACGGTCTACAGTCTACACACTCTTGGGTGTGGCTTCCGATATTGATATGAACCAAATATAGTACCAACTATGATAACTAATCAACACTGATATGTTCGTGAAGAAGGCAGGCGACCTTTCGCTAAGATCACTGAATGATATATACAAAACACGGTCACATATACATATATACAGCATATGCCGCCGTCTGTTGTGATGCGCCTTGGAATCAAGGGAAAGGTGTCCTACCTTACGCTGCCACCCGGTACGCGATGCCTATCTCTACCGGTCAGACGATCGCGTCTCTCTCCCGCTCGGCAGGACGTGCGCCGTCGGCCTCCCGTCCCGACCGCGGCCACGTGCGCGCCCCGGGCCAAGTCTAGGCTGCACCCGAAAAACAACACATTCTTTTTCGAGATTTAGCGGGACGGCGCCTTGAAGGCAGACGACGCGATCCAAAATCATCCCGCGGCGATTCGAAACAGGCGCGCGCGTTTCGGTGTTTCGCCCGCACGCTGCAACACCAGTTTATACTTTTGTTTATGCCCAATGTGTTCTGTCATACCGCCGTAAGCCACTTCGGGTGTTTGCTGATAATGACATTTGCATCACGTATTTCATCCTACCGTTGAAATACAATTGTCGATTTTTGTTTATGCCTGAAGTGAGTGTTTTAGTCTAGGTTATGAAACCCGTATTTTTATGACTAACCTGACATGTGTCGTATTTTCTTTTTATTGAGGTATTTCGTCCTACTTCTAAGACAGCACTGTATCTTTTGCATGCCATAACAGTGTTTATTATTAATTATTGCTTCGAAAGATACAATTTGAAATAAAACCGTCTTCACTTCAATATTTTTGAAAGTCGACTATGTTTTGCAATAATACTACGAAATATCTCTGTTTTCACAAATTTGATGGATTTCTTTGCGACAACATGCAACAACATTTATTGCTGATATTTATCATTTGTGTAGGTTAACGTAACACAATGTAAACGAAGTGGTTAATGGACAAAGCGTCTGCAAACATTGAATACATCATGGTGCAATAAAGATATTAATTTTGGGTCTATCAAAAATTGCCATTACATTTTCCAAGATACTAACCAAACGGTCATCGTCGCATTTTTCTTGAATTTGCCTGCAGGTGCAACTCACAGAACAGTATAGGGTCACTTGTCTTCAAACTCGGCGTGATCAATTCAATTTTAGGAATGGCATACCATGTGATCGTTCCAGGGTCAAGGCCGTTGTCTGTACTTGTTGAGTCTGTACTGGATAGATGCTTACGTATGCTTGTTTGCGAGCCGTCTGTCTAAATGTGTGCGTTATCTTACGTGAACCTTTACTGTGTATTCATTCTACTACCTGGAAAGCGGCGAAATGTTATTAGTGGGCCGTAGTAATGACAAAAGCGTGTCTAGTCCGAACGAGTGCAACACCTGACGATGTTTGTGCCTAAATTATAGCCCGGCGTCGTGCAATGACTGATCCATACGCGCGTAATTAGGGTGTCCGATGTTACGCGGCGCTATCTGACTTTTCACGAATGGTTGGTTTTGATTAATCGTTACACAAACAACGCTGATTTCTTGTAATCGGTGCAATGACCGCAACCGACGGTTACTTCACACACGGCCACGATCCGTAGTTAAAAATAATTAAAACTCGCCACATCAGGGGATTTCGTTCGTACAAATAGATATAACAGATATCAACAATACATACTTATACGGATGAAGTCCATACTATAAACTATGTTTGTTAATATAGAAAGATCACATATACATAACTATATTATTATAAACTTTCATAATATTATAGTTTTTGTCAGTATAATAATTGTCAAGTTGTGCTACATCACGCACTACACCCACCCACCCACCCACCCACCCACCCACCCACCCACCCACCCACCCACCCACCCACCCGTCCACCCACCCTATCACAACCTTTCCCCATTCCATTCATCCCTCCTTCGTCCCTCCTTCCTATCATTTCTATTCTACACTCGCTTCTACAATAACCGTGATCTCTATTTCCCCACCCCATTTTATATAATTTCCATCCTCCACGCTCTACCTCGTGTCATCTCTCCTCTCTTTCCCCGTATTCCTGTCATTTCCATCCTTCACCGTAGCGTCACTTTTAATAACGAATTATATATAGCAAACTACATAGCGATATTAAGTTTGTTTATTAAACCAGTGTATCACTACACTCTATGTTATATTAAAGCAGACGTTGACATATCCAAAGACAAGAAAACGCATATTTAGTTTCCAAAGTTATCATGTGAATTAAAGAACGGGCGTTCACGCCCAATTCATTCACGAGTGAACACAACGGAGTAGGGCGTTTTCTCTCGTTTTACCCCATATTCCGACATACGAATCCGTCCGCCAAATCGGCAAACCTGCTAGTTACCCAGGCAGGCATGGGTTTACGTGCCCAAGCTAATGCAACCTACGTGTGCCTCCGGTAAACACAATCGCTACAGTTCGTCGCATGAAATCGTTTTTGACAGCCCCGGTGCGCCCCGCGCCCGGCCGAGCGCCGGGGGCTGTGCCGGCGTGCCGCCTCTGACGCGCTGCTGGGCATCTCGGCATTCGACTCCGTCGTGCATCGGTCGTGGAATGCGCGATCGCCGCGAGGACCACGGAGTGGCGGGGCAGACAGATAGGTCCCCGGTGTTGGTTCGTGGCACCGTGCCCGCATTCCCGACCGATTTTTGCGCCAGGCCCGTGGCGAAATCAAGGTTAGTGGGTAAAAGAGAGCGACGGAGGGAAACAGTGAACTGCGGGGCCGACGGCCGCGGCCAGTGATGTCAGTGCGAGTGTACGAGACGAGAGGAGAGCCTCGGGCGGCCGGCTGTGGCGGGAGCTGGCGAGCGGCCATTGCTTCCGGCGGCTGATCGCGTCGCATCATCGCACCGTGACACACTCGTGTCATACGGTCGTGACAGTCGCACCTGTCTGTGACAGTGACTTTTTATACTTACATTTTTTAACTTTACATCAATTTTGCTAATATTTTAGATTCATCATTGAATTAATTATGCAATATTATATATATATATATATATATATATATATATATATATATATATATATATATATATATATATATATAAACGCGCGTGCGTATATGATTATACATATACACGTATACATATATATATTATATATAGGTATAATCATATATGCACGCGCGTATATATATATTATATATATATATATATATATATATATATATATATATATATATATTATATATATATATATATATATATATATATATATATATAAACGCGCGTGCGTATATGATTATACATATACACGTATACATATATATATTATATATAGGTATAATCATATATGCACGCGCGTATATATATATATTATATATTATATATATATATATATATATATATATATATATATATATATATATATATATATATATATATATATATATATATATATATATATATATATATATATATATACGGGTGCGTGCTTGATTATACATATATATTATTTATAATATATATATTATATATATATATATATTATAGGTATAATCATATATGCACGCGCGTATATATATATATATATATATATATATATATTATATATATATTATTATATATATATATATATATATATATATTATATATATATATATAATTATATCGATTATATATGATTATACCTAAATATATGATTACATATATATATATATATATATATATATATATATATATATATATATATATACATATACATGCGTGCGTGCGTGCGTACATGATTATACCTATATATATATATATATATATATATATATATATATATATATATATATATACATGATAAGTATTATACTTCTTTTACCCTTTTTTCAACCAATGCTATTGTATGCACTGTCTGTATAATGTAGTACTTGTTGTTGTTGAAAAAAAAAAAATTCAATTCAATATACGCAAACCCTTTTGGAGGCGTTCAGATAAAGTTATTAATACAATAAGCATTATCAACAGAATAAGTGTACTTCTCCCCAGTTAGGTCGAGTGTACAAAAAAGGTAAGGTTCGATGTTTATGATATGTAGTACGGGTGTATTGGCACAGCGTGGTGATATTTTCCGCTGAGATATTGTTTTTGAAAGCTGGATATTAATAGTACTAAAAACTGCAAGGAAAGTAGCTATAAAATAATTTCGGAATAACGGATTGACGACTTTTACATATAATATGACCATAAACGGACGAGTGCGTTTTATGAAATAATAACTGCACACGTATGTTTAAAGGAGGGAATTGCGTGGCTAACAGAGATAATTCACCGGAAGCAACCGTTAAACTGCGGAACTGCGTGAATTACAAACATTTAACTCTGTCTATGTATGTATGTACGTATGTACGTATGTACGTATGTATGTATGTATGTATGTATGTATGTATGTATGTATGTATGTATGCATGTATGTATGTATGTATGTATGTATGTATGTATGTATGTATGTATGTATATGAATGTATGTAGGTATGTATGTATGTATGTATGTATGTATGTATGTATGTATGTATGTATGTATGTATGTATGTATGTATGTATGTATGTATGTATGTATGTATGTATGTATGTATGTATGTATGTATGTAGGTACACATATACAGCAACATGCACTATAATTATATATACGTACATACATACGTACATATTTACAGAAAATGCACTACTCTCTCTCTCTCTCTCTCTCTCTCTCTCTATATATATATATATATATATATATATATATATATATATGTGTGTGAGTAAGTGAGTGAGTGAGTGAGTGAGTGTGTGTGTGTATGTTAAACTGTATTAATCGTGTTTATATATATATATATATATATATATATATATATATATATATATATATATATATATATATATATATATATATATATATATATATATATATATATATATTTGTGTAGTGTAGTGTAGTGTAGTGTAGTGTAGTGTAGTGTAGTGTAGTGTAGTGTAGTGTAGTGTAGTGTAGTGTAGTGTAGTGTAGTGTAGTGTAGTGTAGTGTAGTGTAGTGTAGTGTAGTGTAGTGTAGTGTAGTGTATAATATATAGTGTAGTGTAGTGTAGTGTAGTGTAGTGTAGTGTAGTGTAGTGTAGTGTAGTGTAGTGTAGTGTAGTGTAGTGTAGTGTAGTGTAGTGTAGTGTAGTGTAGTGTAGTGTAGGGTAGTGTAGTGTAGTGTAGTGTAGTGTAGTGTAGTGTAGTGTAGTGTAGTGTAGTGTAGTGTAGTGTAGTGTAGTGTAGTGTAGTGTAGTGTAGTGTAGTGTAGTGTAGTGTAGTGTAGTGTAGTGTAGTGTAGTGTAGTGTAGTGTAGTGTAGTGTAGTGTAGTGTAGTGTAGTGTAGTGTAGTGTAGTGTAGTGTAGTGTAGTGTAGTGTAGTGTAGTGTAGTGTAGTGCATTTTATTTCTGATGTGAATACATGCGCTATTGGAACAAAAACGGCATCCGGCTAAAGGTCAAATAACGGCATTTTGCTTGGCGTATATTAGATAATGTGTTTACATCGTAGGCACAAAGGGCGAACACGAATAATACAGTTTAACAATTTTAACGGGCATAGGTACGCCGACTGTGAAAGACTATGCCAATTTTGTAATTACTAAATACCGCGTCTCAGCCTAATCCGTGTCATAATTGCTAGGTAATTACAGTTTATTATAATGTTCTGTGTGAGAATATGTTTGAATGATAGAAAGAATTGATAAAGGCTGTTTTGAACTTAATGCTAACCTTGTGCAGATATACCGGGTACATCTGTGGCACAAAAATTAGCTAAGCGCCCAAAAGTGACCCATACGTTGACGACGAAACTGTTTATAATGCTATATAACTAATATATATGATCTAAAGCATTATAAATAAACAACGATACCTTTGCGATCTGCATTACACTGTACTCGTTCTTGCCAGTTGTCGTGATAGTAATGGGTCAAGGAAGGTAAAGACGGACGGACGGAGGAGGGAGGGAGGAGGGAGGAGGGAGGAGGGAGGAGGGAGGAGGGAGGAGGGAGGAGGGAGGAGGGAGGAGGGAGGAGGGAGGAGGGAGGAGGGAGGAGGGAGGAGGGAGGAGGGAGGAGGGAGGAGGGAGGAGGGAGGAGGGAGGAGGGAGGAGGGAGGAGGGAGGAGGGAGGAGGGAGGAGGGAGGAGGGAGGAGGGAGGAGGGAGGAGGGAGGAGGGAGGAGGGACGAGGGACGAGGGACGAGGGAGGAGGGACGAGGGACGAGCGTCGAGGGTCGAGGGACGAGGGACGAGGGACGAGGGACGAGGGACGAGGGACGAGGGACGAGGGACGAGGGACGAGGGACGAGGGACGAGGGACGAGGGACGAGGGACGAGGGACGAGGGACGAGGGACGAGGGACGAGGGACGAGGGACGAGGGACGAGGGACGAGGGTCGAGGGACGAGGGACGAGGGACGAGGGGCGAGGGGCGAGGGGCGAGGGAGGGAAGGAGAAACGAAGACAGGAATAGAGAAACAACTATATTATACTATCCATGCTTTTAAATATTTAGACGCTCACACACTGGTAACTTATGTAACTTGTTGACCACAACCACGGTCAGAAGTCAGGAGATAAACCGCTAATCTCTGTTGGATCAACACACGCTCACAGAAATACGCTGACAAATCACATTGGAATGAGGCATTCTTTGACCGACTAAGTTTACAGCAGATACTATGATCAAACAGAGTCCAGTGACCAGAAAAACAACGAAGTCATCACTATGCTGTGGCCTACACAATGGTGTAATGACAACGTTGTCTCGTGAAAACATCAAAGTTGGTCAAGTAGGCACATCAAAGCAAAATTTAGCAAGAAATTAGAGTGATTATTGCAATTATTGGGTGCATTTGATTAGTAAACATGTTATGATGTTTCGATGAGTAGGAGGATATAGTTGTTTAGATTATATATTCATCGTTATAAAACATGCTTCAATGGAATTAAGAATATACAAATTGTCTTGAATTGATTGAAATAATGTGTTTAATCGCTGATTTATTAAAGGTAATTTAAATAAACAACATTACCACATAGCGTAACATTTGTTTAAAGTGCAAAGTATTTTTCCGAGATGTACGTCATTTTTGTTTTAAACAT
The DNA here is from genome assembly GCA_964017155.1 of Oasisia sp. SBJ-2009. Classification (NCBI taxonomy): domain Eukaryota; kingdom Metazoa; phylum Annelida; class Polychaeta; order Sabellida; family Siboglinidae; genus Oasisia; species Oasisia sp. SBJ-2009. The sequence goes on from OZ024862.1 coordinate 7,508,357, forward strand.
ATCCACGCTGTTGACACGTGTACAGTCGGTGGATAATTCCATTGATTTATAATCTTCAGTCAGAATGAATGCTTTCTGATAATCTTCACGATGTCTTCACTAATGTTCACTCCGTGTCATCTTGTTTTTGATAATTCTTAACCGAGTTGCAATGTGTGTATTACCATTTCCATACCTTTTTAGTAACGTAAAATATGAAACGATACACATGCGTCGGAACCCTGGGGTTGCGAGGGGTGGCGTGATTCCCAACATTTAGGGAAAGGGTGGCAATTTGTCATGTTGTTGTATTTACCTGGGAGGAGGTTGGAGATATTTATTATTTAGGGGAGGGCACGCCTGGCTTAAGGGCACATCGAGGATTGTGTAGTCTACGAATAAGGTTTTGCCAGCCCAATGGAGGAGCGGTGTGAACTGTTGATTACGGTGAGTAGTGGCCAGGAGGCGCACGTTCGTCTGAACAACATTTGATAGACAGTCCACAAACGAAGCCAGTCGGTTTCGGTGACCGGTCATTTCGTGTGGTTGGATAACGGTTATGGAACGCACTGCCCATTGCTATCAAGTGCTGCGGAAGAACCTAAAACGTATATAACCAACGCACATTATTGCTTACATTTTTAATATTACGTCACATTTGAGGATATTTGACTAAATATCTTACTTTTATAAATATGTATTGTTTTGACTGTATGCATCAATGTTAAGTTGTTTAGTTATGCGTACGTGTAGTAGAGTCATTATTAGTAAAAAAAATTGTATCTAATTTTAGTTATTTATAGCGTTTAATTAACAGTTTTAATATGACTAATATAAGGTGTTCTACATTTTTATCTGACGGCTAATTAGTTTTTTATTACACACTTTGAATAGCTTCATTTTTAGTGTACAGCCCTTTGAGCATATTGGATATTGCGCTTTATAAATATTAAATTTTTAACGTGAATAGCTCTGGGTGGGGGGGGGGGCGGATTACGTCGTAGGAAAATCGTCAACAACATCGCCAGACGTTTCGAATGCGGAGACGATGAAACACCAGCTTAACCTTCCGATGGCATGACCCGAGGTAACGCAAAAGGTTCAGCGTTGCCTCACAATATCTCAATATTAGTTTCCTATTACGCAGGTGTAATATCAACTTAATTTCATTGGTGCCAAAATAAAATAAAATAAATGTCTCGACGTCAGAAGTGTGCGCTAAAAGTGCTATTTATCAGGGAACTTCTAAGTACGTCAGGGCACATGAATTATTTTGAACAATGAATTAAAGACAGGCGATAGAAAGGAAAGGTAACTTCCTATATGGCGCAGTGTACATCATTAAGGATTTCTCAAAGGATAATATTTATATTTGCTCATGCTATATATTTTAGATAATACACATCGATGCTAAATTATAATCTTAAATAGTACGGAGTTATCAACTTGTGGTAAACGTGCGAGACAGCCACCAGAATCGGGTTAGAAACCTTGTCTAGTAATGCGATAATAGTAGGTGGAGGAGCCACATTACGTGACTTATCTGGAAAGCATTAAACCATGCTGCAATTAGTACGCGAAGACTGTTCGTGCACATAACTTCACAAGTGTTTATAGTCAGGCATTTTGAACAAATTTATGAACAGATACACCCGCAGTGAACGGAATTACCAACACTTCCGAAACGATTAAAGGATGATTCGGAGCGACATGATCTCGACTGAGAATTCGGTGTTTTACTAACAACGCTACCGCGCCCCAGTGACGTGCCGACGACGTGACTCAGGTATGACTGTGTGGCGGGCTGGGCGGGGCGGGGCGGGTGAGGCGGGGCGGCGTGAGACTCGTTTCGGCGGTGTCGACATGTTTACAACAGGGCTGCAGCTGCAATGACCGGGCATTGTTTATGTCGTGTCGACTCGCTTGCGCAACAAAGAAATATAGCGCGTCGAGGGACGTGCAGCTACATGCAGCGCTGACATCACGTAGAGAGAGAGAGAGAGAGAGAGAGAGAGAAAGAGAGAGAGGGGGGGACTTGAATTACTCCGAGCGAAGACGCACACGTGAGGATGAAGAGAAGGCATCGATGAGAAAGAGACGTGTGGTTTGAGGGTTTGGAATACATGGTGATAGTGAGATAGCGAAGGAACGGTAGGGATAGGCGGGAGAGGAAGAGAGGAACGGAGAAAAGGAGGAAAGGAGGGAGGGAGGAAGGAAGGGAAGAATGAATGAAGGGAAGTACGGAGGAAAGAAGGGAGGAAGGGGGGAAGGGAGGAAGGGAGGAAGGGAGGAAGAGAGGAAGGGAGGAAGGGAGGAAGGGAGGAAGGGAGGAAGGGAGGAAGGGAGGAAGGGAGGAAGGGAGGAAGGGAGGAAGGGAGGAAGGGAGGAAGGGAGGAAGGGAGGAAGGGAGGAAGGGAGGAAGGGAGGAAGGGAGGAAGGGAGGGAGAAAGAATGGGAGGAAATGAGGAAGAATAGGGAAGGGAGGAATGAAGGAAGGAAGGGAGGGAATGGAACGAGGGAGGAGCGACAGAGCGAGGGCAAGGGGAGCGAGAGGGAGAGGAGAGAGAGAGAGAGAGGACGAAACCGTTATTGTTTTAGATTACTAATGCTTTGCGCGTGCGCTTTGCCTACAGCGTTTACACATTTCATGGACCGTTCCAGAACAACGTAAACACCGAAATAGAGTCAGCCTAAGAATTACATTGATAGGCACAATGTCAATAATTACCTATCAACCGAGCACTCGTGAAAATACGCTTGCGTAGTATTTATTTTACGTAGTTTAAAGTACTTTGCTTTGAGCAGAATTGTTCTAATTTCGAGAGACAATTTTGGTTCACTGCCAAAACAACTATGAATGCGGATAGGCCCCATATAGAATAACGTAAGCATGAAGAAACTGTTTTCAATATTGCCCTTGTATAACATAAATAGTCGTAGCCACAATAATATTATATCCGATGACACCCAGTGTATTAAAACGACCGGGTTTACACTGGAGAAGACGTATAAATTGATTATTAGTAAAAACATTCCTGGCTCCTTTCGGCAGATGATCAATCCCCAACTTGATAGCTCCAATGCTATAAACTAAATTAGAAAACCAAACTGTAATTATATCCACTGTTCACTGTGCCAGCATCCACTCGCACATGTATGCAAATGCTCGCACACACCCGCACAGTTATATATATTTCGTAGATATATCAGCGTAATTCCAGGTATGCATTATTGCTCAGAGCGCTATTTTCCGTTTCGAAGCACCTGGCGCGCCGGCGGAATAAAACATTCAGCGCGTAGTTTGCGTAAGTGTGGAATGCGCGCTGCTTGTATATTACGGCACATCGCTTGTTGCTAATTAAAACCAAGTAAGACCCAGTGAGTCTCGGCTCGCTTGACGTCAGGTGGGTAAGTGGCGACATCTACCACATAGTATTCACGTTGATGCGTCGTGACTGTTATTATTAATCGGGTAGCTAAACACATTCCCGTAGATTTCAAAAGCCAGTTTCGTGTAGCTTTCAAACTGTACTTATGACAGTTCGAATGTGAGTATAGGCCTACGTTACACGAAGATTGCATAACTGAAAACAGTCGAAGGAAACACCCCGAGGAATGCGAACAATTGTAGCGTACGTTAAGTATGTGGAGTTCCTTCGGACAAAAAGTCTTACGTACGAATGCTTCGCAACAACAAACTGTAATGATTAAACAGCAACACCTTTGGTGCAGCTTTTCTACAAGTTAGCGGATTTTCATTGAAGTACGTCTATCCCATTTATAATAATTTATAGTAAATTATGTTACTCCATCTCAATAAGTAGAGTATAAGTCCAATGCATATTGTTCCTGCGAATGTGCATGAAATGTAAAATGTGGTATGTCTTGAATTTCTCGTGTGATCATGCAAACATAAAAGTCAACATCTATTTATGTCAGTGTCACAGTTTATTATAGGCCATTTTGAAGAATACATCTATGTGGTTATGATGTATGTGGTTAGGGTATTTATGGAAATTGTTTGATGTTAACTTTATGTTCGCATGAAATTAATGGGTTTCCGTCGTTGGCTGTAAACATCAACCGTATCAACATAGGGCATACGTGTGAATTTAACTTCAACTCTAATTTTACTCTGAAAAGTGCGTGAAAGATATTTATGGAATTGTAATCTGCCAAACAATCGTTATCAGCGGTATGCGGTGAAAATAACCGTAACCTGTCCATGGCCTTGTCCAATCTGTTTTTATAATATACACATGGTCGAATAGTCACTTCCGGCTTAGACATGACGCGCCGTTCTGTGATGTCATCTATGTGCGATCACGTCATAATTGGGATGGCGTATTTCATCGCGTAAAACAACTATTTTGTAAATTTTATAATCTTGTAATAATGTATTCGACTATGAAATACACATAGCAATTAAATGCATAGAAAGGTATGGTGAAGTCTTATTATGATAACATTGCTCTGTTAAGACGACCGAATCACCGATGGAACTACTTGTTTAACAAAAACAGGCGGTAGCTTTCTGCAGCAAAACAACCTTCTGGTAACACACTTCTAGATAGTTACGAAACAAACAAACATAGACATTTAAAAACTTTTTTTATTGTTGTATGACATATATAGCTTAATGTTTATTAACCAAACTACACGATATTATCAAAATCATTACTAACAAACAATGATATGACGTCTCCTTTGTGACCATGCTATTAAGCATCACTTTTGTTCTTAAGTTAATACAATACATAACATCAACAATACCTATGCAAATAAGATTCTGAAGGTCATTATTAGCGCATTGTGCCAGTTTTGCAAATAAAAAATAAAAATATCTATCTTAAGAAATCCGTATAACAGACCGGTCATGTCACAATAACGAGGCAGGCAGTAAATACTCGTGAATAATATCTAATGGAACCATCACGTGACTGGTTACCTAGCAACTAGGTCTGTCAAGCTTGAAAATGGCTACTGCAGATATGAAGCTGTAGAACATTAATATTTTGTCGTACATGTTTTACTATCTGGCAAAAAAAAAAATTATTTGCAAAATAAAACTATCGAAAAGTTATTTTTTAAATCGCTAATTAGCAACACTGTTGATCGTGCAGTCCGCGTGATTTAGTTTCCGTTACACTGCGGGGGATGTGGCCGTCGGGTCACGTGGTGTGTTGGTCGAACGCTTCTGGTCGTCAGTGCATATATTTGGCACATCGATCGGCCATGTCTTGAGGATGTTCTGAAAACATATATGAAACTCATGTTTAAAAATTATAAGTATGCGCTGAAATTAATAATGCAATATTACAATGTTAATCGGAAAGTCATATGTCGTGTCTGTACCATAAGCTGATATTTTACTTGTAGATCGTAAAGCAAGCAATACACAGCGTTTTGGCATATTAATTATTCTACTTCGTAATACGATTGATCTACCACGTGACAGTAGTTAAATTACTAAATGTGTAATACAAATAATTCCTTGTCACTTTTCTAGTATTGAATTGTTGTTATTATTGTTCTTTATGAAGATTGTCTGCACTGACGCGTATTCCCTTGTAAATGTTTGTTAAATAAATGAGAAAGGTATTCAATCGTGTAACAAGTATCAAATGAACCCGCCCCGTCACGTGTTCAGTATCAGACAACCTTTCCTACAAATATCACAATGAGACAAAACCACCAAAATCTCACCATCATCAATTACAGTAGGTAACACATTGCCAGAAATCTGTCGTCCTAGAATTATAATATAATATATAATATTTATTTATTTTATATAATACGATTATTGCTCACCCCAATGACAAGTTCTTTTTTGTTTCCTCGTGACTTCCTGAAGATGCGCTGCAAAAACCAGAAATAGTCGTATAGTTGATTAATCATGAGATTCATTCGATGTTTTAAACCATTGAAATTTATATATACCTGCATTGCAAGCAGAAAAATTGTCTACATATATTCTTGTATCTGCTCTTATGGTCATGGTAATGTTTTGTGTGGAACTTAACACCATTTGAATCGATACGTAAATCGGAAACGTAATTTCGACCTAGCTAGCTTTTATACACGCATGCCAGTGCACGTACGCACGTACGCACGTACGCACGCACGCACGCACGCACGCACGCACCCACGCACCCACGCACCCACGCACCCACGCACCCACGCACCCACGCACCCACGCACCCACGCACCCACGCACCCACGCACCCACGCACCCACGCACCCACGCACCCACGCACCCACGCACCCACGCACCCACGCACCCACGCACCCACGCACGCACAGTTGCACACACGGTAATTTCATTAACGAGTTGATAGTCATGTCAATATTACACTGTAAATGGCAACTGGGGATTGATAGACATGGTAGATATAATACATGTATTGTTATAGTCCAGAATCACTGCGACATTTACACGGCGCAAGAGGCCAAGTGCTGTTCCGTGCTCGACGTACGAACCCGTTAAAACGGCATAATAGCATAAACATAAATTCAATGGCTTGCGCAATGTTACGTGCAGTTAACAATACAAAATAATAAGAATACACGAACAAATTTATGGTACGAACGCACAGTTCGTATTCAGGTCATAGGCGAAAGGAAAAGCCGAATGTTTCACTGCAGTTGCGTGTGTATGCGCCAAACGTCTACACGTATTCCGTTCAGTTGATGACAACCGGTGGGGCGAGAGAAAGATGATTACCACAACGACGAAGGCGCACACGACGGTGACCAGCAGAGCGACCAGGCCTAGGCCGGTCACGAACACAGTCGCTGGCACGCCGTCAGTGAGAGTGGAGCCGGCTCCGTCCAGCCGCCAGACGTCTGCAAGCATAAACACGTACGTGAACAAATCTGTCCAGATGGGGATGAGAAATTCACCGATCTAAATACGCCTATAAAAGGTGAAGGTAAGTTGTTATTATAACGTAGCATTCAATCCCCAGGTTTGCTCAGTGCTTTACAGTTTACTCCCAGGCAGACATGTTCGGTTGAACACCATCTCGGCTTCTCTGGGAAGCCTCCAGTTAATGCGCGAAGACTTCTCGTACACAAATATCACTGTCTGTAGCCAGGTACTTGTTCATACAGCTGAGTGAACTGGTGCAATGTGGAGTGAAAACAAATGCGTAAGGTTTTATACGGGAGCACAGGATTCAACCCCGGGTTCTCTTGGTCGATAGTCCGAAGCTCTATCCACTGCGACACCACTGCGCCACTGCACCACTGCGCCACTCACTGCGCCACTGCGCCACTGCGCCACTGCGCCACTGCGCCACTGCGCCACTACTAATATTAATTAATATAGACATATTAATGCAGCGATGAACAGTCGGAGTAGTGAAAAGAGCGTCATTTCTACATTGATACGACAATGATCACTCGCGATAAAACTGATGACAATGAATTGACGATAGTGCAGACAAGGCCACACATCTACAAACACACACACACACACACACACACACACACACACACACACACACACACACACACACACACACACACACACACACACACACACACACACACACACACACACACACACACACACACACACACACACACACACACACACACACACACACACACACACACACACACACACACACACACACACACACACACACACACACACACACACACACACACACACACACAGACACACAGACACACAGACACACAGACACACAAACACACACAAACACACACACACACACACACACACACACACACACACACACACACAGACACACACACACACACACACACACACACACACACACACACACACACACACACACACACACACATATCCCCCGTAGTGAAAAGAACTTCACATATTTCCACATTTTGTATGCATTAGCACGTATTGGATTGTCGAACGACAGCGAACGTATCGAAATGTCACGTAGCATTTAAACACACAACGACGTCCGACCACGATAACAGTTATTTCTGCCGATTGTTTATCAATTGTATTGTTTTTAATTTCACGTAACCAAACAACCCATATGTACTGGAATTATTTGAATTTGTATTATATTTACGAAATCTTTTCCAGATTGTGCTGATAAAATCACATCAGTCAGTCAGAATAAATAGTTCCTAGCCTCTAGGTTGCTTTCCCTTGGGTGGAGAACTATAAATAGCTTGTTCCCGTCGTTGTGGCCGCATCAAGAATGAAAATGACAAAATAGCATTAAAAATCAATAATGTTACAGGAACCCGAAACTTGCATGCCCTACTGGTAGGCAGTATACCGTCAACATCGTTAAACCAAGGCGAAGTTCAGTTTACTACTCGTTGACATTACCAATATACAGTAGATGCAGGAAAGAGTGGCGGGAGTTGGCAGGAGGCCGGTGTGTTTGTGTGGAGTGACAGACACGTACTTGATGGCTGTGGTGCTGCCCCGACGCCGGAAGAAGAAGCCGTTTTGACCGAGTGAGACTCGCCTCCAGCCAGCGGCGGCAGCGGCGGGGTGGTCGGGGACGGTGTGGTGCTCTCGGCCCTCGTCGGAGTCTCGTAGACGGTGCTCGTGATCACCACGACGTCACTGGGCGTCTGGCTCACTTCTACAGGAACACATGCGTCTCATTCATCGTTTATATTTGCAACATTCAATATGTGTGTTCGTGTTCGCGTGCGTGTTCGCGTGCGTGTTCGCGTGCGTGTTCGCGTGCGTGTTCGCGTGCGTGTTCGCGTGCGTGTTCGCGTGCGCGTTCGCGTGCGTGTTCGCGTGCGCGTTCGCGTGCGCGTTCGCGTGCGCGTTCGCGTGCGCGTTCGCGTTCGCGTGCGCGTGCGCGTGCGCGTGCGCGTGCGCGTGCGCGTGCGCGTGCGCGTGCGCGTGCGCGTGCGCGTGCGCGTGCGCGTGTGTATGCATGATAGCGTGCATGCGTGCGCAGTGGCGTAAATAGAGGGGGCCAGAGGTGCCATGGCCCCCCAATCCCGGAAAATTTTCCTTCCAAGGGTCTGATATCCTTTCCAGTCCTACCATACCGCAAACATTTTCATTATTCAAATAGGATTAAGTTAGGAGTTCTCCCCTTCTGTCACTGGCTGCAGCATAACATTTGTGAGCGTGAGTACTCATAAACACCTCGCACCACTTCCTGTGGCACCAGTCGGTCAGACATCGACGCAAGTTCTAAAGGCTAGCCCCTCTATAAAGAGAAAGCATTTTTTTCTAAACACAAATCCTTTAACGGTTTTGGCCGCGGGCTGCAACTGGAAGACTGCCGGGAGCCTGTGTGTTTGTGCATGCTTGTCATTTTCTCACATGTGTTATCTATACTATGTATATAAGAATGCATGTACGTATGTATGTACGTACCCAAGCACACTTACACTTACACTTACACTTACACTTACACTTACACTTACACTTACACTTACACTTACACTTACACTTACACTTACACTTACACTTACACTTACACTTACACTTACACTTACACTTACACTTACACTTACACTTACACTTACACTTACACTTACACTTACACTTACACTTACACTTACACTTACACTTACACTTACACTTACACTTACACTTACACTTACACTTACACTTACACTTACACGCACACTTACACGCACACGCACACGCACACGCACACGCACACGCACACGCACACGCACACGCACACGCACACGCACACGCACACGCACACGCACACGCACACGCACACGCACACTTACACGCACACGCACACGCACACATACACACACACACGCACGCACACACACACACGCACGCACACACACACGCACATACACACACACGAACACACATACGCACACACGCACACACGCACGCACACACACACACGCACGCACGCACACACACACACACACACACACACACGCACACACGCACGCACGGATGCACACACACACACACACACACACACACACACACACACACACACACGCACGCACGCACGCACGCACGCACGCACGCACGCACACACACACACATGGGAATGAGCGCGCGTACGGCCAAATTACAACATGGAGATCGAAAGACCAATACCGGGTCAAAATACACTCTGTAAAATCTTACACGTAAGGTATATCTACACTCGTCATTTCAGGTGGAACGCCTCACTCTAACTACTGACACTGCATTCAGTTGGTTTAAATTGAGTCTCACTTTGAGCCGCTACAACCGTTGCTCCGATCTGCCCGACTGTCACAACCACGCTGACAAACCCGTTTACCTCAAGTAACTGTCTTAGAGCATCGAGTGGCGCCGTCTATCAGTTTACAAACTGACGTTCCGGCGGCGAACAGTCTTCAACAGTCCACCCTACCCTATCGACTGATGTCATGATTCAACCGATAAACAGTTTGGTGGTAAATTATATTCCGGCGCAAGGAAAGTTTTTACAGCCTCATTGTAGATCATTAGCGAGTGTCAAGGGGTAGAAATTTGAAGTGTTGTGCCCTCAAACTGTTCTCAACCCTCCCTGGTTCTGCCCCGTTAGGCCAAATAGAATTCGCAGCACTGCGTATTATTGGAGATCTGGCTGCTGTCAAAGATATATAAATACAAACAATTACGTGCTTTAGTAACAAGCAAATCTGTATTAAAACGGGCCGTATTATTTCTATTATGACAACATAAGTTTGCGCAGCTGTGTATACTCTCTTGAATCCAGTCCCTCAAATGTACCAGCGGCTCCCTCTGTCGGATAATTACTTCCAACCACAATACACTGTCCACTGGACACAGGAGTGGATCCACAGAAAAGTGGGGGGGGGGGGGGGGGGGGGGGGGGGGGTTGAGCACTAAACGTCCAGTTGCTCCGGCTTGAGGCTGCTAACGGTTCATGTCATTGCATTTTATTAAACGTGTCTACATTATTCTCGACGACATTAACAGTTTCTCATTTTTTAAGCTCAAGAAAAACCTCCAAGTGCATCTTGTCAATGGAGGAATACTATAAAGGTTCCTAGGGGCATTGGAGGCACCAATGGAGTTTCGCTAGTAATACTAATCATAATAATTGTAAAACTTCTATAGCGCCTATATCCTTAAAATGTTCAAGCTCAGAGGCGCAACAAACAAAATCATATGGCTAGTCACACACGGGGTTAGGCAAACGTTGTCGTTGGAGCCGCCGACGAACATTTATGGTGGAAAAGCTATTTCAAAATATTAAGCTATCTGCTCGTGATTCCACGACGGGCTACACTTTACTTTATCTAGTATTTCACAGGCGGATCTTTGGGGAATGCAGACCCTGGCGCACACAAATGAACACCAGGAACAAAAGGCTTTCGGTGTTGCTTCCGAAACGAACGACAGGAGGCGACCACAACTGAAGTCGGCACCTAACACGTACCTATGCAGGCTCGGTGGCAGTCTTCGAACGAGTCGAACCTGTTGTCGTTGCCGCCGCAGCCTGTGTAGACGAACTCCGCGCACGTCCCCGTGTCCAGGGTGAAGCCCCACCTGGGCATCGCCGCCTTGCAGTGGCCGGTCGTCAGCGGCAGCCGACAGCGCGCCTTGGTCGCCTCCTCCGCCAGCGCCGTCTCAGACTCAGAGCTCGCGTCCTCCTCTCCACGTCCACGTCCCGTCCCGCTGCGAGTAAGCAGCAGTAAAATCAATATAACAAACCACAAGCATGGGGGTGTATAGGGGAAACCCGGGTAAAACGGGATACTCGGGTAATATGGGAAATCGCTATATACAAAGAATAGTTCTGCCACAAAGCTTATTTTCGCTTCCAACTAGCGTAGCTGCATCTGCTGACAATTATACAAACCAACTGGTATGCAATTCTTCGCGCGGATTGAAACAATCGTTAGTAATCCTTAGCTTTGATCCCTTGCTAAATTGTTTGTTTGACGATCCATCTAAGTTTGCTAAGTAACAACTTGTCATATTTCAACTTCGAATGTCGTGAGAGTGTAGTATTAGTTTATGAGTGTTTCAGCGTATAATAGTTTTTCGTGAGAGTGAGCGATACTTAATATATCACAGTTTGATTCAACCATGCCTATTCCGGGAGTCTCTACAGATGAAAACAGTTTGAACATTGACGACAACTCTTCAATAGCACCCTCGCCTGTAATCAGAATCAGGTGTCATGTCCGGGACAGCGTGGTGGTGCTGAAGCTCCGTCCTAGCCCCCAATATTTACTTGGTTCCTACGCCAGTGTAAGTGTATTACAACCAATAGTAACGAATTCAAATGAGGTAACAACAGATTACACATCACACTGTCTGAGTTAGATATCCACGTTAGCGTCATAGAGCATTAGTATATGTCCCATTCGCTAGGTGGCACCAGTGTGAGTTTCCTTCCCGCCAGACGTCAGACGTCGCCATACATAATGCTATGCATGTTTTAAGAATGCTAACAACCCAATCGTAATACATCAACGCACCTGTCAGTCAAACGAGGGGCGTGGTTATGACCAAGGGCTGGTAGCGAGGCTTCGAAACCGGAAGGACGTCCGTAACGTCGATCGAAGTCCACGAAGGGAGGTCTCGGTGGACACAGTTCGAACGGGTTGTCAGCGCACGGCTCGAAGCTAGGGTCCACGTCACGGTCCAGGTCTGGTTCACCGTCGTAATAACCCATCCATGGGGCCGGGTAACCGGGGTGGGATGGCCGGTGGTGAAAGTTGTCATCCCAAGGCTGATGTGGATTATATTCTTCTCCGTGGTGCCACCTGGCGGCCTTCTTGTTTACAAACACCTGTAAGTGAAGACATATGGAAGGATTAGAGGACACAGCGGAACACGCATATATATATATATATATATATATATATATATATATATATATATATATATATATATATATATATATATATATATATATATAGTCATTTAAATCTTCATTAAATCCGACCAATACCTATTTTTGTTACCTTATTTAATATTTGATTAGCAATCTTTGAATGCTTGGTGACAATATCGTTTTTTTTCATTTGTTTAATTAAATATTATATACATCTGACATTTTGAATACTCTTTAGATATAATATTATCACTTAGTAATTATCTGATTACAACTGGTTTATTGTTTAGCTTAGCCAATAATCGTGCACGGAACTACCCTCACCTGCATGAATGTCACGTGATTATCAGGCGCGTTGATCGTCGTGTGGTGTCGTCTGCTCTTCGACCTCATTCCAGGGAAGATGGCGACCGGCGGCGGCATCACGTCGCGGGCAAAGTTCATATCCGGGTCACGGTAATGTCTGACGGGGGGAGTCGCCAGCAGATGGAAAGGTGAGGGATGCTGTCGGGCCGGGGTGAACGCGAAGGGCGGAGGAGGAGGGAGGAAGTTATCCCTGTGACGGTGGTGGAAATACACGTCATCTGTGGGCGCGAGCTCCTTGCTGGCGTGGGGAAATAGGTGGTGAGGGCGAGGGAAGGAATTGTGATTCGGTTTATGGGCGAACAGCCCGCGCGCTGTTGGAGGGGGAACGAGTCGGAGGAGTAGCATGTGGAGACTCGGTGGTCGGCGGTGATCGCGTGGTCTCGGCGGCGAGTGACGGGCCCGCTGGTCGGCCCGATGGAGCGCCGTGGCCTCGGCGTCTGCAACGATCGAAAGGAAGCTTATTCGGTTGCAGTTTTGTTGTAAATAATAACACAATTACAGCATCATTACATAGCACTTGAGATACTCTAGAAACCATAGGGGCTTTTTACAAAAGACACCTATTGTTAGACATTGTAGCCAGTGAGAGAACAGTTTAGATTATTTATCTGTCAGAACGTTCTCATTCCCACACAGCGCTTAGCTGTGAATGAATGAAACAAGTGATCTACTAATGGTGTGAACGCTAGGATCAGAGTACTGTTAGGTAGTTATTGTTTTTCTGGCTTTCATCCTTTGTCCTGTCATTAGTTGTTAAAATATTTTTTTGTTACTGCTGATTCATTGACAAATGACTCTCACACTCTACTGCTCTATCGCCCTGTGTCCATGTCTCAGTGCTTTCGCGTTAATGTAAACTGTGAACGTATCTACAGGAAATTAACACAAGCATAACATCCTACCGCGACTGAATCCTCGATGGGCCGACCTGTCATCTCCGCCTGTTGCGTCAACGTCTTCTTGGTCGCGTGTCTGGGAACCCCCGTCGGGTCCTTCCGACACTGACTGTTCCTCGTTCTCCGGCTTCGTTCTTGCCTCGTTCACGTCTCTCCCCTGAGGCTCCGCATCATCGTCGTCGTCGGCCAAAGGCTCTTGTCCTTCCTTCAGGTGTCTCGGTTCGACGTCACCGCGTGTGTTGTGGCCAAACATGTCCATGTTAAACGCAAGATGCTGCAACGTTTCGCGATCCTTCTGAGCGACGTTCGAGAACACATCGGCTTCATCCCTATCACCACCAGCGTGTGCGGCTGATGCCGAAGCGACCTCGTCGACCCCACCGGCAGCTTTGTAGCTGTCCTCATTTGGTGACAGAGGCCGGACAATGGCACTGTCGATTGGTTCGTGTGTATCGCGGTCAGGAATTCGGGAATCCTTGTCCCTGATGACGTCTTCTTCCCGGGGTTCGCCGTATTCAGGTTGGTTTGGTTTGAAGCCATCCGAAGCAACGTCGGCGACGACGCGAGAGAACGGGAGACGGTTGCTGTCGTTGTTGTCGTAGCTGTCTGACACGCCATTGCTCGTGACATCCGCAGGTTGGTTCTCCTCGATGGCGGATTCGGAGGACCTGTATGACATGTCGTTCGCGTGGACTACGTCAGCCAGATTATCCCTGGCATCGACGAGGCCGGAATCTGACGAACGATCGTTGTTGCGGACGTCGGTGAATTGGTCAGCATCACTGGCACCGTCGGTCATTTCGGTATTGTTGATATCGTCTGACTGGTCATTTACGGGGCCACGGAAGTCGGAACCAGTTTCGATGTTGTTGAACATTGGTGGCCGTTCGTTCACGCCAACGTCCGAGGGAAATTCGCCATCGTTGTTGGATTGCGCACTAGCTTGTCGGTCGTCAACATTTGTTATGACGTTTGGAACAGCACTTGGAACAGCACTTGGAACAGCACTTGGAACAGCACTTGGAACAGCACTTGGAACAGCACTTGGAACAGCACTTGGAACAGCTGTGTCATCCCTCCGAGTAGTCGTTGTTCCAACTTGATCTTCCTTAATTGCTGGTCTCATATCAGACGGAAGTACTCGCTGGTCCACAGACGGAAGTACTCGCTGGTCCACAGACGGAAGTACT
>OZ024862.1:7526069-7616069 GCA_964017155.1 Oasisia sp. SBJ-2009
GAAAATTAATACTATAGGGTAGTTAACTAAAATATGCAAACGTAACACGGATTTGAAATCAAAAGTACGAATTTCAACTGAGAAATAACCGGCACAGCAATGTTGTTGAACATAGGCATATGCCAATGAAATCTTGTGTATTTGCAATCTGCTCTGGATGGCAATTTTGTTAAATCTAATGTAAACATCCGTCTGAAACGTAACTCGTCGCTCAACCTTGAATCAAATGAAATGGCTTCCACGATGTTGTTCTATGTTGAGTTTGTGTTTATGTTCGCAATATTGGCATTCCTTTTTCATTTAGTTACTTTTATTATAATGTTTTGAATTTATCATTTGAAATAAATATATATGTATATGCATGGTTGTAATATGTAAGTAAACAATACATTGTAGTGCGACTATTTCAATACGAAAACCAACCTGCTGCAAACAGCGACAACCACAACCCAAACGGCAGAAAGACTCTAAACATCGTAAGTTCTGAAAATAAAATAATGAAATGTGACATTTGTGTATTAGTTATTTCAATCAAAGGATCCTACTCAATCACATACAGGGCTTAATTAGTGTTGTGACATCGTGAATTTATGAAGCATGGCATACATAGATTCTCTCTACCTCTCTCTCTCTCTTTTCTCTCTCTCTCTATCTCTTTCCTCTATCTCCTCTCTCTTCTTTCTATCCTCTCTCCTCACTCTCCTCTCTCTCTCTATTTTCTCTCTCTTCTTCCTCTATCTTCTCACTCTCTCTCCTCTCTCTTCTCCCTCTCTCTTCTCTCTCCTCTCTCTCTCCTCTCTCTTCTCTCTCTTCACCACCCTCTCCCTTCTCTCTCCTATATATCCTCTCTTCCATCCCTTCTCTTATAACCACTGTGGTTTAAACAGTCATTACAAAACAAGAACATAAAATTGCAAGTCCTAATCTATATTTTACGTATTTTCAAGAATATACTCAAACTGTACTTATAAAAAAGTGTTTTAATACAACGAAGATGGTTTACAATATATGTACCTTCTAAATCAAGTGGTGTTCCATTACTGCGTACATATTGAAAAATACCAGTGCGTTTGGTATATAACAACCACTGAATAGCTGCCAACTTCCGTGTTTGCTATAACTGGGGAAACCATGCCTAAATACCCGACATCATTAGGCCAACACATTCGCATCTTCGCAGAACCGGTCCCCAAAATACGCATTCAGCACGTGAGCGTGAGCTTTGTTATGGGAGCAGACAGATACTGCGATACAGGAAAGCATAGGCAAATAAACAAATTGTTTATTTGTGTAAGATAACATAGAAAATAACGTCTTACCTGGACCAATGTCCACTCAAGGTCCAACGACTGAACGAAGCAGCTGTCACTGACACACCCAGCGCTAAATAAATGTCGTCACATTGGCGAGATGCGTGCACGTTGAGTGCGCCAATGAATACTTTTAATGACGCGAAAACCCCCGAAGCACCTTGCCGCCAGCTGTGTTTTAACTGCCGCCGTGTCAGGATGTTTGTGTGTGCGACATTACTACATTATGTATTATTTACACTCGGGAACAATCGTTGTGATTTTTTTAGTTTTATAGGTCGATTTTATGGCAACAAATACGCGCGGACATTTGTTGATTGTTTCTTTCCTTCGTTCATGCATATGGTGGTATTACTAGTGTGATACACGCACGCACGCACGCACGCACGCACGCACGCACGCACGCACGCACGCACGCACGCACGCACACATATATGTACATACACACGCACACGCAAACACACCAGCGCACATACATACGCGACCACGTCGCCTATATGCATATATTTCGAACGTCCGCTCTTGTGCATTGTTACACAGACGCGCGCCCACGCACGTACACACCCACGCACGCACACACACGCACGTACACACAGTCTCGTTTTACATACATTCCGTGTATAAAATTCACTGGCGGTGCCTGTCACCTTTTCCGCATTGTCCCACATATATTGATATATGAACGATTTCAATGTGTGATTTTTTTCTCACTCTCCATAATTGTGTCGTTACCACATATCTTTATTTGTAAAGCATAAATACAATTTACTAGAATATGACGTCTCAGATATTACAAATCAGCCAGACTTTTGCATGAATTAATTACACACCACAATAGGCCATTATTCCCATAACATGCACATGCAGTTATAATTTTGTAAGTATAATTAGCGAGCACGTAACAGAGCGCAATAAAATGTTAAACAGCTGTGTGGAGGAAACCGTTCTCAGCGGCTGCCCCACCGACGCCGCGGGCACTAGACAGTAGGCACACTGGCCGCGCGCCGCGTCGTTGTCACACGGCTTGTCGCCAGGCACCAGCGTCGTTAAATGTTGACTGTTCGGTCCCCCTAGATCCTAGGAAGTTTACTGCATGAGCGTCAGCAAAACGTGTGCTTCGGGAGAGTCTCCGGACAATGAATAGGAGGATTTGAGGTCCCAATTTTTTAAACGTCGGTTCGAAAAGGTTTAAACACCTCAATCTGATTTTCTCTCAATCTTCTGGCATTAGGTGAAGGAAATTCGCCAAGATTCGAAACGCATCGATCCCGAACTATCTAGATTGGAGTTCCGTGTTTTCCTAACTACGCCACCGCGCCCGACAAAAGTTGTCAGTTGTCTATGTCTAATATCTAGGGATAAGCGATGGTAATTAAATTGACAAAGACGATGAGTCGCAATCATGTCGAAAACGCTAAGGTTTTTGGTTTTGTATCACGTGTTATAATTTGTATTAATTTGTCGTCGCTGCAGTGCAAGCAACCTCATCGAGTCCCAAAATGTGGCGTGATTTTCCTTAAAGCGAATCAGAAGTAGCTACATCGCATGTTTCGAAAGTGTAAGGTTCATGACGTCACAGCTTCATTGTAATCAACCTGAGTATGTACAAACACGATTACTTGGTTTCATCCATCAGTGATATGCACATTATGTCTTGGTCTTTGAAACATGGACGTGGTGGTCTTGTTTTCATTTGCATGGACAGTGCGAAGCTGAGTTGTCACGTTATTCAAACTTCACAGGCGGATCCGGAAAGTCTTGAGGACACGCAGGCCTACTTGCCCCTTATCCTATGGTATGAATGATGCTGTCAACGTGCTGCGTGGCAGAACACGATTAATATATATTATTGTTTTGGACAATTTCCAATGACTAGCACAATTCCCACGGCCGTGGACTAATTGGAAACATGACTTGTTCCTGAAACAACAGCAGACTAAGAGTTAAAGCTTCCTACATTGAACTACAGAAGACAGAGAACATAACAAATCCAGACTTTCACAATTGTCAAAGGAACACACTCGGACAACCAGGACTGCAGATGTTCAGAGTGTCCATCAAAGCTGATGTTCCAAAAAGTCACTGGTATCACAAGACGGCACAGTGAAAAACCTCAAACCCAGAGTGCAAGAGGCTACAGACACCACTTCTTCTCGACCCGGGTGGTTAAAGTGTGGAACTCTTTGTCAGACGAGACAGTTCAGGTCAATAAACCAACTTAATTCCCGCTTCCGAAGAAATTGGAGTCACCCAGGTATATATAATTTTAATTCTCCAAATTAATCAGCCTAGAGTACGCAACAAAAAAACATAAGAACAATACCAAGAAAGTACACCAATAGAGAAACCGCATCATCAGAAAATAAACCTTGAGACAGACTCAATGCTCAATATTGGACAATTATTGACCGCTCTGGGACGCTGACGACGTCTATATCGTGGGTGGCACCAGTGATTACGTCAGAGTGGTCGAGGGCGTTGAGGGACTTGACCATGCTGACCGATGATTGGTGTTGGTGATAGACATGCCGAGGCCGTCACCCATCCCATGGCGGTGATCTGCGGCAACGGTCTTAGGCGTCATAAAGGCAACAACACGATGTCATGTTTAACAGGATTTAACAAGATTGCCACCTAGAGAATCAACTCTAGATGGCAGGTGGACTAGGAAGCCCTTTGGCTTATCGAGAGTCCAACCTATCTGTCTAAGTATACCCCGCCCGTCTTAGGTATGTGTCGATTTTATTTTTAAATATATTAACACTACTAGCACCTACACAATCAGCTGATAATCTGTTTCATTCGTTTACTATTCTTTGTGAAAATGACATTTTTCTAATATCTAGTCTACACTGCTCCTTTGCTAATATAACTCCACGTCCTCTAATCCTTCTCTCTTCCTTGACCGTGAAAAAATATTTCTGTCAATATTTTCATACCCATTCAATATTATAAAAACCTCAATCTGATCTCCAGCCATATTGCCGACGACACAACGACCGGAAGCGTGACGTGTGGTGCGCTCTTGCGGCCATGCCAGAAAAATGCAGACTCGGCGTCGCTGTCGCAGGCAGTGACCGTCGTGGGAGAGTCCACTCGCTTGGGTCTGCTCTTCAGGCCGGCCACTGACCCGTGGATAAGACTGACCAGACCGTGCAACGTACCTACAACGTACTACGCGCCCACAGTTGGGTGGAACCACCGCTGATTGCTTGCCGGTGGGCGCAGTATCTAAGCCTGTCACTAATCGTTGCTGGTTCCCGCTGTTTCCAAACGAGTAGCGAAACCAAGTTTTCATGATACCATGATACTGATTACAGCACGCTTAGCGTTTTGTCGTCTGCCTAATTTCGTTTCGTTTCAGATTTATCCTGTTACGTAATGTCCATTTTACTCTCCATTAATTTCCCTATCCAATATGTTCCATTCTTAAGAAACTAATCATTTGGCAAACTCCAGTTGGTCACC
Source organism: Oasisia sp. SBJ-2009 (assembly GCA_964017155.1). Taxonomy (NCBI): domain Eukaryota; kingdom Metazoa; phylum Annelida; class Polychaeta; order Sabellida; family Siboglinidae; genus Oasisia; species Oasisia sp. SBJ-2009. The sequence goes on from OZ024862.1 coordinate 7,530,848, forward strand.
GGTACAACATATGTACACGCATAGAATATACATTTGGAATGTTTTCGTGTAGTGAATGTTGTAATAAAACGATGATCTGCCGACAGGTGCAGATAACGCGTATATGTGTACACGTATATATATATATATATATATATATATATATATATATATATATATATATACACTACATTTATATATATACTACATATATATATATATATATATATATATACTACACACACACACACACATATATATATATATATATATATATATATATATATATATATATATATATATATATATATATTACACATAACATCATATACGTGTATAGTATATTGCATGAATGTCAACCCTAGTATGTAAATGGTCAACAAATGTCACGTACGTAACCATAACCAACCACTTATAAGGCGAACCAAAAAAGACGTGAAGCACATTTTTGTGCTCTATGTTACATGTATATATATATATATATATATATATATATATATATATATATATATATATATATATATATATATATTCACACACATGTATATATATATATATATATATATATATATATATATATATATGTATATATACATGCATAGATAGATACATACATACATATATACATGCTTATATAAACACTGTGAATTAAGGAAGCACAAGTGAAAAATTTGTTTCTCAAATTGTGTTCGTTATATCGTGATTAACCGATGGTTACGGTGTATTTTGTATTCACTTTCTTTATGCATTGCGATTCGTGTGCGTACGTACGTGTGTGGAAGTGTGCGTGCGTGCATGCTTGCGCTAATGTGTATCTATATACGTGCGTACATATGTACGTGTGCATGTGTGTACGCGTGTTGCAACGTGTTTGATCGGCGCGCGTGACCGTGAGCGTGTGCGCGTGTGTATGTTTTTGTTAGTTGCGTCTCTGAACTTTAGTATTCAAACCACAAAGCCGCAATTGAAGTGTTTCACTTTCTATTATGATGTCTGTGAAAGAACCTTTTGGTATTTGCAACAGTGCTTAAACTACTTTTATCTGAACATAAATTGTTTTCATATTTTAAATGTGTTTTATGATCTGAGGCTATCCAAGGGAAGACAACAAATTAAATTTAGATATTGTAATATGGTCGCGCGATAGAACATCCGACTGTCGATTAAGGGAGCAGTTGACCAATACTGTCTGCGGCCGTTAAGACAAATTTGTCGGTAACTTCGTTCACATCACATTGTCTGAGTCTTTCTGAAGAGACATTAACAGCCGGTGGTCCCTTCTATTTGGTGTCCGTGCCAAGGGATTTAAAAGATCCCACACAAGGTAAATGTGACACCTGTCCTGGTCGCGTCCTGGACTGACATAATGATGGCGTGTCTCTCCCTACCCGGGGCTTGGGGTAGTTTCCCAGGCGGGCGTGTGACAGACGCCAAGGAGACAGTGAATGCAGTAAAAAAACACTGTCCTATTTTACACGCCGAGTCCTTTATGCATTATTAATTTATACGCCGTAAATGTGGATGTCGGGTTGCAAGTGCCAATATATTCATTTTGCGTCGTGCCTGCGCCCTTCCCGCTCGTAGGTGTGCCCTAATATTCCTAAATAAACTACAGCTGGGCCTGGCTCTGTTTACGGTAGATCAATAAGACACAAAATACCTTGTAATGGTAACATGGCAATCTAGATCTTTTATTTACAACTGGATTGCCTGGCGCTCACTTGACGTGTGCGCTCGGCTGATTGTACCCTGAAAGACATACAGTGTTATGGTAAATGATAAGCATCCAAGTACAACAAAAAGCCTATCGTACAATCAGCTGCTTGCATGTATACTGATACAATTTATTGCATAATAGTGTATCGACAGAAACACGTGCGTTAAGCGAAAGTACACATTCACAGAAACCGTAAAGGGGGAAAACAACCCCCTGTAAAAGAAGTTTCACGTTATTCATTATGACTCATGTTTGCCCTCGCGTGTACTTGTTTGTGTGCGCGCACGCATGTGTGTGTGTGGTTTATTTGTTGCGTGTATGACCTTTAAAATTAAAAGAGAAAGCCGGTCATGCGACTGTGGCCACTGGACGTTGCTCCCAGCGCCAGGGGTTGTTTCTCAGGCGGATGTGTGACATACGGCGACATCGGCACTTGAACTTCCGTTGCGGCACTGAGCAGACGTGGTGATACGTGCGAGCTGTACTGGACGGACAAACGAGCCGGGGTGTTGCGCAAAGAAAGAACGCGTAAAAAGAGATACGAGGGTACATCGGAAACCAGGATCGGAGAAGCGTAAGTCTAGTAACATAACCGTGTAACAGGGGACTGGTAATCCGTGGAGGTGAATTAAGAATTGGAAACAGGGTTAATGGTCGAAGACATGACATGTGTGTGTGTGTGTGTGTGTGTGTGTGTGTGTGTGTGTGTGTGTGCGCGCGCGCGTGCGTGCGTGTGCGTGCGTGTGCGTGCGTGCGTGTGTGCGTGTGTGTGTGCGTGCATGATAGCGTTCGTGCGCAGTGGCGTAAATAGAGAGGGGGCCAGGGGTGCCATGGCCCCCAATCCCGGAAAATTTTCATTCCCAGTGTAAGATTTCCTTTCCAGTCCTATCCTATCGCAACAATTTTCATTATTAAAATAGGATTAAGTTAGGAGTTCTCCACTTCTGTCACTGGCTGCAGCATAAGATTTGACAGAGCAATGAAAATGTCATCATTCTCGATGTGTTTGATGGCTAATGGCTATTAACGATTCAAAATAATAGTTGCCCGGTTACTAGACAAGGGTTAAATTGCATTTTGTTGTTACTATTTTCTCGGCATCACTGTCGTCAAGGGAGAAGGGTGAGGTGACCATGATTTCCTTTTCCATTGTCTTTTTTCTTCCTCTCCCTTTTCTCGTACTACGTTCTCTGTCAGCAGTCTCTAATTCCTTCAATCTGTCATTATTCTCCATTCTTCTACACTCTTTCTGGGTCCCTTTCAATGCAATCCCCCATCGCAATTTCGGTATTTTTCCTCGCCTACATATCCCCTGCACTTTCTGGGCATCTCATCTCTTTGCCACTTTTCATCTCCCATGTTTGACCAGCCCAACGTCTTCTTAGAACTATCCTTTACTTCAACCTCCACTCTCATTTAATCTACTTTCTCTTATCAACTGTCTGTCCCACGATTATTCTTACCAGGTTGTTCTTCGCAAACCTGGACCTTCTCCTGTTGTTTCTCTGTTTGTGCCATCGTCTCTAATGCATTTATGTATGTCGAGGTAACACACGAACTAAGCAAATATCTTTTACGTTTATGTGATCTGCGCATCATCTCTCATCACCTCTTCGACTTTCCTCCAAGCGTTTGCCCCGGCTGTAATCCTCCTTATAACCAATGCAATTAATCTAGTGGATTTTGCACTGGGAAAATGCCACATCCTATGGTGAATTTATAATGCGACATGTTGTGAAGTTACTGGTTGAAAGCAAATGCCACATGTTTCAGTGAGCCTGCGAATTATACAACATTTCCTCTTAAGCTGACTAACGTATATGTTTGCTATGTGCATGGATGTTTACTGATGTAGACTATATCATATATCTTGACAGCGTCGCATAAATATGCATATTCGAAAAAGGCGACTTGCATAGCATAAAATGTGGGATTTCTGATTCATTAATTATTGCTTATTATTTTTTGGCTTAGTGGAAATGGAAAAATATAGTAGGATGTAATGTAATATGAATTCAAGGATTAGATGTTGCACGTTATATACAGCACATGTCCTTCCATCAATTCGTCCGTGTGTGTGTGTGTGTGTGTGTGTGTGTGTGTGTGTGTGTGTGTGTGTGCGTGCGTACGTGTGTGTATGTGGGTGTATGTGTTTGTATGTGCGTGTATGTGCGTGTGTGTGTGTGCGTGTGTGTGCGTGTGTGTGTGTGTGTGCGTGTGTGCGTGTGTGCGTGTGTGCGTTTGTGCGTTTGTGCGTTTGTGCGTGTGTTTGTATGTTTGTGTGTGCGTGTATGTTGTGTGTGTGTGTGTGTGTGTGTGTGTGTGTGTGTGTGTGTGTGTGTGTGTGTGTGCGTGTATGTTTGTGTATGTGCATGTGTGTGCATGCGTGCGCGTGCATGCGATGGAGTGGCGGGCGGTAATGGGTGCAGGTTCTAATCAATGTAGACACGTGATCAACGTTGAAACGAAAGCTTTATCTTCGTTGAATTGTGCATAATCTATATTGTATCCGCATATGGCTCTGTCAGACCGAAACCATTGGAGAAAACATGAGTGTGTTATTCATCGTCATGTGTTTAGCTTATGTCAGTAATAGCACTGGACGCTATAATTGTGGATGTCGGGTTGCAAGTGCCAAGGCACTACCCCGTTTTTGTTTCACGTGAGCATCTTAGATTCGAATCACAGACGAAGGCGTGCCATTGTTCCAATGATGGAAACTGGCCTGGCCAGGGTCACTTCCAAAAAATGTATTCTCTTAATTCCGCAACAACTTTCAATTTCTCTAATATATGAGTCATGTCTGCACTCGCCTCAACTAAAATCGGCACTTGAGCATCCGGTGCAGCCCGGAACTGATGTGGCGAGATATTGGGCAGGAAAACGTGCAGAGAATGGACGTGTAAAAGAGCTAGGACGGAAGCCAGGATTGGAGGAGACGTAAGTCTAGTAACATAACCGTGTAACAGGGGACTGGTAATCCGTGGAGGTGAATTAGGAATTGGAAACAGGGTTACTGGTCGACACGCCATGTGTGTGTGTGGGTGGGTAGGTGTGTGTGTGTGTGTGTGTGTGTGTGTGTGTGTGTGTGTGTGTGTGCGTGCGTGCATGTGTGTGTGTTTGTTTGTGTTTGTTTGTGTAGGTGGGTAGGTGTGGGTGTGTGTGTGTGTGTGTGTGTGTGTGTGTGTGTGTGTGTGTGTGCGTGCGTGCGTGCGTGCGTGCGTGCGTGTATGCATGCACGCGCTTGCATGCGACGAACAGGCGGGCGGTCGTGGATGTAATCAATGTAGGCACGTGATCAACTTAGAAACGAAAGGTTTATATCATGCAAATTGCTCATGTATCTGCAATTCTGAATACGGCTCTGTCAGACCGAAACCATTGGAGAAAACACGAGTGTCTTACTCATCGCCGTATTTTTAACTGATGTCAGTAATGGTCCGTGTTGTGGCAACCTCATCGTCAAAGCTCGCGTATGGCGGAATCAGAACTAAATACTTGTGTTTAATTTTGGGTCGTCCACGGTGGTATATTATCTTCGGTGATACGTTCATTGCAATGTATACACCGAATACATAGGGCCTATGTATGTGTGCGTATGTCTGTTTTGAAAATCTGTTTTACGTGTATAAACTATGCGGCTACAGTTACATAGGTCCATAATTATCGTTTAAACACGGTAGAGAAGTAATGTTAGTCGTATCTGTTATAACTTTGATATACATTTGGATAGTAACCAAGATACTAATAAATTAAGTTAATTGGTTAATATTAGCTAAGTAGTGGACCAAGTTAACAGATCAACACATTCTAATTAAGACCAGCAGAGTTCATAGATATGAAGATATCTATACATATTATGCAGTGTGCATAACCACATTTATTATTGGAATATATATATATATATATATATATATATATATATATATATATATATATATATATATATATATATATATATATTAACTAGTCATGCAATAAAAAATTAATAAATTTGTCAATAGGTGATAATTAGCGGGTAATCTCGACAGACAGAAGCTTTTTTTTTGTAAAATGCCACAATGTCTATGAACATGTTTATATAAATATGCAATTTGTAACACAAAATCCACTTTAATTGTGGCAAGCGATATAATTTAATAGTTATTATTAATAAATCAATCAATATTCATATACAGACCAATATTAAAATAAAAGAATAAAAAAGATATGCAATGTGTATAACCACATTAATAGTAGTTACACATATAAGTTAATAAATCATTTAATAATAATTTAATTAATTAGTCAATATTTTATAATTAGCATGCCACTTTGAAATACCTACACATCTTAGTAAAATGCCATAATGTCCATATCTATGAAGATATACATACCGAACTATGTACAATCATATATACAGTGGTAATAAATGCAAAGTAACAAAATCATTTAATAATAACAGCAATTTTCATTTGTCTATATTTAGTAATTAGCATGCAACATTGACATACTGACATGTAAGTAAACACCCTTGTGTCCATGATTATGAGGACAGTCGTAGAATTTATACAAGCAGTACACCACTGCTGCCATTGATACAACGCGCTGTGAGTCACCCAGCTGCAGTTGGGGCTGCTTCGAGTTGCCCCAGAAAATTCGGCCTAACTTGTGACATAACCCAGCCGGGTGTATGTCATGCAACTGCTCCTACTGGCTAGGTGTCACCTAGTTGTTATTTACCCTAACTTGGGTGTGATTTGGACTTGGTGTGTGTCATGCAACCGGCCACTGGACGCTATAATTGTGGATGTCGGGTTGCAAGTGCCAAGGCACTACCCCATTTGTTTATTTTATGTGAGCATTGCAAGTGCCAAGGCACTACCCCATTTGTTTGTTTTATGTGAGCATATTAGATTCGAATCACAGACGAATGCGTGCCATTGTTCCCATGATGGAAACTGGCCTGGTCAGGGTCACTTCCAATAAATATCCTCTTAATTCCGCAAAAACGTTCACTTTCTCTAATATACGAGTCATGTTTGCACTCGCCTCAACTAAAATCGGCACTTGAGCATCCGGTGCGGCCCGGAACTGATGTGGCGAAATATTGGGCAGGAAAACATGCAGAGAATGGTCGTGTAAAAGAGCTAGGACTGAAGCCAGGATTGGAGGAGACGTAAGTCTAGTAACATAACCGTGTAACAGGGGACTGGTAATCCGTGGAGGTGAATTAGGAATTGGAAACAGGGTTACTGGTCGACACGCCATGTGTGTGTGTGTGTGTGTGTGTGTGTGTGTGTGTGTGTGTGCGTGCGTGCGTGCGTGCGTGCGTGTGTGTGTGTGTTTGTTTGTTTGTTTGTGTGGGTGGGTAGGTGTGTGTGTGTGTGTGTGTGTGTGTGTGTGTGCGTGCGTGCGTGCATGTGTGTGTGTGTGTGTTTGTTTGTGTGGGTGGGTAGGTGTGGGTGTGTGTGTCTGTGTGTGTGTGTGTGTGTGTGTGTGTGTGTGTGTGTGTGGGCGTGCGTGCGTGCATGCACGCGCTTGCATGCGACGAACAGGCGGGCGGTCGTGGATGTAATCAATGTAGACACGTGATCAACTTAGAAACCAAATAAAGATGGCCGCTGTTGGGACAAGTCGCTGCATGACAAGGATGAGAAAATCAAGCAGCCGGAGGAGCATGTGAAACGAGTTGATGCCCAATAGGGCCTGTAAGTCTCGCGCGCGAAAACGAGACTGGGGGCAGTTGGGGGCAGGAGGTCCATATTCTCCATGTTAACGTATAGGACTTCGTTTTGTTTTTGGTTGTAATAATCGAACGGTTCCAGTTTAACTATTTCAGTTATACTGTCCGAAGGATTATTACAAGCAGAAGCAGTGGAACACTTTGCCGGTGACAATGATCACGGAAATCATCAATTTTAATCGATTATAATGGTGGTTGCCATGGCAATAGCGGCAAGTACTTGCGTTTGGCGATCTTGACTAATAATGAAAAGTGCCATTTTTCGCGTAGTACAACCTGTTTGGGGCAAACATACACATGTGTTATGATTATGCGAATTTAGACAACTTGTCAGATATAAGTGCTTATCGAAACCACAATGTACAGCAATGTAAAATGCAAATCCCGTAAACTATTTTATTGTGTATTATTCTTGTGGCCAGTCCCCAATTGTCTCGCATAGACGCCAATGAGCTCCAATCGCGCGGAGTCACGCCATTTATCGTGACACACTTACGGGCCCAATTAGATCATAATGGAATAGTACATTAGACGTTCCTCAGTTCGAGTAACTGGTATTAAGGAACACGATGGCGAAGACCTTGATCGGATTGTTACCAACCTGATAGACGGCATGAATGTCCAAGATATGAATATCAACAATATCAATCGTATTCCTCGCGTAGGGCCCTGAAACTCGTTGCCAAACAAAAATCGTGCGCGACAAATCATAATCCAGTTCAAAGACTATAAATCGAAAACAACCTTCATCAAAGCAAAGAAATCTCTCCGAGACAAGCACCCGAATGTGTATATCGCGGAGGACCTCACCAAGGCAACATCCAGACCACTACATCTAGCAAGAACTCACGCAAAGTTCAAAACTGCTGGTCATATGATGGGAGGATTATGATCAAAGACTTGCAGGGGGAAATCGGCCACGCCAACAGTGAAGATGACCTGAACAGCTTCTAGACACTGCTGTCTGTAGCACTAGTACAGTTAACGATCAGGTATTTTGGACACTTGCTATGTGCAGAGTCATGCGACATTATCTCGACAAAGTGTCGTTGAGAAAGATCATTATGTTCAGTGTATTATGCTCCATCCTAACCCATGGGAAATCGTTGGACTCTAGCTTGCCTAATTATGTTGTTCTTTATTTTTATTATCATTTTATTTGTTGTTAAGCAGTTAACACTTGTCAAAGCATTATATGATGCTATATATGAATGTTTACTACTTGCACCGTATAAACAAGTGTATGTATATATTTGTTGATAATCCAAATGAGTCATTAACTAGAATTGCATTATCTCCGGATGATGAGTCTGATTGTGAAAACACTAACTGTAATTTGAGAGACTTAGATCCTGGTTATAATTGTATAACAAGCAATAATGTACTTACAACCAAATACTACCTTGAAAACGACTTCAAGTATCTTATAAAAAGTAATGATAACTACGCTAAGGGGCTTTCTCTAATGCATTTGAATGTTAGAAGTATACCGAAGAATATAGATAAGCTGAACAATTATTTACTGTCGTTCGATACAGTTTTCGGTAATTGGTCTAACAGAAACGTGGCTTAAGGAGGAAACTTCAGAGTTATATGGACTTCCAGAATACAAAAGTATTCATTTTACTAGACCCTCCAGAAAAGGAGGAGGAGTATCGTTGTACATTCACAAAAACTATGATTACATAGAAAAGTCAAATATGAAATATTATGACTGAGCTTATAGAATATCTTTTTGTTGAGGTTATTGTTCAAACCAGAAAACACAAAAGAAAAATATTGGTCGGCATAGTGTACAGACCCCGAAATACAATCATTAGTGCATTTCCAGAACAAATCACAAATATTGTACGTACATTAAGAATTGAAAACAATTGTTTTATAATGAGCGATTTTAAAGCACATTTGTTAAACTATGATCACCATATGGAAACTGATGATTATGTAGATGCAATGTTTTCCCATTCTTTAATACCTCAAATTACGAAGCCGACTAGGATTACAGCAACTACAGCCACATTGATAGATAATATTTATAGTAATGACATTCTTGGTGAAAATAATCAACTTCAAAGAATATTATACTCAGATAGTTTTGATCATTTACCAATATTTATATGAAACACTTTAAATAATGATAAACAAGATGGCATTACAATAGAGACTAGAAAATATACTCTTCATACTATATCCTTATTCCAAATCACCATAGAGATGTCTATGCAGGTAAAGATCCCCAAATAAGTTATACTGAATATTTAAAGAAAATGTCACAGGTGTATAACAAGTCATTCCCCTTAAACACAAAAAGGGTTAAGAAAGAGAAACATAAAGAATGGATTACGAAGGGCTTAGAAATTCCACACAAAAACTAAGCACAAACTATATAAGTATTTTCTATAAAAAAACTGCATTTAATGGAATCAATTATAAAAGATACAAAAATAAACTAACACAACTTATTAAAATAGCAGAACGCTATCACAATCAAAAGGAATTTGACAAGCACAAGAGTGACCTGAAAAAATGTGGCAAATGATGCGAGAAATTATTGGCAAGAAGACGTCATCATAGCAAAACCAATATTTCTTAATAAATGGCACTCTATCACGAGATAGGCTATTAATAGCTGATACACTATCACGAGATAGGCAATTAAGAGCTGATGCTCTATCACGAGATAGGCAATTAATAGCTGATACTCTATCACGAGATAGGCAATTAATAGCTGATACTCTATCACGAGATAGGCAATTAATAGCTGATACTCTATCACGAGATAGGCAATTAATAGCTGATACTCTATCACGAGGTAGGCAATTAATAGCTGATACATTTAATGAATACTTCACAACCATAGGTTCAGAATTAACCAAGGATATACCAACCGTTACAAAAAAATCTGAGGATTATCTTTATGGAATTTATATAAAAAAACTCCATGTTTTTAGCACCTACAACCACAGATGAGATAAGGATAATCATAGAGAAAGTAAAAAAACTGCAGTCCTGGATGGGATGGTATAAGACCAGACATCATCAAACAAATATACTCTAGCATGACTGATCCATTATGCCACATTATAAATGTATCGTTTGACAAAGGATGCGTACCTTAATAATTAAAAATATAAACCAATTTCCGTATTACCGGTATATTCTACTAAACTATTTGAAAACCTAGTATATGGTAGACTAATTAACTATATTGATACAAATAATATTTGGTCAAATTATCAATTTGGATGATAAAAAATTGATATTCTACTTTCATGGTTCTAACAGTATTAGTTGATAAAATAACAAGTGCAATGGACAAAGGAGAACACATAATAGGACGTTTTTAGATTTCGCCTTTATGTGTGTGTGTGTGTGTGTGTGTGTGTGTGCGTGTGCGTGTGCGTGTGCGTGTGCGTGTGCGTGTGCGTGTGCGTGTGCGTGTGCGTGTGCGTGTGCGTGTGCGAATTCAACATTTAAACGAAATAAAAACAAGACATTAGTTCAAATCCGTTTCTCATGTGTTTCATTGCAAGATAACATTTGCAACATTAAGACAATCACAAAAATACAGTTGTAGAATAAATTCGTTGATAAATCTGTTGTGTAGCGATTCCCGTGGAAAGGTGAGATTTAATGAGTTAGGCCATCACGTGACATCGTGGCATCGTCGTTACCATAACTCGCATAACACATATAGCTTTCAATGTATGAGAGTAGAGTATGTTCTGAATATACCGAGAACCATATTATGTTTGTTTGATTCGAATTGAGAACGATATCGTCACATTTCAGCATTTCGAAAGCGCGGCAAAAATATGCATATTCGCAACAAGGCGAGTTACATTACTTACATAGTGTAATATGTGGGATTTCTGATTCGTTAGTTGTTTGTGATTTTTTGGCTTAGTGGAAATGGAAACATATAACAGGATATAATGTACTATGAATTCAAAGAATAGATGTTTTAGTTTACTTTAATATTAAAATAAAAGATGCAAGTTATGTACAACACACGTCCTTCCGTCTATGTGTCCATGCGTGTGTGGGTGTGTTTGCGTTCGTGAGTGTGCGAGTGTGTTTGCGTGCTTGCATGCTCAGGCGCATCCATGCGATAGGGGTAGCGAGCGGTCATGGGTGTAGGTTCTAATCAATGTAGACACGTGATCCACGGTGATACATTATCTTCCGTAGTACGTTCTTTACATAACTACAAACAAAATGTAGTACTTTACGTCATGTGTTGATTATTTCGGTATTTATAATGATTTTTAATTGCAATATATATTATGAATATACGTATATATATATATATATATATATATATATATATATATATATATATATATATATATATATATATATATATATATATATTGATCTATATTTGAATTGATGCAATGACAACGGGGGGCGTGTGTGAAAGAAAATTTTATTATAGATAAAAAACAACGACATACATTCCCAAATTGCCGACTACAATTGGCTGTGTTCATTGGAATTTTCTTTAAAAATACACAAAAATAAAAGAATAGAAGACAACATTTAAAGGAAATAAAAACAAGGGATTAGTTCAACTTCTCATGTGTTCCATTGCAAAATAACCTTTGGCAACATTTAGACAATCACAAAATACACTTGCAGAATAACTTCGATGATAAATCTGTTGTGTAGCGATTCCTATGGAAAGGTGAGATTTAATTAGTTAGGCCATAACGTGACATGGTGGCATCGTTGTTACCATAACTCGCATAACAAACATAGTTTTCAATGTATCAGAGTATGCTCTGAATGTACCGAGAATTATAATGTTTGTTTGATTCGAGTTGACAACGATAACGTCACATCTCGGCATCTCGAAAGCGCACAAAAATACGCATATTCGAAAAAGGCGAGTTAGGCCCTACATAGCATGACATGTGGTATTTCTGATTTATTACATATTTGCTAATTATTTTACTCAGTGAACCTGGAAATATAAATCAGCATGTAAAGCTTTTTTTTACTTTAAATGAAATGTAAATTATACACAGTTTGCTTATGAAACCAAATAGGTCAGTAATATACAATATGGTGATGAAATAAAAATGTCAACGATACACGATTTGGTGCCGGAATTTTTCACTTATGAATGATTTGAAATCAAATAAGACATGCCTGCGAAGCGGATTAGACATCTCGTGTAAACTCCAACAATTATGTATTTACAGTGTAACGTTTATTTATTTCACGAGATGTCGAAAGAGTGATTGATGCAAAAAACATCAGTTTCCGATTAGTGCAGTTAATTTCAGACGGTTAATGTTTTCAGAAGTGATAATGCAAAAATTAATTGATTCAATTTTTGCCTTGTGAAGTGCCAAGAAAAGTAAAACATCACAAACAGGACAAGTAAACACATACAGTGGACTTACTGAGATGGAATATCATTCCAGTAATTTCCACTAGCAATAAAATATCCTGGTTAATAGTAGACGTAGAACGTAGAAAAATATTTCTTTCGATGTGCACATGACTTCATAGTTCACATATCACCAGATGCGTAAAACATTTGATTGCAAACTAATGTAATCTTGTTAAATAATAGAGTAAACCACCAATGTTAACGTCCCAACTACTTGGCGAAGCCTGGCTATTTAATTTAGCTAAAACACTGAATGGGTTCGAATAACACACGGTTCGAATTACGTGTCTGCCTTATTGGTTGTTTTGAAACGGTCCGCCAGATGGATGCGATGGTTTATCGAGTAACAGAAAAATTAATGTTATTCTGTTGATAATGGGATGACTTCTTAAGTCATAGTCAACAGATTATGCAGTCTCTTGCAGTAAAATATACATTGTAATGTCGCTAAACTTTCATGTGTGTTATTCGCGTTTTGTCATAATACTGTTGGTCGTTATTCTGAGGAAAACGCAGACGCGCGCGATCTTCATCAATCGGTATGTGTGAGTTTGAGTCGAAACTCTGCGTATTTATATTTTGCAGATCTACGGTGACATCAGCTACGTACAAAATGGCAGCAATGCTGACGTCATTCCTGTTGGTCCTACTCACCACATTGTGCAGCCATGTTAATGGACACACCGTACCTCGTCCACGCTGTCCAATCCTGTGTGACTGTGGTGATAGAGGTCGCGTACACTGCAACGCCAGAGACATCAGAGAAATCCCACAACTACCTATCAACACGGAGAGTATTGAGATGGTACACAACAACATCACGCGCATACGCGCAATGTCATTTTCGAAAGTTCCTAACCTGACGAAAATATACTTAAACGATAACAACATACGATCAATTGATGAGAGAGCTTTTGAGGGACTGGGTTTGCTAACATATCTTGCTTTGACAGAGGATTTGTTGTCATTAGAAAGTGGAGTATTTCGCTTCTTGGTTAACCTGACGATTCTGGAAATGGAAGTATCAAAAACAGATTTATACATTCCGCAAAAAGAGATATGTAGGTTAAACCAACTGCAACACTTAAGACTAGAAGGATTCCGGAACATAACGTATGTGAAGTTCGAACGCTGTTTTGAAGACCTTACAAAACTAAGAGTGTTGCAGTTGGCTAGAATCACACGACTAGTCAGTATATCTGGTGCGACATTTCGATCATTCCGGATTTTCTTGGAAGAACTTCACATCATCGAATGCGAGCTTCGAACATTGGATGTTGATACGTTCAGAGACTTTTCAAAATTAACTGGACTGAGTTTGAAGTACAACTCTATCACATATCTGCCGGACACAATATTTACGTCATTAACCAGATTGACTTATCTCGATATTTCCGAAAATAACCTGAAGGTTATCTCTGACACTCTTCTGGGTCCTTTGCGGAATTTGGAATACCTGTCAATCCCAATGAACTTCACCATCGGAGAAACATTTCGCAACATGACTCGACTGCGTCAGATTGATTTTTCTGAAGGCGCAATGCAGTCACTAAATAATGACACGTTTCACCATTTACGTCACTGCCCCGTCACCGATATAAGTTTCTACGAATGCGACTTACTTCGAATCAGTAAAGACGCGTTCCAGCCGCTCCGCAATATTAAGTCGTTGTCTTTCTATATGAACCACAATTTTTTAAATTTAACCGGCTCAGTCTTGCAAGATGCATTTTATGGTTTGAATGGGTCACCACTTCTCACACTTGATCTTGCGCTTGTGAACTTGAGGGATTATTCAACACGATTATTTGAAGGTCTGAACGAGAACAACATAACGAGTCTTAAGATAACTAATTCCAGAATCACTGTAATTAAAAAAGGACTGTTCCGCAATCTCAGTACAGTTTCTAGGTTGGATCTGAGTGATAACCTCATCAACGAGTTCGAGGATGATTCGTTCAAAGATCTGGTCATGTTATCGACGTTGAGCATCGACAGGTAAGTGTTACGGGTGTATTTTCACTGTCAGTCTTAAATAATAATTCTAGTTATTGAAATCGTATTTGGCACTATTTGCCCCCTATGATGGCATACTAATTGACGGTTCTTTTGCCGTTTTCTCTATCATATCATTGCTGTTCTGTACCATAGACGTCATACAACCACTATACTATAACGCATTTATCTCTGGGAATCCGTACTTAAAGGCATTCCAAAAAGTATGACTAGTCGGGAATAGAAACTAGCAAGAGCATACTACCACTTAACGTTTAGAGGTGTAATGCGACTTTAAATGTATATGACTTTTGTTGTTGCAAAACAATGGCTATGCCTCAGATGATTTGATAGTGATTGGGATTTGATTCCAGATGCTTGGTGCTGATATAGAGAAAGCACTTTTGCCAATAATGAGCATTGTTTCAGGAACAATACGTTGTTTTGCAACATATTATCTCAGGGCCGTGGAGATATGAGCAATATATATATATATATATATATATATATATACACCCACTCACCCACTCACCCACTCACCCACTCACCCACTCACCCACTCACCCACTCACCCACTCACCCACTCACCCACTCACCCACTCACCCACTCACCCACCCACTCACCCACCCACCCACTCACCCACCCACCCACCCACTCACTCACCCACCCACCCACCCACCCACCCACCCACCCACTCACTCACTCACTCACTCACCCACTCACCCACCCACCCACTCACTCACCCACCCACCCACTCACTCGCCGACCCACCCACTCGCCGACCCACCCACTCGCCGACCCACTCACTCGCCCACCCACCCACCCACCCACTCGCCCACCCACCCACTCAACCACTCACCCACTCACCCACTCACCCACTCACTCACTCACTCACTCACTCACTCACTCACTCACTCACTCACTCACTCACTCACTCACTCACTCACTCACTCACTCACTCACTCACTCACTCACTCACTCACTCACTCACTCACTCACTCACTCACTCACTCACTCACTCACTCACTCACCCACCCACCCACCCACCCACTCACTCACCCACCCACCCACCCACCCACCCACTCACCCACCCACTCACCCGCCGACCCACCCACTCACCCACCCACCCACTCACCCACCCACCCACTCACCCACCCACTCACTCACTCACTCACTCACTCACTCACTCACTCACTCACTCACTCACTCACTCACTCACTCACTCACTCACTCACTCACTCACTCACTCACTCACTCACTCACTCACTCACTCACCCACTCACTCACTCACTCACTCACTCACTCACCCACCCGCCCACCCACCCACCCACCCACCCACTCACTCACTCACTCACTCACTCACCCACTCACTCACTCATTCTTTTACAGGAACAAACTGATTGCGCTGCCATCGGCCAAGCGACTTTCAATCTCCCCGGAACTCTCATGCCTAAGTGTGGAAAATAATCGTATTTCCGAAATCACTGATGACTCGCTGGTCGGCTACGGCAATTTGATAAAATTGTGTCTATCAGGAAACAACATCAAACATATTGATGGCATGGCGTTCGTGTGGACACGTCGTCTGAAGGAGCTGGATCTCTCTTCTAATAAGATGGAGGACTTCGTGTACTTCTTCGATAATATGCCCGAATTTGAGAAACTCGACTTAAGTCGCAATTCCATCAGAGTTGACTTCCCATCGGCGATTGTGGTATGACAGGATATTTGTTATGAATTACAAAGTTGCTCAATGGTCAATAATTGTGTAGAAAAATGCATGCAGGTATTCTAACATCTTAATTTTAAGGCTGACTTTGATTGAGCTACGCGTGTAATCCGAGTAACACGAATACCAATTGAACAACCGAGATCACTTGCTTACGTGATGACCCTCCTTGACATAGAAAACAAATTGAATCTTCAAGGCCGCTACCCTCAATCGCGGTTTGGAGAGGATTCACTCGAGAAACTGACGTCATTAGCAGTGACAGCCAGCGGACAACGTAGACCCTACCACAAAAGAAATTAATAAACTATTACACGATGCATTTATTGTATTATGTTAAAGTCACCCAATTATATGTATTATAATTTAAAAAGAAGAAGACGGACATCACAATTTACACACTGAACAACTGATTACTTTATTTAATATATTACATAAGAAGTTTATCTCCGTGTGATCACGATCGTCGTTGTTCAGTTAGATTACTCTTGTAGTACTGCAGTTGTGTGTGTGTATATATATATATATATATATATATATATATATATATATATATATACATATATATATATATATATATATATATATTATATATATATATCAACATATGTTGATGTTTTTTATTCAGAAATATGTATCCCTACTACAACTGGACATCGACGGGAACTCCAACTTCGGTAGAGATTTGGCAGAATCACCGGACCTCTTTCAAAACTGGCACAGTTTACGATATCTTAGTCTTGCCGGATGCGGGATCGAAAGTCTACCGGTCGGCATGTTCAGCAACACTACACAGCTCGTGGCACTCGATCTCGGTGACAATGCCATCCAGTCGTGGGACTCGGAGGTGTTCTCACCTTTGCGCCAATTACAGAAGCTAGTGTTGTCCAGTAACAAGATTGTTTCTGTGAATGTCGCATCGTTTTCAAAGTTGACATCACTACGCTGGCTTCTCCTAGGGCAGAACCCTTTTGCGTGTAACTGCGACCTGCTGTGGTTCCTCGAGTACACCCAGAAAAAGGGCATCAGTATCGTAAGCCCAGGGTTGAAGAATATGTACACTTGTGCCTGGCCGACGTCGCTGCGTGGTGTGTCCGTTGTGCGTGCCGGACTGTCGCCTGCAGACTGCATTTCCCACACCGACCTCGTTTTCATCTTGTCGACGGCGGCGACCATCTTCTTGTCGGCGATTATGTTTGCGCTGGTGTACAGAGGCCGCTGGTACATCCGTTACTACATCTTCCTGATTCGGTCGCGACGTCGCCGCTACCTCGAACGGGCTGACGGCAGCTACGTCTACGATGCGTTCGTCGCCCATAATAGTAACGACGCATCCTGGGTCGTTAGACATCTACTGCCGCGACTCGAGACAGAAGGTCGTTACCGGTTGTGTATGCACCAACGAGACTGGGTCGGAGGCCGGCTGATCAGCGAGAACATCGTCGAGAGCATCGAATCCAGTCGCAAGGTGATCGTCGTTCTCTCCAACAGCTTCGCCCAGAGTCACTGGTGCCAGGTGGAGTTGGAGATGGCAAGCAGCCGTCGCCTTAGCAACTGGCACAACAGCCTCGTTCTCGTGCTGCTCGAGACGATCTCCCCGGAGAACCAGAATGCCACCTTGCGGTGTCTGCTGACAACACACACGTATCTGGAGTGGAACGAGAGAGCGCAGGAGAAGTTTTGGAGGGTATTGAAGAAGGCGCTCAGACCACCGAAAGGGGCGCCGCCTACTGAAATGGGATCAGTGCAAGGAGGGACAGGGGCGGGTAGAAGGGGGTAGGGTGGGGTGGAAGAGGTGACGGAGGGGTAGAAATGTAGGTAGCGAGGTGTGGAAAACACGTCTTTATGTGTGCCTGCGTGCATGAGTGCGTGTGTATGCTTTTGTGGTGCGTGCGTGCGTGAAGTTGTGGGCGCGCGTATGTTCTTGCGTACATGTGTTGTGTATGTTTGTGTACATGCGAGCCTTTGTATTAGTGCGTGTTGTATTCTTGCGTGCGTTCATATGTGGCGGGAGCCTGTGTATTGGTGTGTGTATGGGTGGGTGAATTTGTGTGTGTTAGTATCAATGATATATATATATATATATATATATATATATATATATATATATATATATATATATATACATATACATATACATATACATATACATATACATATACATATACATATACATATACATATACATATACATATACATATACATATACATATACATATACATATACATATACATATACATATACATATACATATACATATACATATACATATACATATACATATACATATACATATACATATACATATACATATACATATACATATACATATACATATACATATACATATACATATACATATACATATACATATATATCTGTAACGTTGAACGTTTAGGTTATTAGTCTGGTTGTCGACAAATATTTACGAATGAACATGAATATCATCGACAACTGGTCAAATTACATTACATACACACACACACACACACACACACACACACACACACACACACACACACACATATATATATATATATATATATATATATATATATATATATATATATATATATATACGTTGAATGTTTAGGAGGTCCAGCGGATTGAACATTTTATTGGAAATTGCGCTTTATAAAATATGTTGTTATTATTATTATCATCATGAATGAAATAATGTTAACGTGATTAGATGAGACGAAATATGAATGATCCATAGGTCTCTCTCTCTCTCTCTCTCTACTCTCTCTCTCTCTCTATCTCTCTCTTTATATATATATATGTATATATATATATATATATATATATATATATATATATATATATATGGATATATAATATACCTGTATATTACATATACATATATATATATATATATATATATATATATATATATATAAATATACATATATAATATCCATGTATACTATATAGTCATATATATGAATATATATGTATATATTTATATGTATATATTTATATGTATATATTTATATGTATATATATATATGTATATATATATATATATATATATATTTATATACACATATATCCTGCGCCAGTGCCTTTACTATATATGTATGTATGTTGATGTAATTAATTCGCCATTAGCATGTATTAGTTTTGAGTGTTTCGCTATGTTTAGGCATAATCTTGGAAACTGGCTTTAAAGTAATCTATATTATTTAGAACTTAAAAACTAACATTGCCCTTTTGTATTTGTTCCCGTAGTGATTTAGCAGCCAGTTTTAAAATGTTCTCGTATTTGAATAACTATTTCACCTAGAGCACTATTTGTGGCATGTGGATATATGTTTTATGGGACAAGAATTTCAAATATAATATTTTTGGAATTCTCAGGCTTTCAACCCGGCATTATTAAAGATTGCGGTCGTCAATACAAATGTCACAATATTTCTGATGTTTCGTCAAAATGTAAAGTAATGTTGATGATATTGGTGAGACTGGTGAATAACGATATACGATTATTTGCACTTGAACTTGACTGATATTCATATATGCGCCATTTTGTAAAGATGGCGTCCGGCTAAGCTATTAATCCATATCTTAAGAATATCATAATCTAGATCTAGCCACGCTTGAGATTGATGCAAAAATGTACATTAATGATTCGTTAAATTAGTATTCAATAAACGGAATGCCAATTTATCACGTATACACTTTTTTCTGTTATATGTGTGGGCCTCTGTCTGTCTGTCTGTCTGACTGCGTGCGTGCGTGCGTGTGTGCGTGCGTGTGTGTGTGTGTGAGTATGTATGTATATAAATATATATATATATATATATTTGTATATATATATATATATATATATATATATATATATATATATATATATATATATATAAACTGACAAAACACACACACATATATATATATATATATATATATATATATATATATATATATATATATATATATATATATATATATATATATATATATATATATGGATAAATCCAAGGGTTAGGCGACACCTTATAAATCGCAAGGGTTGGGCGACAGTTTGTATATATTCTACTAAGCATAACAATTACATAAAAATTAGTCTAGTATGCATAAACCATCTACTATAATACAGTGCCGAACATTTTTGTAAGCAATAGTTAAAATTAAAAGATATACTTTTGGTGTCGCCTAAATAGTGTCGCCCTAACGTAACCGTTCAAAATGTTCACGCAAAGTTACAAGCTTGTGCACAGCCACAGGTTGCATAATGACTGCATAAAATAGGTTGGAAACCAGTAATAACATTGGAACCATTTAACTTACGCATGTGAAACTAAAAATGGGTCAACCCTTTGGGAAATATAATGTGTTGTGACCTTGATTTGACCTTCAAAGTTGACCTAGATATTATATCTGACCTAGATTTGACCCACAGTATGGTGTTAATTATTCATTTAGTTTTATTACAGAAAAGGGTTATAAGATTAATTTGGGGTGCCAAAAGACTTGATCGCAAAAACTTACTCTTTCACAATGTACATATTCTTAAAATACCAGATCTTGTCAAACTAAAAACTGCTATAATTATGTTTAAGGCATATTGTTATATAAATTACCAATGAATGTACAAAAATTATTCAGAATACAGGAATCACGATATTCATCCAGGCATAAATGTAACTTCAAGCAAATCTATGTACGTATTAACTTTTAAAATATGTGTATTTCTGTTACTGGGGTTAAACTTTGGCACACCCTCGATAATTCACTGGTTAATGTAAAAATGTTCACCATTTCAAAAAGTGTTCTACAGATAGACTAATGGTATAATGGTATAATGTTGGTAAAATTGTTTAGGTAATGAGCCTTGCTAACATTTAAATATCAAAACTGTGAATATAGCAACTTTATGGACACTTTAAACGGTTATTAGAACTTGACCTAATTATTTGACCTATATTTCACATCTGACCTACATACTGGAATTTATTGCATAATTAATTCATAAATTCACCATGAATCTTGATAAACCCTTTGATATGTGAATTATTTTGTGACCTTGACTTGACCTTTACAGTTACATTCCCATGTTTTTCTATAATATCTCCCACCTCCCTCTCTTTCCCTCTCCTTCCCTCTCCTTCCCTCCCACCTCCCTCTCCGTCCATCCCACCTCCCTCTCCTTCCCTCCCACCTCCCTGTCCATTCCTCCCACCTCCCTCTCCTTCCCTCCCTCCTCCCTCTCCTTCCCTCCCACCTCCCTCTCCTTCCCTCCCACCTCCCTCTCCTTCCCTCCCACCTCCCTCTCCTTCCCTCCAACCTCCCTCTCCTTCCCTCCCACCTCCCTCTCCATCCATCCCACCTCCCTCTCCTTCCCTCCCACCTCCCTCTCCTTCCCTCCCACCTCCCTCTCCTTCCCTCCCACCTCCCTCTCCATCCATCCCACCTCCCTCTCCTTCCCTCCCACCTCCCTGTCCTTCCCTCACACCTCCCTCTCCTTCCCTCCCACCTCCCTCTCCTTCCCTCCCACCTCCCTCTCCTTCCCTCCCACCTCCCTCTCCTTCCCTCCCACCTCCCTCTCCTTCCCTCCCACCTCCCTCTCCTTCCCTATCCTTCCCTCCCACCTTCCTCTCCTTCCCTCCAACCTTCCTCTCCTTCCCTCCCACCTTCCTCTCCTTCCTTCCCACCTCCCTCTCCTTCCCTCCCACCTCCCTCTCCTTCCCTCCCACCTCCCTCTCCTTCCCTCCCACCTCCCTCTCCTTCCCTCTCCTTCCCTCCCACCTCCCTCTCCAACCCACCTCCTTCTCTGTGGCCGTGTCTTCGTGTTGCTCCTCCTCAGCTCCTTGAATTCCCTGGCTGCGTCCTCCCTCTTCCCCAGTAAGTCCCTCTCCACCTCCCTCATGTGGTGGAGCTGAGACTTCTGCCGTCCCACAGCCAGGTCAAGGGCTTCCAACTCAGCCCGGCGGTCCTACAACACACGGTCCATGGTCTCACTGGAGGGTGACTTAGAGACCCAGAGAACAGTCACTGGTCTCACTGGAGGGTGACTTAGAGACCCAGAGAACAGTCACCGGTCTCACTGGAGGGTGACTTAGTGACCCAGAGAACAGTCACAGGTCTCACTGGAGGGTGACTTAGAGACCCAGAGAAGAGTCATTGGTCTCACTGGAGGGTGACTTAGAGACCCAGAGAACAGTCATTGGTCTCACTGGAGGGTGACTTAGAGACCCAGAGAACAGTCACAGGTCTCACTGGAGGGTGACTTAGAGACCCAGAGAGCAGTCACTGGTCTCACTGGAGGGTGACTTAGAGACCCAGAGAACAGTCACCGGTCTCACTGGAGGGTGACTTAGAGACCCTGAGAACAGTCACAGGTCTCACTGGAGGGTGACTTAGAGACCCAGAGAACAGTCACTGGTCTCACTGGAGGGTGACTTAGAGACCCAGAGAACACTCACTGGTCTCACTGGAGGGTGACTTAGAGACCCAGAGAAGAGTCATTCGTCTCACTGGAGGGTGACTTAGAGACTCAGTGAACCGTCACCAGTCTCACTGGAGGGTGACTTAGAGACCCAGAGAACAGTCACTGGTCTCACTGGAGGGTGACTTAGAGACCCAGAGAGCAATCACTGGTCTCACTGGAGGGTGACTTAGAGACCCAGAGAACAGTCACTGGTCTCACTGGAGGGTGACTTAGAGACCCAGAGAGCAATCACTGGTCTCACTGGAGGGTGACTTAGAGACCCAGAGAACAGTCACTGGTCTCACTGGAGGGTGACTTAGAGACCCAGAGAACAGTCACCGGTTACACTGGAGGGTGACTTAGAGCATTTTGCTGTAATTTATTCATTTTTTTGTCGCAATTAATTAATTGAACTTCTTTTATATCTCTATTTTACATTATAATTTATTATTTTAACTTTTAAGCTAACAACATTAATTTATGTATTTATATTGTGTAATTTGTCTTATTTTCCTGTATGTGTCTATGTTAAGTGCTATGAATTCTCTGGATATGGCACTATGCAAAATAAACATTATTATTATTATTATAGAACTCACATTCAACGAACGTTTTCAAAACAGTGATATCGCTGCTGCGATATCCCTGGGACATTATTACTGTGACACATTATGAAGTATCCTTTTGGCACATCCTGGTGTTGACAGGTTTCACTATATGTAATGCAAAGATCAGTTTCTGACAATTAACATGAGATAATCGATACAAAAGAATGTTTTCCTTTGCGGAAATACTCTGAAAACATAAAAGTAAAGTAAATTTTAACTTACTTGAAAGTTTTATCTCAGGTGTTTTAAAAATATGTCTGCAAGCACTTAGCTTAACTGCTACAGTTAAACATTTAAAGTAAGGTTAAAACTCTTACTTTACTTTTATGTTTAGTGTCTTCAGCAAAGGAAAACATTTCTATATAGATTGTATCGATAAAATAAAATGTTTTAAATTTGTCAGAAACTGTAGCACAGGCAATCCATAATTTCTTTCACATTGTCACATACCTTTAGTTCCACTTTCAGTTTCTTTAGAGCTCTTCTTTCAATATCGTCAACAAACAGAACGTGACGACTTTCTTCACTGCCGGATGCAGACAGCTCCTAAAGGAACAGTAACACTAACATTTTAGTATATTTAATATATATTCCACTACATTTCATTACATTTAAACAAAGCAATCTTACTGTTAAGCGACACTTTCACACAGAAATATAGTAAATACAATACAGTAATGTTATCAAAGCAATGGTGCCAGCTTCCAGGTTGTAATTGATGATTCATTTAATATTACGTTCTTGTGACTACAACTCTGCCAATTTGTGTTTGGATAATTTATAACCTCAGAACAATGTTTGCAATTTGAAAGATTCCGCCTGCAACACGTTCAAATTGTAAATAAAACATCTAATTTCCAAACAAAATTGATTAGCAATAACACCGAGCTGAGCAGATTTAACTGCAATACACTTTGATGTTTAACTTTGCCACGTTCTAGCAGCAAACTTCTTCTCGTTACCAATTATTGCTCGGCTAATTCTGAGTAGAGAAGATGGCACCCTTGCTTTAAGATATAGTCTTAGCACGAACTATTGTATGTTATAAACAGTATCTGGAATATGAAAGCACATAGTTGCGTGGCACGTACCCCATATTGGCTCAGCTGAGACTTGAGAGAGCGAATTGTCTCCTGTAGTTTATTCGCATAATCCTCCTGCAGAAAAACATGTCATCAACAATGTGACTTCCTCACTCATTGACGCTGGTAGTACCCTTTTGAAAGGTATAAATCACACATGCACTGACACTATAACTGTATCTTGTAATGCTGATAGCGGTGAGCAAAAAAATATTTAACTGAGTAACAACTGAATAATGATAATATTTTTACTGAATGCTGAGTGAATCTGCACAATTCGCCGTGGGTGAAATCTGTGCATTTTCATATATCCGAAAACTCCTTGTTAACTTTGTCTTATTTTACTGTATGTGTCTTATGTTAAGTGCTATGATTTATCTGGGTATGACACTATACAAAATAAACATTATTAAATTCAAGGAATGTTTTCACAACAGAAACAGCTGCTGCAATATCACTGGGACATTATTACAGTGACACATTATGAAGTATCCTTTTGGCACATCCTCGTATTGGCAGGTTTCACTATATGTAAAGCAAAGATCAGTTTTGTTTTGAGATGATATGAATGCGCAAGTGCGGAAATTTACTGCAAAAAGAATTTTTTTATTACTTGAGATTTTATCTCAGGTGTTTGACAGATTACGACTCGGTGTATATCGAGGTTGGCAATGAGGCTTAATAATATATTTTTTATTTAATATAGCGCCACATCCAATTTGAAATTGTTCGTGGCGCTTTACATACATTAAAATCCTAAAATACAAATACACACCAGAAGAAAAACATAAATATACTAGTAACATATATAAACAATAAAATAAAATAAAAAATATAAATATAATAACACAAATTATTGAAGCTAAACAAATATATATATATGTATGTATAATAAATAGGTTAAATAAAATATCGATAAAAGTACACAAACATTAAACTAAGCCGCGAGAACAGTCAGAAAGAAATATATATATATATATATATATATATATATATATATATATATATATATATATATATATATATATATGTATATATACACACACACACATATATATATATATATATATATATATATATATATATATATATATATATATATATATATATATATATATATCTAAAACATAAACACAGATTAAAACAAGTCCAAAAAAAGCACAGATTACGACTCGGTGTATATCGAGGTTGGCAATGACACTTACCTGCCGCGGGACTGATCGGAGTGCTGAACATCACCGGGTGAGTGGTCCTGCCATCTGGTGTCGCCTGCAGGAACACCTGTCATGGCCCCGCGATGGGGGTGGTGGTCGTGGGTGTGGACACCAGGTACTGGCCCCCAGGAGTGGCCGGGGCACAAATGTCACCCCAGCCCCCTGGGGACCAGCCCCCTGCTGGAGGACTTGCCCGGGAGCAGGGGTCGCTCCCTGGGCTGTGGGAATCATGAATCCACCAGGCGCATGAACGAACACAGGTTGTTGATTCTGTGGGAATTGTTGTCGATTCTGTGGGAATTTTTGTTGATTCAGCTGGTATTGTTGTTGATTCGGTTGGAATAAATCACCACCAGGTGGCGCAGTGGTGCTCTGAGCTGCAA
Organism: Oasisia sp. SBJ-2009; assembly: GCA_964017155.1. NCBI lineage: Eukaryota > Metazoa > Annelida > Polychaeta > Sabellida > Siboglinidae > Oasisia > Oasisia sp. SBJ-2009. The sequence continues at coordinate 7,557,114 of OZ024862.1, forward strand.
ACAGCGCGAGAAAAGAACACGTAAGTTCTCGTTGTCTCCTCCCTTCGGCATATGTCTATATATTAGTTTGATGTATTTATTGATTGATTTATTTTATTCATCGTCGTTAATTCTATATAATATTTAGTTAACAGTTTTAATATGAATAATTTAACGTTTCTACATTTTTGTTTATCTGAAAGTTAATTTTACAGTTGTATTTATTATTATTAATATTAGTTTTAACACATAATAAATAGCTTTATATTTTATTGTACAGCGCTTTGAGCATATTTGGATACTGCGCTTTGTAAATAATAAATAATATTATTATTATTATTATATGTTGTTGTTACAATGTTATGATCCTATGAAGTCTCATTGAACTAATCAGTCTTTTTCACAACATTTACACCAAGCCGATCTTTCTATGTTGGCACTGAGGGTGGTCACTGCAAGGGTACTTGTCGTCCTCAGTGGTTCTTTTATGTCCCAAATTGAGACAGGACTGACATTAACATGATTATCAGATTCACGATGGATACGCAGTCCCCAATGTTGAGAGCTAGGTTATAACAGCAAATATACCATGCCTGTGCAGCTGTGCTAAAAACTACATGCCCTGCACCTCTCAGTCAAAGCTACTTTGCAGGTCCTCTTTTACAAAGCTACAACTGTCGTACATTCCATTCTCACAATTACCAAAACCTTCAGGCAACCTACTGCACCCACCTGTAATTTCAACATAACGTCAACTTTTTGAAATCCAATTATATCATGAAAATATGATAATGACAATAATATGAACATCTTTATAGGGCCATTTTCAGCCAAAATTACTCAAAGGCGCTTTGCAGGTTTAATCATTAAAAAAACAAATCACAAATACTAATAGATTAAGATAATTAAAATCGTCATAGACACTAAAACATAAAACTGCAGTATTTTTTTAAACTACAGGTGTACGCAAAATGTATACAAATTTATATATTTATAAAACAGTATCAAGAAATACCCCCTACCTCCATTAGGCAAGAGTCCATATTGGGCCCCAGCTGTTGTGACTTGAGGCATGGTTTGGTTATACCCGGGGCCGGCCATAAGTCCTGGCTGGTCAAACCCGAGTTGACCGGCATCAGTCATGTCAACCCCGTAGTGCTGGTCAGCCGGGGGAGGGGCGACTACCTGACCCCCAGCCCCATAGAAAGTATGTACTGGTCTCCCGGAGGTAGAACTGGGCGGGGGCGGATGGCTGGGCTGGTCCAGGTAGGGAGGGGCCCCCTGAAGGAAAGAACGCAGGTAAGAACAGGTAAGTTCTGCACTCAGCAGGGTGATCTAGACGCACTCAGCAGGGTGGTCTAGACGCACTCAGCAGGGTGGTCTAGACACACTCAGCAGGGTGGTCTAGACACACTCAGCAGGGTGGTCTAGAAACACTCAGCAGGGTGGTCTAGACACACTCAGCAGGGTGGTCTAGACACACTCAGCAGGGTGGTCTAGACACACTCAGCAGGGTGGTCTAGACACACTCAACAGGGCGGTCTAGACGCACTCAGCAGGGTGGTCTAGACGCACTCAGCAGGGTGGTCTAGACGCACTCAGCAGGGTGGTCTAGAAGCACTCAGCAGGGTTGTCTAGACGCACTCAGCAGGGTGGTCTAGACACACTCAACAGGGTGGTCTAGACACACTCAACAGGGTGGTCTAGACGCACTCAGCAGGGTGGTCTAGACACACTCAGCAGGGTGGTCTAGACGCACTCAGCAGGGTGGTCTAGTCACACTCAACAGGGCGGTCTAGTCGCACTCAGTAGGGTGGTCTAGACGCACTCAGCAGGGTGGTCTAGACGCACTCAGCAGGGTGGTCTAGACACACTCAGCAGGGTGGTCTAGACACACTCAGCAGGGTGGTCTAGACGCACTCAGCAGGGTGGTCTAGACGCACTCAACAGGGTGGTCTAGACGCACTCAGCAGGGTTGTCTAGACGCACTCAGCAGGGTGGTCTAGACACACTCAACAGGGTGGTCTAGACGCACTCAGCAGGATGGTCTAGACACACTCAGCAGGATGGTCTAGACGCTATATATACTCCTAAAGGCAGCTTATGTCGACCGATTATGCACAAGGACCGGCTTATGTAGACCGCTGTTTTATGTAGACCCTCTCTCTTTATATATAAATATATATATATATATATATATATATATATATATATATATATATATATATATATATATATATATATATATATATATATATATGTATATATATATATATATATATATATATATATATATATATATATATATATATATATATATATATAATACATATGGTTATATCAGCGTTCGGCGTGTTTGTAAACACGTTCTGGTTGCCCGATGATATTCCCTGGGTCAGCACTTCGAGGCGTGAATAGATGCGGCAAGAGACAAGTTGCTGCGCTGATCGAAGCGACATCGGTCGATGGCGCTCCAGTACATGTTGCGTAATTTTGGACCGGGCGACGGTCGTGGGGCGTGGCAGAGACTCGCTGTTCGAGCACGTTTGGCTGTCTGTCGAACGATCATGGGATGTGCCGATTATGTTGCGCCGAGCCGGGTCAAACTCGAAAGAAGCGCATTTAACGTGTTCTAAGCTGATACAGTTCTAAATAATGGTTTAATTTGAAAGAAATGATCTAACTAATAACATTGAAAGTCTTCGAAAAGGCATCGATTAACGGCTTGTCTCTCCGGGTAGATTACACGGACGTGAATCAGCCCCATGACATTTAAGGTGGGTAAAGGCGGAGCAGATCTATATACTCTTTAAGGTGTATACCCAGCCAATACACTGCTAAGGCTCCACTTGGCTCTATGCTCTTTAACTAATTGCAGAATATTTGTTTGACGAATAGATATTATAGTTTAGTTCTAATATATACAATATTAACACTTCCGTCAGCAAATGTGTTTAACAGTGATTCTCTTTTCAAAGCTTCGGGTTTACTGTTCCAAAGAAATGGATATGCCAATTTTTTTATTTGTTCCACCTTGTTTGGTACTGAGGTAAGACTCCCTACGTACCAACCTGACCTCCCCTATGGGATTCCAGTGTTCCCATAGTCATTTTTCTTGGGATTGTAGCTATAGGCCGTCTCCAGGTATATGAATCTAATTGCCATATCCTCCTGTCCTTCCAGTTTCTTCTCTACTACCTACCTCTGGACAAACATCCCATCCGTTGTTCCTCTTCCTTGTCTAAACTCTAGCTGTTCTTCAACGATTTCCCCTTACACTATTGCTTTTATTCTGCCATCCAGAACCCTTAACGAGTAGACGAGAAATAGAGAGATTCATTTAAAAATATTGCTTTTGTGGAGGAGTAAGTGGAGCAGTAACTGGAGAAATAAGTGGAGCAGTAAGTGGAGCAGTAATTGGAGCAGTAAGTGGAGCAGTAACTGGAGAAGTAAGTGGAGCAGTAACTGGAGCAGTAAGTGGAGCAGTAAGTGGAGCAGTAAGTGGAGCAGTAAGTGGAGCAGTAATTGGAGCAGTAAGTGGAGCAGTAAGTGGAGCAGTAAGTGGAGTAGTAAGTGGAACAGTAAGTGGAGCAGTAATTGGAGCATTTCACTGAGAACACACGAGGAAAACAATCACATACAGACCAAACGTTGTTGTGTTTCATGACAGGATGACAGCGAGCTGCAGGGTGACACGAGCAAAGTCCAGGAGTTGACGACAGAACTGGAGCATCTGAAGCGACAAGTGGAGCAGGCTAGAGCCAAGTTGGTGGAGCTTGAAGCCGAGAGGACGACAGCTGAGACGGCTGTTGCGAAACTGAAGCGAGAGAAGGTTCAGCTGGATGAGACCCACCGAGGTCTGCACAGTCAGGTCCACCAACTGAAAAGGTGATGTCTTGTGACTTCAGCAGGGCCCATACGGGGCCTTGAAAGTCTTGAAAAGGCTTGAATTTGATTGGACCAAATTCAAGGCCTTGAAATCGTTGAATTTTATAAAGTAGTCTTGAAAAGTCTTGAATTTAATTGTGGTCAATAAATAATTTGTTTGACTCAATTGTCATGACAAACTAACAGATGTAGGCCAGTGGCAGTCAGGCGGAAGGGAAAGCCAACGCACAAAAATAACTCGCTGTTCTTAGTCGAGTAAGGTGAGGCGAGAGTGATCTCCCTGGCATGCGATGGTGATCTCCCCGGCATGCGAGGGTGATCTCCCCGGCATGCGAGGGTGATCTCCCCGGCATGCGAGGGTGATCTCCCCGGCATGCGAGGGTGATCTCCCCGGCATGCGACGGTGATCTCACCGACATGCGAGGGTGATCTCCCCGGCTTGCGAGGCTGATCTCCCCGGCATGCGAGGGTGATCTCCCCGGCATGCGACGGTGATCTCACCGACATGCGAGGGTGATCTCCCCGGCTTGCGAGGCTGATCTCCCCGGCATGCGAGGGTGATCTCCCCGGCATGCGAGGGTGATCTCCCCGGCATGCGAGGGTGATCTCCCCGGCATGCGACGGTGATCTCACCGACATGCGAGGGTGATCTCCCCGGCATGCGAGGGTGATCTCCCCGGCATGCGAGGGTGATCTCCCCAATATGCGAGGGTGATCTCCCCGGCATACGAGGGTGATCTCCCTGGCATGCGAAGGTGATCTCCCTGGTATGCGAGGGTGATCTCCCCATCATGCGAGGCTGATCTCCCCGGCATGCAAGGGTGATCTCCCTGGCATGCGAGTGTGATCTCCCCAACATGCGAGGGTGATCTCCCCGGCATGCGAGGCTGATCTCCCCGGCATACGAGGGTGATCTCCCTGGCATGCGAAGGTGATCTCCCTGGTATGCGAGGGTGATCTCCCCATCATGCGAGGGTGATCTCCTCGGCATATGAGGTTGATCTCCCTGACATAAGAGGCTGATCTCCCTGGCATGCAAGGCTGATATCTCCGGGATGCGAAGCTGATCTCCCTGGCATGCGAGGGTGATCTCCCCGGCATGTGAGGCTGATCTCCCCGGCATGCGAGGCTGATCTCCCCGGCATGCGAGGCTGATCTCCCCGGCATGCGAGGCTGATCTCCCCGGCATGCAAGGGTGATCTCCCTGGCATGCGAGTGTGATCTCCCCAACATGCGAGGGTGATCTCCCCGGCATGCGAGGCTGATCTCCCCGGCATGCAAGGGTGATCTCCCCGGCATGCGAGGCTGATCTCCCCGGCATGCGAGGGTGATCTCCCCGGCATGCGAGGCTGATCTCCCCGGCATGCGAGGGTGATCTCCCTGGCATGCGAGGGTGATCTCCCCATCATGCGAGGCTGATCTCCCCGGCATGCGAGGCTGATCTCCCCGGCATGCGAGGCTGATCTCTCCGGCATGCAAGGGTGATTTCCCTGGCATGCGAAGGTGATCTCCCTGGTGTACGAGTGTGATCTCCCCAACATGCGAGGGTGATCTCCCCGGCATGCGAGGCTGATCTCCCCGGCATGCAAGGGTGATCTCCCTGGCATGCGAGGCTGATCTCCCCGGCATGCGAGGGTGATCTCCCCGGCATGCGAGGCTGATCTCCCAGGCATGCGAGGGTGATCTCCCCGGCATGCGAAGCTGATCTCCCTGGCATGCGAGGGTGATCTCCCCGGCATGCGAGGCTGGACTCCCTGGCATGCAAGGGTGATCTCCCCGGCATGCGAGGCTGATCTCCCCGGCATGCGAGGGTGATCTCCCCGGCATGCGAGGCTGATCTCCCCGGCATACAAGGGTGATCTCCCCGGCATGCGAGGCTGATCTCCCCGGCATGCGAGGGTGATCTCCCCGGCATGCGAAGCTGATCTCTCTGGCATGCGAGGGTGATCTCCCCGGCATGCGAGGGTGATCTCCCCGGCATGCGAGGGTGATCTCCCCGGCATGCGAGGGTGATCTCCCCGGCATGCGACGGTGATCTCACCGACATGCGAGGGTGATCTCCCCGGCTTGCGAGGCTGATCTCCCCGACATGCGAGGGTGATCTCCCCGGCATGCGACGGTGATCTCACCGACATGCGAGGGTGATCTCCCCGGCTTGCGAGGCTGATCTCCCCGGCATGCGAGGGTGATCTCCCCGGCATGCGAGGGTGATCTCCCCGGCATGCGAGGGTGATCTCCCCGGCATGCGACGGTGATCTCACCGACATGCGAGGGTGATCTCCCCGGCATGCGAGGGTGATCTCCCCGGCATGCGAGGGTGATCTCCCCAATATGCGAGGGTGATCTCCCCGGCATACGAGGGTGATCTCCCTGGCATGCGAAGGTGATCTCCCTGGTATGCGAGGTTGATCTCCCCATCATGCGAGGCTGATCTCCCCGGCATGCAAGGGTGATCTCCCTGGCATGCGAGTGTGATCTCCCCAACATGCGAGGGTGATCTCCCCGGCATGCGAGGCTGATCTCCCCGGCATACGAGGGTGATCTCCCTGGCATGCGAAGGTGATCTCCCTGGTATGCGAGGGTGATCTCCCCATCATGCGAGGGTGATCTCCTCGGCATATGAGGTTGATCTCCCTGGCATAAGAGGCTGATCTCCCTGGCATGCAAGGCTGATATCCCCGGGATGCGAAGCTGATCTCCCTGGCATGCGAGGGTGATCTCCCCGGCATGTGAGGCTGATCTCCCCGGCATGCGAGGCTGATCTCCCCGGCATGCGAGGCTGATCTCCCCGGCATGCGAGGCTGATCTCCCCGGCATGCAAGGGTGATCTCCCTGGCATGCGAGAGTGATCTCCCCAACATGCGAGGGTGATCTCCCCGGCATGCGAGGCTGATCTCCCCGGCATGCAAGGGTGATCTCCCCGGCATGCGAGGCTGATCTCCCCGGCATGCGAGGGTGATCTCCCCGGCATGCGAGGCTGATCTCCCCGGCATGCGAGGGTGATCTCCCTGGCATGCGAGGGTGATCTCCCCATCATGCGAGGCTGATCTCCCCGGCATGCGAGGCTGATCTCCCCGGCATGCGAGGCTGATCTCTCCGGCATGCAAGGGTGATTTCCCTGGCATGCGAAGGTGATCTCCCTGGTGTACGAGTGTGATCTCCCCAACATGCGAGGGTGATCTCCCCGGCATGCGAGGCTGATCTCCCCGGCATGCAAGGGTGATCTCCCTGGCATGCGAGGCTGATCTCCCCGGCATGCGAGGGTGATCTCCCCGGCATGCGAGGCTGATCTCCCAGGCATGCGAGGGTGATCTCCCCGGCATGCGAAGCTGATCTCCCTGGCATGCGAGGGTGATCTCCCCGGCATGCGAGGCTGGACTCCCTGGCATGCAAGGGTGATCTCCCCGGCATGCGAGGCTGATCTCCCCGGCATGCGAGGGTGATCTCCCCGGCATGCGAGGCTGATCTCCCCGGCATACAAGGGTGATCTCCCCGGCATGCGAGGCTGATCTCCCCGGCATGCGAGGGTGATCTCCCCGGCATGCGAAGCTGATCTCTCTGGCATGCGAGGGTGATCTCCCCGGCATGCGAGGCTGATCTCCCCGGCATGCAATGGTGATCTCCCCGGCATGCGAGGCTGATCTCCCCGGCATGCGAGGCTGATCTCAGTCATATTAACACTTACTGTGAAACTTCAAATTGAGATGATTCAGTCAACTTGAACATACACGGTGTACTGATCAATTTTAACCACATCTCTTTACCCTTTTCTTCTGTGGTTGCAGAACGGAGCAGCAGATTGAGGAGAGAGTGAAGAGCAGAAGGTTAAAGCTGGAGCGTCTGGACGGAGAGCTGCGGCAGATTGAGGCTGCCCTGGATGAGGGGAGGGACAGGAAGGGGGCTGTGGATAGGGACCTGACCACAGTCAGGGCCAGTGTACATGGTGAGACACCTTCACTGATATTGTAACACTAAATGTATGTGCATTGCTTAAGAATTTATTTTTAATGTCATACACTCAGTGTTTATGTTTTAGATTAATTTATATATATATATATATATATATATATATATATATATATATATATATATAAATCTATATATATATATCTAAACCTATATATCTAAATCTATATATATAAATCTATATATATAAATTTACATACAGAGTTTTAGTAAAGGTTTTAATTTCAGATTAATTTATATAATTTACATACCAAGTTTTAGTACTATACATCTTAAAAATAGTGTATAATTTATTTTTTATTTATTTATATGATTTACATACAACGGTTTACTAGTGCATCTTAAAACCAAAAAGTAATATGATTTATATTAATTTATATAATTTATATTACTGTTTATTAATATACATTTAGTATATCTCTTGTGCAGCGCATCGATCTGCCTTGCGGGAATTAGCGCTATATAAAAAACTATAATTATTTTGTGAGATACCTTCACTGATATTGTAAAACTAAATGTATGTGAGATATCTTCACTGATATTGTGAAACTAAATGTATGTGATATATATTCTCCGATATCGTAAAACAAAATGTATGTGAGATATCTTCACTGATATTGTAAAACTAAATGTATGTGAGATACCTTCACTGATATTGTATAACTAAATGTATGTGAGATACCTTCACTGATATTGTAAAACTAAATGTATGTGAGATATCTTCACTGATATCGTGAAACACTTGGAGATGAGATATCTTCACTGATATTGTAAAACAAATTGGAGGTGAGATATCTTCACTGATAGTGTAAAACAAAGTGCATGTAAGATATTGTCACTAAAACTAAGTGTAGGTGACATATATTGTCACTGATATTGTAAAAATAATTAAGTGAGATCCATCATTATTATTGAATATTAGTAGCTATGCACTGTATTATTTTTATATTGTAATCTGCAAATTGGTGCATAATATTCATACAGTGTATTATTTTATATATTTTGCTACAGATGTGATTGTTATTATAGACATGTCACTTTGACAGTTTGTAACATATTTCAGCCCGAATATTTCCAAACAGACTCGTGAGTTTTTGTGGCGAAACATTTCAGAGCACACTGGTGAGCTGGAGGAGCTCCACTCTAGTCTACAGGCAGCTGAGAGCCAAGTGGAGCTACTGGAGCAGGTAAGTCGACTCCAGCAATGAGATGCTCTTGACACATCATAAGATATTGACAGCAACTAATTCGTCTTTGCACCAATTCAGCTGTGTTCGTCTCAACTCTAACAATGCTACTAAATCTATCTTAGCAATGTCTCGTCAGTTCATTTTCATTAGCTTAATTAATTGTTCTACCAGAAAATAATTTAATTGACTGTCAAAAGTGGATTTTTTGCATTAAAACACAATACAATTATGCATACGTTTCTGTGCTGGTGTTGATGACTATTAAAAAAAATGAAAAAAATGGGTTGAAGGCGAAATGTTGGCAAACTATTGGCCTTTAGCTACTTACCAGATGTAAGGAGGAAAAGAAGTTGTCTGACCATACAAAAAACAAACCTGCACGTTTTTATCAATTTGTTTCATCACTAATATTTGTTACTAATAACAATTATTATGTCTAATCACTAATATATGTTTAACTACTAATGCATACTATACATTTAGTACTAATGTCACTCATAACTAATACAAACTTTTTTCTGGGAATACTTCATTTCTGATTCCTAACATTAACTTTTTGTTACAACATTTATTTTGTGTCATTAAAAAAAAAATTTAGTCTTGCATGATAAACATTTGAAACTATCGTACAGATATTTCTGTAAAATATACGTTTTTATAATGCCGAAATTGTTGGCAAAATATACAGCAGAATGTCTCATAGCTGCACGTTTCTGGTGCCCTTTTTTCATGGATCTGGTTGCTAGGTCATGTGGTTGGTTTAGATAATGATGTTGATTCAGTCATTAATTTTTGTGACGCGAACCAACTTCTTTCAGATGTTAACGACAGTTAACTCCAGCTTTTGTCAAGTATCCAGAGAACTTGCTGCGAAAGAGTGTGAATTGCGTTATGCTACTGACAATGTTGAACGTGCGAAGGTAGCTTGTCCGTACTAATCCTGTGCATGCCTGCCGTGTCATTTACCACAATCTTTGGCACCCCCTAGTGGCGATAGTAATTCACATTGTCTCCAATCATTAATCATTTTCAAAGCAGATATTTGTGTTTGTTTTCATCGAGGAAGCACACAAGAGCATGGATACATGCCATAATTAAAGATCCCTCTTATATTTCATCTTTAAACCTATTGCATTTCAGATTAATGGTGAGCTGGGTAATTTGATCAACTAAGTCATTTGACTTTGGTGAAACAATTGGACAAACACCTATTTTTAACTGGGTACAGTCATGTATTGGCGAACAATGGTAAAAGTGGAGTGGCTCTATATATATAACAGCATAACAATATCAACACGCAAGCTATTTGGCCTAACAACAAAGTTTGTTCACTTTGTTCAATGATTTTAGCACTGCTTTGAAACTGGTCTTGTGATTCCGTTGTCAACAAACATAGAATTTATGTTTTGAAAATGATCTGTGGCGATGATCCCTCCTGCCTTGAATGCACCTTGAATGCCGTCTTTCACAACCTGTTTCTGTCTTCACAAGCTGCAGCATACTTCAGTACGTCTTAGTTGACACATTTAGATGTACACTTTCTTTATAACACATCAACATTGTTTACCAAATTATTATATATAAATACACATTGAATTAACTTCATGTGTACTTGTTTCTGTTCAGCTTATATGTTGTTAATCGCTTTATTCATCCACATTCATTGGATTTTAATACACACGTATTCCTTGTGCTACCAACACACGCTGATATCATAGCTTTATGCAGAGACCCGTTCACCCGTCATTTGGATGGGTAAAACCTGTTGTGGACGGGTAGAAATATGGGTGGACTGGTGGTCGACGGGTAAAAGAATGAAGTAAAGAGCAAAAAAGGTGTCAGTCGTGGCTTGAAAATAGGTGCCACTTGTCTGTTTTTAGTTTTTTTCAGGTCGTAAAGTAAATCTCAACTGGTGTGTGTGTGTGTGTGTGTGTGTGTGTGAGTGAGTGAGTGAGTGAGTGAGTGAGTGAGAGTGAGTGAGTGAGTGAGTGTGTGAGTGAGTGAGTGAGTGAGTGAGTGCGTGAGTGCATGCGTGCGTGCGTGCGTGCGTGCGTGCGTGCGTGCGTGCGTGCGTGCGTGCGTGCGTGCGTGTGTGTGCAGATGTTCCTCAAGTGTCCTCACTGACCTGTCCAGTCTGATGAATCAGTTGGAAAGATTCACTCATGACGAGGTTTTAAATTAGATTGTGCAATTCTAATTACTCGTTGAAGTGCCAAGAGTGAACTTTGAACCTGTCTGTCTTCTCCTGGCCCTGGCTCCTGTCTGTCTAGTGGCGTGGACACTGGTCCCCACTCCTCTCTCTGTGTCCCCCTGGTGGCTAGGGAAACCACTCACTCATATCCCACGCTTGTACAAAGGCAGGTGGTGATTAGAGCCTGCAAACACGTGTTATCACTGCAGTGGGTAGTTTACGTAATTGATGCCATGCACATACACACATGTGTGCATGCATGCATGCATACACAGGCACACACTCATGCACACATACACACATACACGCACACATACCACACGCACACACCATAGACACACACACACACACACACACACACACACACACACACACACACACACACACAAACTCATGATAATTATGTATTCTATAATTTATATGTGATTTTGCTCTATTTGCTTGCTTTTATTGGGGCTATTATTTCAATATAGTAATACTGTGTGGAGTGTTACCACACGTCACATGACCTGTGCATCACTGGTGTGTTTCAGATGGAGGCTGAGAGACAACAGAAGACTCAGGAAAACTTTGTTGGACTCGACGGAAAGTCCAGAATCTTGGTGGGTTAACACAAGGCGCGGGTTCAATTCAATTCACTTGTTTATTTATTAACTTCAGTAATGCAATTAATTTAATTTTAGTCATTAACTTTATACAACAGTTTAATGTGATTACATTTAAATTCATAATCAACTCTCGGTTAGGTGCATATCTAAAATTTATTATTTATGAATATCAGACATTCTGCGTTTATGATATCGAGGTGTTTCCTCTTTTTTCAGTTAGACTCCAGTCACTAGACCATGTAATTACCACTACTTCTTCTACGTCTTTACCATAGCATAATTGAACCTCTCATAACCTACTGCAGCATTTGTTACTACCCTGCTCTTTCGGTGAAAAACCGTAACAGGCTTCTGAAAATCTCACACGTTTCCGCCAAGATCATTGGCTTGCCTACACCAATGCTCTCCGAAATAATTGACCATGCAATTTTGAAGAAAGCTCGTGCTGTCGCTACTGAGTCTGATCACCCGCTCTCTACGTTCTTCCATGTACTTCCGTCTCGAAGGAGATACCGTTGTATAAAATGTAAAACATCTCGCTATAGCAGGAGTTTTGTGCCTGTGGCCATTAGAATGTTGAATGCTAAATGATTCATATTGCTGTCAACCGGTTGAACTGTTCTTATAGTGGATACATCTGGAATTCATTTTGTTGTGACCATCCCACATATTGTAGATCATGAGTTGTACAATGCATATCCTTTTTAAGGACAATAAAGTGATTGATTGATTGATTGATTGAATTGTTAATGGGAGGGAAGTGCGAGGGGGGGGGCAATGAGATTGACTGGTTGTTCATCCATTTATCGTCACCTTGGGTTATTTACTGACAGTCTTGTAAAGACGTGTTTGTCTGTTGTGTTCTCAGCGCGAGAGATTGCCAAGAGGGATGCTGAGAAGGATGAATTAATGACAGCCTTGTCAAGGTCATGCGAGGAACTCACCAGTTTACGAACACAGGTTTCCATGATAATGAAACATTGGCTGCTTAGTAACCACATACATTAGTTCAGGTCTCCATGGTAACGAAATGTTGACTGCTTAGTAACCATAGACATTAGTTCAGGTCTCCATGCGTTGACTGCTTGGTAACCAAATACATTAGTTTAGGTCTCCATGGTAACAAAACGTTGACTGCTTAGTAACCAAATACACATTCAGCTGAAAGCTGACAGTAAGAGTCAGAGTAACTTTATTTCACAATGTAACATGGAAGCTGTTTCTATTGCATTAGGAAAGCGTACTAATGCGAATATGTCCTAGACTTAGCTACAATGTGATATACACTTATTATGGGCAACTATACAACTCAAGAATATAATTTTACTAAAATAAAAAGCAATACTGAGGACAATTTTGGGTGTATATTTTGTTTGACAGGAATATCTTAAATTACATTTTATATGTGGAACAAATTGTTCAAGGATCCAACATTTGGTTGTTTTGTAAGAAATTAACTTACTTTTGAAACAAGGATGTGAAACACAACATTTTGATTAATCAGCTTCACACAGTATGTGCCAAAGTAATTTTTATTTATTAAGAAAACTACATTTGCTAACACAGAATTTACCATGGGTTAAGAAACACTGTGCGTGATGCCATGATACTCATGATGTTGGTGTCACATAACGCCATGATACTCATGGTGTCAGTGTCACATGACACCATGATATTCATGACATTAGTGTTACCTGACGCCATGATACTCATGGCGTCAGTGTCACATGATGCCATGATACTCATGTCATCAGTGTCACATGACACCATGATACTCATGTAATCAGTGTCACATGACACCATGATACTCATGGCATCAGTGTCACATGACGCATTGATACTCATGGCATCATGATGCCATGGTACTCATGACATCAGTGTCACATGACGCCACCTCTGGCGTTATGTGTGTATGTTGTATTGTATTTTATTTTTGTATTTTATGTATTTTATTTTTTTATTTGTAAAAGGAAGACCACAATTACAATTTAAATTTAATTTTAAAATTATATTATAGAATTTATCTTGTATTTTATTATGATTGATGTTCACTTACTGTTTTAATAATGAATTTATTAGCATTTTTTTTTATTTCTCTACTCTGTATTTTATATTTTTATGACGACGAACGCTGCAAAATGAATTTCCCGGTTCGGGACAATAAAGTTTTATTGTATTGTATATTGTATTGTATTGTATACTCATGACATCAGTGTCACATGACACCATGATACTCATGGCATCATGACGTCATGATACTCATGGTGTCGGTGTCACACTGGTCCTGCCAGTCTGCCCCTGCTGTCTGTGTAACACGTAATGTCCAGGAGTCGTCTGACAGGGCTCTGAGGATACAGCAACTGGAGGATGAAGTGACAAGTCTCAGACACAACCTGGAGGACAGAGACCAGGTGAGACTGACACTGAGACAGAGCCATGTCTTCTAAACACGTTTGTAGATAGTGTAGTATAGAGACCAGGTGAGACTGAGACTGAGACATGTCTTCTAAACACATTTGTAGATAGTGTAGTATAGAGACCAGGTGCGACTGAGACTGAGACATGTCTTCTAAACACGTTTGTAGATAGTGTAGTATAGAGACCAGGTGAGACTGAGACTGAGACATGTCTTCTAAACACGTTTGTAGATAGTGTAGTATAGAGACCAGGTGAGACTGAGACTGAGACATGTCTTCTAAACACGTTTGTAGATAATGTAGTATAGAGACCAGGTGTGACTGAGAATGAGACATGTCTTCTAAACACGTTTGTAGATAGTGTAGTATGCAGACCAGGTGAGACTGAGACTGAGACATGTCTTCTAAACACGTTTGTAGATAGTGTAGTATAGAGACCAGGTGAGACTGACACTGAGACATGTCTTCTAAACACGTTTGTAGATAGTGTAGTATAGAGACCAGGTGAGACTGACACTGAGTCATGTCTTCTAAACACGTTTGTAGATAGTGTAGTATAGAGACCAGGTGAGACTGAGACTGAGACATGTCTTCTAAACACGTTTGTAGATAGTGTAGTATAGAGACCAGGTGAGACTGACACTGAGTCATGTCTTCTAAACACGTTTGTAGATAGTGTAGTATAGAGACCAGGTGAGACTGAGACTGAGACATGTCTTCTAAACACGTTTGTAGATAGTGTAGTATAGAGACCAGGTGAGACTGACACTGAGACATGTCTTCTAAACACGTTTGTAGATAGTGTAGTATAGAGACAAGTTTGTACCCAGCTTTTTCATATAATAAATGATTATTAGAAGCTGTCTGAAAACTAATGAGCAGAAAACTAATGAGCAACTTACAAAATGATATCTGAGACGGCTCACACAAATTCTCCTTTAGTATTTAAATATAAACAAACGCGCAAAATTTACAGGTGAGAATATACAATGTTTTAAGTTATGTTTCTTTTGATAAAGAATGGAATGAAAAATCATTCCTTTTACAGTGCTGCCTCGTAACACCGTGAACCAATTTAACTGCGGGTCTTTTACGCGCTAGGCAATTATTAGATTACTTTATAATAATCACTGCTGAATGGTCCACCTTTGTAATTCATTGTTTACTCACCAGGAGGTTCGTCAGATTAGAGAGAAGTCGGCTGCTGAGATTGCAGACCTTGAAGGCATCGCCCAGGCGCACTACAGCAGAGCCAATCGGCTCGGAGACGAACTCAACTATCTGAGAGCAGAACACTTGGAAATAGTGCGGCGGGTATGTTACGTCTTATTCCTACACCAAGCCAGCGGGTAGAGCGGTGCCGGTGGGTAGAGTGGTGCCGGTGGGTAGAGTGGTGCTGGTGGGTAGAGTGGTGCCGCTGGGTGGAGCAGTGCCGGTGGGTAGAGAGTGGTGTCGGTGGGTAGAGCGGTGCCGGTGGGTAGTGCGGTGCCAGTGGGTAGTGCGGTGCCGGTGGGCAGAGCGGTGCCAGTGGGTAGTGCGGTGCCGGTGGGCAGTGCAGTGCCGGTGGGCAGAGCGGTGCCAGTGGGTAGTGCGGTGCCGGTGGGCGGTGCGGTGCCAGTGGGTAGTGCGGTGCCGGTGGGCAGAGCGGTGCCAGTGGGTAGTACGGTGCCGGTGGGTAGAGCGGTGCCAGTGGGCAGAGCGGTGCCAATGGGCAGAGCGGTGCCAGTGGGTAGAGCGGTGCCAGTAGGTAGAGCGGTCCCAGTGGGTAGAACGGTGCCAGTGGGTAGTGCGGTGCCAGTGGGTAGTGCGGTGCCGGTGGAAAGAGCGGTGCCAGTGGGTAGTGCGGTGCTAGTAGGTAGAGCGGTGCCAGTGGGTAGAACGGTGCCAGTGGGTAGTGCGGTGCCAGTGGGTAGTGCGGTGCCGGTGGGCAGAGCGGTGCCAGTGGGTAGAGCGGTGCCAGTGGGTAGAGTGGTGCCAGTGGGTAGTACGGTGCCGGTGGGTAGAGCGGTGCCAGTGGGCAGAGCGGTGCCAGTGGGCAGAGCGGTGCCAGTGGGACTAGAGCGGTGCCAGTGGGCAGAGCGGTGCCAGTGGGCAGAGCGGTGCCAGTGGGTAGTGCGGTGCCAGTAGGTAGAGCGGTGCCAGTGGGTAGAACGGTGCCAGTGGGTAGTGCGGTGCCGGTGGGTAGTGCGGTGCCGGTGGGCAGAGCGGTGCCAGTGGGTAGAGCGGTGCCAGTGGGTAGAGTGGTGCCAGTGGGTAGAGTGGTGCCAGTGGGCAGAGCGGTGCCCGTGGGTAGAGTGGTGCCAGTGGGCAGAGCGGTGCCGGTGGGTAGAGCAGTGCTGGTGGGTAGAGCGGTGCCGGTGGGTAGAGCGTTGTCAGTGGGTAGAGCGGAGCCAGTGGGTAGTGCGGTGCCAGTGGGTAGTGCGGTGCCAGTAGGTAGAGCGGTGCCAGTGGGTAGAACGGTGCCAGTGGGTAGTGCGGTGCCGGTGGGTAGTGCGGTGCCGGTGGGCAGAGCGGTGCCAGTGGGTAGAGCGGTGCCAGTGGGTAGAGTGGTGCCAGTGGGTAGAGTGGTGCCAGTGGGCAGAGCGGTGCCCGTGGGTAGAGTGGTGCCAGTGGGTAGAGCGGTGCCGGTGGGTAGAGCAGTGCTGGTGGGTAGAGCGGTGCCAGTGGGTAGAGCGGAGCCAGTGGGTAGTGCGGTGCCAGTGGGCAGAGCGGTGCCAGTGGGTAGAGCGGTGCCAGTGGGTAGAGCGGTGCCAGTGGGTAGAACGGTGCCAGTGGGTAGAGCGATGCAGGTGGGTAGAGCGGTGCCGGTGGGTAGAGCGGTGCCCGTGGGTAGAGTGGTGGCAGTGGGTAGAGTGGTGCCGGTGGGTAGAGCAGTGCCACTGGGTGGAGCAGTGCCGGTGGGTAGAGTGGTGCAGGTGGGTAGAGTGGTGCCGGTGGGTAGAGCGGTGCCGGTGGGTAGAGTGGTGCCGGTGGGTAGAGTGGTGCTGGTGGGTAGAGCGGTGCCGCTGGGTGGAGCAGTGCCGGTGGGTAGAGTGGTGCCGGTGGGTAGAGCGGTGCCGCTGGGTGGAGCAGTGCCGGTGGGTAGAGTGGTGCCGGTGGGTAGAGCGGTGCCGGTGGGTAGAGCGGTGCCGGTGGGTAGAGCGGTGCCGGTGCATAGAGCGGTGCCAGTGGATAGAGCGGTGCCAGTGGGTAGAGCGGTGCCAGTGGGAAGAGTGGTGCCAATGGGTAGAGTGGTGCCAATAGGTAGAGTGGTGCCAGTGGGTAGAGTGGTGCCACACACACACTCATACACACACACACACACACACAACACACGCACTCCACACACACACACACACACACACACACACACACACACACACACACACACACACACACACACTCACACACAACACACGCACTCCACACACACACACACACACACACACACACGCACGCACAGACACACACACACATACACACACCACACAAGACAGACACACACACACATACATGCACGCACGCACACACACCACACACACCACACACCACCAAATGACCCGATGTCCCTGTCTGTCCCTGTTGTCCCCTGATCCCATCCGTCTCTTCCCTCCAGCTGCAATCCCAGGAGGAACTGTCCAGCCGGGAACATAAACTGGAGGACACACTGCGAGAACTCAAGGACGAAATCAAAACAGTGAGTGACACTCTTGATCTGCCTGGTCCGCGGCTCACACTTCTCATTCTGTTCTGTGTCACTGCTGTTGTCTCTTACGTTGTTGTCATCACTGCTGTTGTCTCTTACGTTGTTGTCATCACTGCTGTTGTCTCTTACTTTGTTGTCATCACTGCTGTTGTCTCTTACGTTGTTGTCATCACTGCTGTTATCTCTTACGTTGTTGTCATCACTGCTGTTGTCTCTTACGTTGTTGTCATCACTGCTGTTGTCTCTCAAGTTGTTGTCATCACTGCTGTTGTCTCTCAAGTTGTTGTCATTATTGCTGTTGTCTCTTACGTTGTTGTCATCACTGCTGTTGTCTCTTACGTTGTTGTCATCACTGCTGTTGTCTCTCAAGTTGTTGTCATCACTGCTATTGTCTCTCAAGTTGTTGTCATCACTGCTGTTGTCTCTCAAGTTGTTGTCATCACTGCTGTTGTCTCTTGCGTTGTTGTCATCACTGCTGTTGTCTCTCAAGTTGTTGTCATCACTGCTGTTGTCTCTCAAGTTGTTGTCATTATTGCTGTTGTCTCTCAAGTTGTTGTCATCACTGCTGTTGTCTCTTACGTTGTTGTCATCACTGCTGTTGTCTCTCAAGTTGTTGTCATCACTGCTGTTGTCTCTTACGTTGTTGTCATCACTGCTGTTATCTCTTGCTTTGTTGTCATCACTGCTGTTGTCAGACAGCGTCATTGACAGATCTATTTTCACGATATGCAAACCGAAATCGGTCAAGCAATGGGTCGATAATTGAATTAAAAACTGGAGAACCAAGCATTTCAACAAGAGACTGTAGAATTTTTGGGAACAGGAATGATAGTTGACTTTTTGAAGCAATGGGGGATTTTACATTGGCAAATAGCCCAGACACCCTATCACCATGTCACCCTTTTGCCAGGCACCCCATCAGCCTGTCACTCTATTGTCAAGACATCCTATCAGCTTGTCACCCTATTCCCCCAGACACCCTATTTCCTGGACACCCTATCTCACTCATCCTATCTCACTCACACCCTATCTCACTCTCATCCTATTTCACTCACCCTATCTCACTCTCGTCCTATCTCACTCACCCTATCTCACCCACACCCTATCTCACTCTCACCCTATCTGTGAGTCACCCTATCGCCCGTGTGCCCAGGAGGTGACGGAGGGGATGCTGGAGCTGGAGCGATCCCGCATCGAGACGGCCACGGAGCTGGAGCAGCTCCACGACCAGAAGGACAACCTGCAGGAGCATCTGAGCGTGCTCAAACACACCCTCGTCGTGGTAACTCTCTCGCATGCATGCACGTGTCGTCACGCCTCGTCACGCTTCGTCACGCTTGTGTTTCTGTCTTTTTCTTAAGATTTGTCGCACTTTTAAACGATCATTTCCCAGCGATGAAGAAAAATGTCATCGAAATTTATATTTTATATTTTATTGAAAACGTGGTTTATTCTCCTTGTTAAAATAATAATATTAATAAAGGCTTGATGCAAGAAATACTAGAAGCTACCACTATTGCTAAACATTACTTGTTTTATTAAGTGAACACTATATGTTTTCTGTGGCAAGGTTCATGGGGATCTCGTTTTCTGTTCAAATCCCAACTGTTGGACCTGGCTGAGATATATTTCTGTTAAATTATAAGATTGTTATTCTGGTCACTGTCCACTCAAGCGGCCAGTCATCCATTGTCACAATGGCCACTAAGTCAGAACCTCGGGAGTGAATCACTGAGAGTGAAACCTTGAGAGTGAAACATGTTAATGGAATGTCTTTGTGAACTTACAACACGAACCGATCAATGATTGGTGTGTTCTGTTTCAGATCCGGAGTGGCGTCAACACCCAAGTGCCACAGGACGCAACGGCAAAGGGAAACACTAACTACTTTGAAGAACAACAATACCAGCTGAAGGTGACTAGTTCTGTCAACGTCTCAGAGATGTCACTGACACAATGGTGGAACCTTTGTGTAGAGACATATGTGAAGTGGTCAACTGGAACATTGGCAAGTTTCCTGAAACAACTCAAAACTTATCTATTTCGTTTGTATTAAATGCCTTGATGGCACTGGTTTATATTTCATAGCATTGACTGGTTTTAAATTGTTCTGTTTGGAACTGTATTTTTACACCCTATTTTATTTACTTATCTTAACATATTTATTATTTATTTTTTTATCTTAACTTACTTAATTATTTATCTTAGTTTATTTATTTGATTTTAGCTTATGTATTTAATTCATTTATATTTTAGATTATTAGTCAACACATCATGTTAATGTGAAGCGCTTTGATTTGGTTGGCATTTAATTACTTAAAAAGCGCTATGTTAACAAACATAATTATTATTATTATCACAAGAGGTGTCAAAACAACCTGTGAGATTGTAAGCATTACTTGGCAATGTCAGCATTACTTCCAATGTTATGGAATAAGGGGTTTGGCACTAGATTGGATTAAAAGTTATTTAGCCAATCGTGGTCAGTATGTGTGCTATAACAACAGTAATTCAGAGCTAAAGAATATCAAGTGTGGAGTCCCACAAGGATCAATCCTGGGCCCAGTACTATTTATCTTATATATAAATGACATGTGTGAAGTGTCAAAATTGCTTAATATTATTTTGTTTGCAGATGACACTAGCATTTTTTACTCAACTAGGAATATTGTGGAAATAACATGTACAGTTAATAACGAACTAGAAAAACTAGATATATGGTTCAGAGTTAATAAATTATCGCTTAATGTGAACAAAACCAATTTTATCATGTTTACAAATAAAAAACAACTTAGACCAACAGTAAACATTGTTTTGAATCGAAAGAACATTGAGCAGGTGTCACATACAAAATTCCTTGGTGTAGTCATTGATGAAAACTTAACGTGGAGAGAGCAGATAAAAATGGTTGAAACGAAGGTATCAAAAAGCATAGGTGTTTTGTATAAAACAAAGGATGTTCTTGATATTCAAGCATTACGCACGTTATACCAATCACTTGTTGAACCATATATGTCTTATTGCTGTGAAATATGGGGAAATACGTATCCGTCTAGAGTAAGAAAACTCTCTCTGCTACAGAAAAAAGCTATACGAATAATATATAGTCTTGATTACCATGGTCATACATCTGTATTTTTTCACTGTTCAAGAATTCTTAAACTTCAAGATTTAATTACACATAGGACTATGGTTATGCTTTATAAAGCAAACAACCACTGTTTAGAAGGTCGTGTACAGGCGTTCTTTGAACCAACTGCAGCCGTACACAAGTATGATACCAGACAATCTAAACTATTTTATGTTAAAAAAGCGAACACCACCCATAGACTACTGTCAATTACTGTCAGAGGAATACACGTATGGAACGGTCTTGAAAGTAATATAAGACAGTTGCCAAGTTTACAACAATTTAAAAAAAGTTTAAAGTCGACGTTACTTTCTTCGTATTTATGAACAATTAACACAATGCAAAAAAAATATTATTGTTGGTTGTATTAAATCTCATAACTTTTACTATAACTATTACGCATTTTAGTTGAGAAGGGCATAGCGCCTTACAAGTCATATGACTTCTGCTATGTCCTTTTAACAACAGCACCGATATTATATTGTATTGTCGTTACCATTATGTATTGTATTATTTTTCATACTATGTTGTATATTCCTGTGTTGCTGTTGTTAAATAAACATTCATTCATTCAATGATTGTTCACGTGTATCAGTGTACAAACATGTCTGTGTGACAAACATGTTTGTAACATGTCTATAATGTCTAACACAAGTTTATATATAACACTTACATGCGTAACCCAAGTGTATCTGTAACACAAGTGTGTCTGTAACACAAGTGTATCTGTAACACAAGTGTGTCTGTAACACAAGTGTGTATTTTAACACAAGTGTGTCTGTAACACAAGCCTGTCTTTTAACACACATGTGTCTGTAACACAAGTGTGTTTTTAACACAAGTGTATCTGTACGACATGCGTGTCTTTTAACACAAGTGTGTCTGTAGCACAAGTGTGTATGTAACACAAGTATGTCTTTCAACACAAGTGTGTCTTTTAACACAAGTGTGTATGTAACACAAGTGTGTCTGTGACACAAGTGTGTATGTAACACAAGTGTGTCTTTTAACACAAGTGTGTCTGTAACACAAGTGTGTCTGTAACAAAAGTGTGTCTGTAACACAAGTGTGTCTGTAACATGATTATGTCTTTAACCCACACAGGAGTGCATGTAACAGTGTTACATCTGTAACACTGTAACGTGTTTGTTACAGCTTGAGCTTGAGCAGAAGATGAGTCGTCACGCTGAGGTAATGGAGAGTCGGAGACAGGTGTCACATGACAGCATCCAGCAGCTGCAACGGAAGCTGAATAACCTTGAACAGGTGACCTTCACTTGACCTTCAGTGCTTTATACATCCTTTCCCTTGTTCCGTCCCACAAAGATGGTTTCCTCGTCAGTTATGCCACGTTGGGTGTTATTTTTCTCTATGCTCTCAAATCATTGGGCCAATTGTTTTCATTTAATGTTTCATGGGGCATTATTTGGGGTGGCTGTGTATTTGAGTGTCTTCTTGGTAATTGTTTTTAATGCAAAACTGTTAACGCCATCCCAGTCATTCAGACATTGACATTGTAGTAGGTTGTTTTAGTGTTAATCATTCATGGACTACCTGTTTTTTTTATTTAATGTACTAATACTTTTATTGATCTATTTATTCTAATATTTTATTAACGTATTATTTTAGCTCACAGTGTAGTATCCTTTACATTGCATGACCGTGAAATTCAATGTGCAAATAATTTGTATCTATTTATTATATTTATTTTATTAATTTACTCATCGTTTTAATGTACACTTAAAATATACAGTTAATTGTATTTGTCTATTTGTCATATTTATTTTATTAACTTACTACTTTAGCACACAGTCACGTTACAACTGCAGTATAGTGAAACATCACGTATTAGCAGTAAATACTTGAAGACTTGAAGTTACATTTGCTTTACGCTGACATATATGAGAGACAAATGTCTGGTATTTCAACAGCTAGACGACCTGTGTTCATAATCGACACAGTTGTTGCTATATGACATTGTTTCTAGACAGGTTCTATGCCAAGGTGATTCACATCGATCTACTACGCCATCTAGTGATGTCCTGTTGAACCGCTCCCGAACTCCGACTCCGGCGGGAGAGTTTGATATGCAGGTAAGGGAGTGATGCTGACAGCTTGTTGTGCTGACAAGCTGACAGCTTGTGATGACATCTTAGCATGGTATTCTGGGGCGTAATAGTGCAATGGTGCAAAGGTGGACTCGATTGTAATCTATCTTGCTTTCATCTCGTGTTCAGTTATTTTTACAGAAAAGCAAATCTACAAAGTATTCATTACCACATGCAAGCTTGTGTCTGTGATTTTAAAGTGTAGCTTTGATAAAATCAATTGAAAAACTGCTTACTTATTTAATTGCTGCAGAATATTCAATTCAAATATTCTTGCATCACGACGTGATTGTCCTATTTCCTGTTGTTGGCTTCCTTATTCTCTCAAAAACCCGGAAGACTTTAGAGCATTAAATCACTGACATATATTAAATAAATTTATTTAGATTACATATTTATATTTGGACACCAAAAAAATTGGATTTAATCAAGGAAGCCACTTTAGTCCGTTCATACACTATGAACTCGAAACACGATTTGTGATGTGAAATAATAATATTTATTTTGTATAGTTCCATATCCACAGCAATTTAGTACTTAACATAAAATATAATACGAAATAAGAAAACATGTAACTATATAAATATATAATTTAATGACATTCGTTTATAATAACAAATTATAGTGCAAAATAAATACATAAAAGCAATACATAAAAGCAGTTCATTCAGTTATAACACTTAGAAATTAATTAATTAATTAAAACTAAATATTTAATAAATTACAGCAAAAATGCTTCCGTGAATTAAATAAGCATCTTTACAGATGCCTTAGAAGATCAAAGTAAAGTTTTAGAAGTGAAAATAGTTGGCATAGGGTTCCAAACTGATGCCATGATGACCTCTTGTCTGATTCGCTACCCTTCTGTGGTCAACAGGACACAGACAGACTGACCAGTGAGGGGGCGTATCCAAGTGAGGGGGCATATCCAAGTGAGGGGGCATATCCAAAGCGAGCATACTCACCGAATCGTCACAGCAGTCG
Organism: Oasisia sp. SBJ-2009; assembly: GCA_964017155.1. Taxonomy (NCBI): domain Eukaryota; kingdom Metazoa; phylum Annelida; class Polychaeta; order Sabellida; family Siboglinidae; genus Oasisia; species Oasisia sp. SBJ-2009. Next base: position 7,581,260 of record OZ024862.1, read on the forward strand.
GAGGCTGCACTCAGCCGGGAGTGCATCAAACATTGCTGAAAAGGGTCCATCGTCGTGAATCGACAACCAAGTTGGTCATGTGGACGGAAGTAGATGGCATCTCTCACCAAGTTTACTGTTTCAGCAGAAGGGCTGAATCGCATCGGGTAAATTTAAGAACATCGGCCGAATGCCGTATTAATCATGTGAATTACATGTAAATGAAATAGCTTAAAACTAGTTAGTTTTCGTGTCTGTACCTGATACATTATGACCAATATGTTGCCAAGAAGTGCCACGGGTCTATGCAAACTGATGTAAATTACAAGTTTTGATTATGAATTTATTCTGAAAAAAATTGCATAATTCCAGAGGTATATGCCGGGGAGGGGCCATTGAGACTGAGGGTCTGTACTGTGATCTTTTGTAATGGACCTACTGTTTCTTTGAATATTCAAAAGTGAGTCTACAAATGGAACTCTGACCCTCAACCAAAGCTGTGTAGCACCAACAGAATACATTGAATGTAGTATTGTGTATTTCCACTGATAGTATTGTATACTGATAGTATTATATATACTTCCGCTGACAGTATTCTATACTTCCACTGATAGTGTTGCATACTTCCACTTAATTATAGTATTGTATACTTCCACATAATTTTTATTTATATTTTATATTTTACATAACTGTGCATGCGAGACAAACTGTTTTATAGAAGCACAACTTATTTATCATCAGGATCAGTGCAGCAGTATTTTAGTATACATTTTAATTTCTGACTCTTTAATGTGGTAAAATGTATGAACGACTACCATCTTTATGATGGTATCACTTTTTCATTCACTAGTTTATTATTTATTGCTTAGTTTATTATATGCTTTGTATACGTCGTAAGTTTATGATAAAGCTTGGTACACTGTATACATTATAACTTGCATGCTTTTATAATTGTGATGTGTTTTGATTTCTTGTAACACAATTGTTATGCTCAGTCATATGTAGTAATTGTATTTTAAATGTTAAGGTAACCATTATTTGTTTCAATTTCCGTCCATCTTGCTTCATTGTATAGTATGCACCTACCTACATGTTATTGTTATATACAAATATTGCGTGTTCTGATGGCATACATTTTATTAGTTTATATGATGTGAACTTTTACAACAAACTATACATGTCATGAGGATAAGTTTACTTGTTTGTCCATCGGTTGTTGCCACTGTGGCAAATGTCTTGTTAAATAAATTATCAGATATATCGAAGTGCAAGAGTTAGTGGTTATTTCTTTCCTGGTCCAGCTTTACATATGTGTAACTGATATATTAGGGGAGTGGCAGATCTCTCTAACAGATCGATTTTTACACCACCCCCACACACACTTAAATTTTACATAATTAGAAAGCCCTGCATCTCCCCGTTATGATTATTCCTGTCGTAGAGTTGCGAACTGGTGTAGTTTGCATTAATCCAAGATCACCATCAATCAATCGATTTTAGAAATTGGGCATGCACTTCTGAAAACTTCTTGAACTTCTGCTATTTTATCCTTAATATCAATTTATGTTAACAAATGCAGAATGCTAATGCCTATCTGTGCACAATATGTGTATGTGCCAGGGGTTGAGTAGTGACTAGTAATATAGGTTTTTGTGTAAAAGTACAACATTAATTTGTGTTGAACCCATAAAAACGATTACTTAATAAACATGACCTCCTGTTGCTATGTTCCATTCCCAAGGCAATCTAGATCCCAAAAATAAATGTATGGCTAGAAGAATGAGTGGGCGTAGTGAAGTAAGAATTATACAAATGTCGGTTTTATATAAAGGTGGAAGGGATTTCAGAATGTATGGTCATGGTTTCAATTATATGGATTTTTCTTATTTATATGTAACAGAGCAACTAAGAAATTAGATCAACCGTAACATATTACTATGTAGTTTTATATTTATTCTCTAACCTCTCTGCTGTGAACGTTCACATGTTATTTACACAAAAACAATTCCACTCCCTTGGAAAAAAGATTCAAATTTACTGAAACATAATTGTCAAAACATTTCATCAATGGCAAACATTACTTTGTTGATACAGTTCATTAAACGCGTACAACATTGCAACACTGGGATATGGGCCTTACTTACCCCTTGCCTTCTTAATATCATTACTGCAGTCCTCAACATATTCTAAGCTGATCTCTACAAGAGTTATGATTGTTGTATTTAACTTGATGACTTGGCAGAACTCTGACGTTGTATATTAATCCCTCTTTGTTTGGCAACATTTATCAAGGCGAAGTTCATATTCCTGCTTACACAAACACACAAACACACACACACACACAACACACACACACACACACACACACACACACACACACACACACACACATTATAAGTTTGACTACAGTTAACACATTTCTAAGATATCACAAAACCACCTGAACTGATAAAATGGAATCAATGTGTGTGCACACTACATGTAGTGTTTGCATAAAGAACACCAGCAGGGTATGAACCTACCACACACAACACTGAACCGACATTACCCTAAACTGTACAAGTGAAAAAAAATTGGTTTAGAGAAACATTTAGCAGTGCTTTTGCATTAAAACACAGTATTCTGACTGCAATCAGTCACAACTGTATTATGTCACAACTGTATTATTAGAAAATTGATATACAGGTACATGAACTGACAGGAATACATAATAATTAGCACACGATCTGTAAAAGCATGCACCAACTCATTTTCACGGACAAGCCTGCTAGTTGTGGTTTTGAACTCTTCATATCACGTCATTATAGCTGCCCAACACCTAATTTCAAAGATTGTTTTTGCCAAAAAAAATTACAAAACGAGTATAACTGTTTCCTACAAGCATGAGTTATGATTATTAAACCAGAACATGTAGCATCGTCTAACACTATCCAAAATGTCCTCTAGTTCGTTATCTTCAACAAAATACTCGCTAGGTGTGCGGGCGTGTGTGTGCGGGCGTGTGTGTGCGGGCGTGTGTGTGCGGGTGTGTGTGTGTGTGTGTGTGTGTGTGTGTGTGTGTGTGTGTGTCTTTGTGTCTGTGTGTCTGTCTGTGTGGTGTGTGGGGTGTGTGTGTCCGTGTGGTGTGTGTGTGTAATAATGAATAATGTATGTATAATCCTACATTATATATAATAAAAAGAAAACTATGTAAGTTCAAAGTATGTTCGACATTTTTGTTATGTGTATTTAATAGTTGTTTTGTTGATGCAGGTGTTATGTACACGTATGAAAGGTTGGTAATGTACACGATTATACTGACTGGGTATTTGTATTAACTGTGTTTCTTAATTATTAAGAAACAATATTAATAATAATAATGAATATCTCAAAGATAAGGTTATTCTACGTAATATTATACCTGTGTAAACTTATGCAAACTCATTTTTAAAGGTATCTTAACAATGAATGATCGCAGTTATTTATTCATACATTCAATGTACTATTATTAATATACCATAGTTATATTTATTTACTTATTGATGACTAAAGACAATGTAGTTTATTTTGTATAGTAGAAATGATTGTATCTTAAAAAATTACTATCAATAAAATATTGATGATTTTATGCATGGTATTAATTCTTTTACAATTATAATTCCAGCCAAAACAGTTATTTGGATAAGCGCGATATACGAAAAATATAATAATTATTACTATAGAATGAAAAAATCATGAAATATATCAACAGATATTAAAATAAATATTTTTTAATACAACATAATATAATTCCAACATATAATTAGGCACGTCCCCTTGTAGTTACATACAAGGCGACGTATACTTAGGCGTGGACGTTCCACATTTGAAATGTAAGAGAGTTCAAGCATTTTTATATCTTTCAATAATATTTACGTACGTACAACACATTAACTAAAGCTTACCGTGAGGCTGAGTTGTGTACGATTAAAGCTGTTAAAACATTTATAATATACCTTAAAATAAGTCAATGTGCTGTTGCGAGTATAACTGTTTCCTACAAGAAAAAAACTTTGAAAAACAAAAGAGAGGGAATGAGGAAGTGGGAGACACTGGGTATATAGCCTGTAGTACAATCTAATGTAACTAGTTCGGCCAGGGGTACCTCATCGGTTGCTCCTCATAACGTTCCCTGGCACGGTTGGTCACAATCCTTACTCCCTCACAACTGACCGACTTCCGCCGGAAGTGTTCCTATGGGAGGGAAATTACCTAGCCCAAACCCCGGTTCGCCGCACCGGTTGTGACCTCCATAGGATGAGCGTCACTGGTAACCCCTTCCGCCACGTGCGGTCGGAACACTCAGTTGCAGAAGGTAGCCATTTTGTTTGCTTATAAACCCATGCCGAGCCTTAGCTGGTGAAATTGTGGTGTCAACTTGTAAAACACGTAAGCTGATATATCTGACGTTATTTATTTTGTAGCATTACATTACAACTTCGCTTATATGTCATGCTATATCATATCATACATAACACATGTTAACATGCATAACTATAATTATTAATGTAGACTTAACTAGATTCATGGATCTATAGCGGAAGTTGGGCAACAATATGGCGTCGCCGACATTTCCTCCTTCATAAAATTAAATAAGGCATTATTTTTAAACGCAGATACATAATACAGTACACCCTACAGTGAATAATATAACTCGCCTTGATATACGAGAATTCATAATTTAAAATAATAAACACAGGTAGATTAAAACATTATTAGTTATTTTCTTTGATAAATAAATACAATGCTTACCTACCATTTACATCGACGCAAATCAGCAAGTGGATCCATTCATTACATATAAACTATGTTGCCAAGTAATGTTTTGATTAATGAGAAATGTATTATCTGTGTAATTATATTCACAGTAGAACGACGCTAACAGTTATGCAAATATGCAATAATGATGATAATGTTTGTCTTCCGTAATGCCTTGCTGGTTTGAATATGCATGTTAGCGATACAGAATGTCGACACTGCATGTACCACATGGCAACTAATGTAATGTACTACCAACAGTTGCCGTTCTAAAACAACATTACACACATAGCATACCTTAAAGCAATTGTCTGTAGCAGTCGTGGCTATCTTTTTGGCGTCTAATTGTATATCCCAATGTCTGATGACTCCCCAAACTGCAACATGTGCAGCTCATTCGAGACCAACTGTCAAATCACATAGAGCGTCAAATGTGTATCGTTTGCTGAATATCATACGATCCGCTGCACCCGACCCTAAACGAACCATCCGTAAACACGTGAAGTTGGTCTTGTACTGAAAACCGTGAGAACTGCATTACCACTACAACTGCACTTAAAATTCGACAAATCCATGCTTTCGATCGAACGCTTAAGTCATTTGTTTGTAGCAACTGTCATGTTCAACGCGACAGTCAATTAGTGCGTTCTTGCGCGGGACCAAGAACATACCATTGTCGGAGGCCGCATGTCAGTCTAAGAATGTCCACGGCAGTGAAGCATTGTTAAACTGACAATGAAACAAGACAGGTATTACACACGGGCAAATCAAGTTTGCCTTGAATGGCACAAGTAGCTTCGCTGTTCTTGTCGAATGTGCAAATACCCATGACCGTACCGAATTGCGGTTTAATTAGAATGACGGGAGGGATGAACAGGATTGGTTGATGAAAGTATGGAGGAAGACGGGTGTAGGGGGACAGTGAGAAGGGAAATAGTAGAGGATAAAGAAAGTGAGGGAGTGGGAGAGGGAGACGGCGAAGGGCCGCCAAGCAGGGAGGAAGGGAGAAAATGTTGAGTATTTTTAAAAGGATGGGATGGGGAGAGGTAAATCAGAAGAGAGACAGACAAAGAGAGAAAAAAACCCTCACAAACTTGTTCACTCTGACACATTGTGCATCAGAACGAAAACGGATTGCAGCGGTACTCATTTGTTCATTTCTTTCATCTATTTGCTAAAAATGGACACTGAACGGTTTAAATATTAATAATAATAATAATAATACAGTTTTTTATATAGCGCTAATTCCCGCATGGCGAATCGTTGCTCTGCACAAGAAATATACTAAATGTATATTAATAAATAGAAATGTAAATTATATAAATTAATATAAATCATTTTCATTTTTTGGTTTTAAGAAGTACTACTAAACCTTTGTATGTAAATTATATAAATTAATTTAAAATAAATTAAACACTGTTTTTAAGATGAATACTACTAAAACTAGGTATGTAAATTATATAAATTAATATAAAATTAAAACCTTTACTAAAACTGTGTGCGTATATATATATATACATATATACATATATATATATATATATATATATATATATATATATATATATATATATATATATATATGTGTGTGTGTGTGTGTGTGTGTGTGTGTGTGTGTGTGTGTGTGTGTGTGTATAAATCTATAAATTAATCTAAAACATAAACACTGATTAAAACGTGTATGGCACTAAAATGAAATTCTAAAGCATTGTCCGTCATTTCAAAACAATTTGAATTAATTGAAATCTCTAATAAAACGATATGCCTTTAATTAAACACTTTCTAAACAAACACAATGTCCCGGATGCCCGAATGTTCACAGGTAATTCAATCCACAGTCGAGGTGCTGCTGCGCCAAATCACCAATACACTTCTTTATAATGGTATTCTATATAAGGGATTATATAGATGGGTGATATTAGCACTAACAAACATTATTCTGATGATGTAGTGAGGGGGTAGAGGGAGGGAAGAAAGGATAAAGGAAGGAGAGGGAGAGAGGGGAGGCTGAGGGAGAGATTAACGGGAGAAAACAAGAGCGTGCTTATATGTGTAAGATATTGTGTTGTGGGGATATAATGTTGTCATCGTCACTTTTCTTTTTTGTATTAATCTGCACCCTCCTTCCGAAGAAGACTTTATATTATCATAGACATTACCGATAATATAAAGTTTCTTATTGAGATTAGAGCAAAAATATAGTATATTATCATCAAACGCGTGCGCAGCGTACACTAACATTATCACGTCACGTAACCTTTTGCATATCACCGGTGTTTCCACACAAAATGGGATCAGTTTGATATAGCATATATGATGCCGCCCATACGTTACCATTATAAATACTATTGGCAATGGTTATGCTTGACGAAGGTCACGTGTAGCAATTGATTGTCACGTACACAAATCGCAACGTAACGTTTTAGTAAAGTAATCTGATTTTTTATATATATTTTTCATAAACCATTACTAATAAAAAATGTAAAAGCAAGATATTTAAAATATTTAAGAATCGCATAATAACTCAGCCTGCGTCTGATCTAACACTTGATCGAAGGAAGCATAGACCTCTATTCCAACGAGTAATACAGTCACAGAAAAAACACCTACTCCCAATATTTGTATTCACTGTTGGGGTAAAATGTAAAACAGAACCAGATGATCGATGCTGCATAGGTTTTCTAATAGGAGTAAGCAATGAATGTAAATACGACACACGTACACGCACACACACGCCACACGCCCCCCCCCCGTACACACACGCACACGCGCGCACACTCACACTCATCCCCGCCCACCCACGCACGCACACGCGCACACACGCACGCACACACACACACACACTCACACCCACACACACACACACACACACACACTCACACCCACCCAAACACACTCACACACACACACACACGCACACACACACACGCACACACACACTCACACACACACACACACACTCACACACACACACACACACACACTCACACACACACACACACACACACACACACACACACACTCACACACACACACACACACACACACACACACACACACACACACACTCACTCACACCCACACTCATCCCCGCCCACCCATACACGCACACGCGCGCACGCAAACGCACGCACGCACACACACACACACAGTGGTAGGAGGTAATGTAAGCTTTATGAAACTTGTCACAGCTCGGGCCATTCTTACGGTTTATCGTGTAGGCCTATTTCGAAAGATAAACAGGCATTGAGAATATATGGTGGCGGTGGCTGAGCAAGTTGGAAGATGACCGACAAAACAATTGCTCAACACCTGCAAGAGAGACGGGAAGTTCACAGGAAGTTCAGAACGGGGCTAATTGTCCGAATATAGAAAAGAAAGGGAGATGTGCATGACCCGGGAAAACAATTGAGGCATTACGTTGCTAAGCAATATGTTGAGGTTGCTGGAACGAATTCTGGATGGCAGAATAAAAGCAATAGTGTAAGGGGAAATCGTCGAAGAACAGCTAGAGTTTAGACAAGGAAGAGGAACAACGGATGGGATGTTTGTCCAGAGATAGGTAATAGAGAAGAAATTGGACGGACAGAAGGATATGGCAATTAGATACATATACCTGGAGAAGGCCTAGGCTATAATCCCAAAAGAAATTACTATGGGAACACTGGAATGGGAGGGGGTCCCAGGGGGGGAGGTCAGGTTGGTACGTAGGGAGTCTTACCTCAGTACAAAACAAGGTGCTTGACTAAGGTCACGAGCAGCAATTTATTGTCACATACACAAACCGCAACGTAACGGTTTAGTAAAGTAATTTGATTTTATATCTATTTTTCATAAACCATTACTAATTCAAAATTGTAAAAGCAAGATATTTAAAATATTTAAGAATCGCATAATAATTCAGCCTGGGTCTGATCTAACACTTGATCGAAGGTAGCATAGACCTCTATTCCAACGAGTAATACAGTCACAGAAAAAGCACCTATTCCCCATATTTGTATTTACTGTTGGGGTAAAATGTAAAACACAACCAGATGATCGATGCTGCATAGGTTTTCTAATAGAAGTAAGCAATGAATGTAAATACGACACACACGTACACGCACACACACCCCCACCCCCCCACACACTTTATTGAAACATAATTGTCAAAACATTTCGTAAATGGCAACATTACTTTGTTGATACAGTTCATTAAACGCGTACAACAGTGCGACACTGGAATAGGGCCTTACTTACCCCTTGACTTCTTAATATCATTACTGCAGTCCTCAACATATTCTAAATTCTAAGCTGACCTCAACACACACACACACACACACACACACACACACACACACACACACACAAACATATACACACACATACTCAATCACACACACACACACACACACACACACACACACACACACACACACACACACACACACACACACACACACACACACACACACACACACACTCACACAAACACACACACACACACACACACACACACACCACAACACACACACACCACACACACACACACACACACACACACACACACACACACACACACACACACACACACAAACTCATGATAATTATGTATTCTATAATTTATATGTGATTTTGCTCTATTTGCTTGCTTTTATTGGGGCTATTATTTCAATATAGTAATACTGTGTGGAGTGTTACCACATGTCACACGTTGGTAAGCCATATGTTGAAGTTGCTGGAAAGAATTCTGGATGGCAGAATAAAAGCAATAGTGTAAGGGGAAATCGTTGAAGAACAGCTGGAGTTTAAACAAGGAAGAGGAACAACGGATGGGATGTTTGTCCAGAGGTAGGTAGTAGAGAAGAAACTGGAAGGACAGGAGGATATGGCAATTAGATTCATATACCTGGAGACGGCCTATAGCTACAATCCCAAGAAAAATGACTATGGGAACACTGGAGTCCCATAGGGGAGGTCAGGTTGGTACGTAGGGAGTCTTACCTCAGTACCAAACAAGGTGGAACAAATACAAAAATTGGCATATCCATTTCTTTGGAACAGTAAACCCGAAGCTTTGAAAAGAGAATCACTGTTAAACACATTTGCTGACGGAAGTGTTAACATTGTATATATTAGAACTAAAATATAATCTCTATTCGTCAAACAAATATTCTGCAATTAATTAAAGAGCATAGAGCCAAGTGGAGCCTTAGCAGTGTATTGGCTGGGTATACACCTTAAAGTTAAAGAGTATGTAGATCTGCGCCGCCTTTACCCACCTTAAATGTCATGGTGCTGATTCACGTCCGGGTAATCTAGCCGGATAGACAAACCGTCAATCGATGCCTTTTCGAAGACTTTCAATGTTATTGGTTAGATCATTTCTTTCAAATTAAACCATTATTTAGAACTGTATCAGCTTAGAACACGTTAAATGCGCTTCTTTCGAGTTTGACCCTGCTAGGCGCAACATAATCGGCACATCCCATGATCGTTCGACAGACAGCCAAACGTGCTCGGACAGCCAGTCTCTGCCACGCCCCACGACCGTCGCCCGGTCCAAAATTACGCAACATGTACTGGAGCGCCAGCGACCGATGTCGCTTCGATCAGCGCAGCAACTTGTCTCTTGCCGCATCTATTCACACCTCGAAGTGCTGACCCAGGGAATATCATCGGGCAACCAGAACGTGTTTACAAACACGCCGAACGCTGATATAACCATGTGTATTATATATATATATATATATATATATATATATATATATATATATATATATACATATATATATATATATATATATATATATATATATATATATATATACAGTGCCGGTAAAAAGTCATGGGACCATTGGATTTTACTGTTGTTTCTCTATTGTTAAGCTCTGTGGCAGCATTAAAATCAACTTGGCAAAGGACGTGCTGCCACCTATTGGATGCGAGTAAGTTTATATCCTGTTTTGAGTGTTGTTTTGCCTCTGTTTTTGCCATTTTTGCCTAATTTCATAAGAACACCCCAAGATTGCCGTCCAAAGATCAAGGTAGGCCTCAATTATATCACTAAGTGTTATCTGCTTTCTATGGACTAATGAATCACAAGTGACTGTCTAAACTGTATGTGGGCAATAATAGGGTACTTTGGTGTATTACCGGAGCAATATTTGGCATAAAGTGTCAATATTAATTAATTATTATTAATTATCAATATTTATTAAGAAAAGTAGTGAATAAATCCAATTTTCAATACAATAAGAGCTAATGATATGGTAAATATTTGTTTTTATTATTCCATAATAATATTTATTATATATTTGTAATAAATTATGCATATAAATTTAATTTAAAAGTAATAAATAACTTATTTGCTAATTTTCAACGAAACGTTGACTGCTTAGTAACCATAGACATTAGTTCAGGTCTCCATGGTAACAAAACGTTGACTGCTTAGTAACAAAATACACATTCAGCTGAAAGCTTACAATCTTAATTTTACAGTAATTTTCATTTCGTTGAAAACTATATTTTCTATCACAGAATTTACCTACGGTTAAAAAACACTGTGCATGATGTCATGATACTCATGGCGTCATGATGTCATGATACTCATGGCATCATGACGTCATGATACTCACGGCGTCGTGACGTCATGATACGGCGTCATGACGTCATGATACTCACGGCATCATGATGTCACGATACTCATGGCGTCATGACGACATGATACTCACGGCATCATGATGTCATGATACTCACGGCATCATGACGTCATGATACTCATGGCATCATGACGTCGTGATACTCATGGCATCATGATGTCGTGATACTCATGCCATCATGATGTCATGATACTCATGGCAGCATGATGTCATGATACTCATGGCAGCATGATGTTATGATACTCGTGGCATCATGACGCCATGATACTCGTGACATCATGACGCCATGATACTAATGGTGTCGGTGTCACACTGCTTCTGCCAGTCTGCCCCTGCTGTCTGTGATACTTGATGTTGTGTCCATGAGTCGTCTGAGCGGGCTCTGAGGATACAGCAACTGGAGGATGAAGTGACGAGTCTCAGACACAACCTGGAGGACAGAGACCAGGTGAGACTGACACTGAGACAGAGACATGTATTCTAAACATGTTTGTAGATAGTGTAGTATAGAGACCAGGTGAGACTGAGAGAGAGAGACATGTCTTCTAAACATGTTTGTAGATAGTGTAGTATAGAGACCAGGTGAGATTGAGACTGATACATGTCTTCTAAACACGTTTGTAGATAGTGTAGTATAGAGACCAGGTGAGACTGAGACTGAGACATGTCTTCTAAACATGTTTGTAGATAGTGTAGTATAGAGACCAGGTGAGACTGAGACAGAGACATGTCTTCTAAACATGTTTGTAGATAGTGTAGTATGGAGACCAGGTGAGACTGAGACATGTCTTCTAAACGTGTTTGTTGATAGTGTAGTATAGAGACAAGTTTGTACCCAGCTTTTTCGTATAATGAGTTATTATTAGGAGCTGTCTGAATTTATCATGTAGCTGGTCAACTGTAGAAAACTAATGAGCAACTTACAAAATGATATCTCCGACGGCTCATACAAATTCTCCTTTAGTATTTAAATATAAACAAACGCGCAAGATTTACAGGTGAGAATATACAATGTTTGAAGTTATGTTTCTTTTGATAAAGTATGAAATGAAAAATAATTCCTTTTACAGTGCTGCCTTGTGACACCGTGAACCAATTTAACTGCGGGTCTTTTACGCGGTAGGCAATTATTAGATTACTTTATAATAATCACTGCTGAATGGTCCACCTTTGTAATTCATTGTTTACTCACCAGGAGGTTCGTCAGATTAGAGAGAAATCGGCTGCTGAGATTGCCGACCTTGAAGGCATCGCCCACGCGCACTACAGCCGAGCCAATCGGCTTGGAGACGAACTCAACTATCTGAGAGCGGAACACTTGGAAATAGTGCGGCGGGTATGTTACCTCTTATTCCTACGCCAAGCCAGTGGGTAGAGCGGTGCCACACACACATTCGCACACACCACACACACACACGCACGCACGCACGCACGCACGCACGCACACACACACACACACACACACACACACACACACACACACACACACACACACACACACACACACACATGAATGTACAAAACACATTTATGTACTTTTGACAACACTCCTGTCCCTGTCTGCTCCTGGCCCAGCTGGTTGTGGCCCACCAAATGACCCGATATACCTGTCTGTCCCTGTTGTCCCCTGATCCCATCCGTCTCTTCCCCCCAGCTGCAATCCCAGGAGGAACTGTCCAGCCGGGAACATGAACTGGAGGACACACTGCGAGAACTCAAGGACGATATCAAAACAGTGAGTGACACTCTTGATCTGCCTGGTCCGCGGCTCACACTTCTCATTCTGTTCTCTGTCACTGCTGTTGTCTCTTACGTTGTTGTCATCACTGCTGTTGTCTCTTACGTTGTTGTAATCACTGCTGTTATCTCTTACGTTGTTGTCATCACTGCTGTTGTCTCTTACGTTGTTTTCATCACTGCTGTTGTCTCTTACGTTGTTGTCATCACTGCTGTTGTCTCTTACGTTGTTGTCATCACTGCTGTTATCTCTTACGTTGTTGTCATCACTGCTGTTGTCTCTTACGTTGTTTTCATCACTGCTATTGTTTCTTACGTTGTTGTCATCACTGCTGTTGTCTCTTACGTTGCTGTCATCACTGCTGTTGTCTCTTACTTTGTTGTCATCACTGCTGTTATCTCTTTTGTAGTTGTCATCACTGCTGTTATCTCTTGTGTTGTTGTCATCACTGCTGTTATCTCTTGTGTTGTTGTCATCACTGGTGTTGACAGATCTATTTTCACGATATGCAAACCGAAATCAGTCAAGCAATTGATCGATAATTAAATTCTGAAACTGGAGGACCAAGCATTTAAACAAAAGGCTGTAGAATATTTGGGAACAGGGATAATAGGTGACTTTTTGAAGCAATGGGGGATTTTACATTGGGATATAGCCCAGACACCATATCAACATGTCACCCTATTACCAGACACCCCATCAGCCTGTCAACCTATTGCCCAGACATCCTATTATCCTGTCACCCTCTATCCCCGGACACCCTATCTCACTCACACCATATTTCATTGACACCCTATGTCACTCACACCCTATTTCACTCAGACCCTATCTCACTCTCACCCTATCTCACTCACACCCTATCTCACTCACACCCTATTTCACTCACACCCTATCTCGCTCTCACCCTATCTCGCTCTCACCCTATCTCGCTCTCACCCAATCTCACTCTCACCCTATCTCACTCACACCCTATCTCCCTCTCACCCTATCTCCCTCTCACCCTATCTCACTCTCACCCTATCTCGCTCTCACCCTATCTCGCTCTCACCCTATCTCGCTCTCACCCTATCTCACTCTCACCCTATCTCGCTCTCACCCTATCTCGCTCTCACCCTATCTCACTCGCACCCATCTCATTGTCACCCTATTTCACTCACACCCTATCTCACTCACACCTTATCTCACTCACACCCTATCTCGCTCTCACCTGATCTCACTCTCACCCTATCTATCTCACTCTCACCCTATCGCCCGTGTGCCCAGGAGGTGACGGAGGGGATGCTGGAGCTGGAGCGATCCCGCATCAAGATGGCCACGGAGCTGGAGCAGCTCCACGACCAGAAGGACAACCTGCAGGAGCATCTGAGCGTGCTCAAACAAACCCTCGTCGTGGTAACTCGCGAGAATTGAATAATAAAGGCATTGGAGCAAAGAAAATGGGACAAGCAATATTTTAAACATCTATGTCAAATATTTGATGAGGCACAGGCTTCCCGTTAAAATTGGCTGAGTGCTATTGGGTTAAATGAAAACAATTGGCCCTATGATTTGAGAGCTTAGAGAAAAATAAAACCGAACGTGGCATAACTGATGAGGAAACCATCTTTGTGGGACGGAACAAGGGAAAGGATGTGTAAAGCACTGAAGGTCAAGTGAAGGTCACCTGTTCAGGTTCCGTTGCAGCTGCTGGATGCTGTCATGTGACACCTGTCTCCGACTCTCCATCACCTCAGCGTGACGACTCATCTTCTGCTCAAGCTGTAGCAAACACTTACGTTACAGTGTTACAGATGTAACACCGTTACATACACACTTTTGTGTAACGCCCACTCCTGTGTGTGTTAAAGATAATCATGTTACAGACATACCCTTGTGATACAGACACAGACACAAGACCCTTGTGTTACAGACACCCATGTGTTACAGACACAGGTGTTACAGACACACTTGTGTTACAGACACACTTGTAATAAATAAATAAACTGAGATAAATAATTAAGTAAGCTAAGATAAATATATAATAAATATGCTAAGATAAATAAATAAAATTAGGGTGTAAAAATACAGTTTCAAACAGAACAATTTAAAACCAGTCAATGCTATGAAATATAAACCAGTGCCATCAAGGCATTTAATACAAACGAAATAGATAAGTTTTGAGTTGTTTCAGGAAACTTGCCAATGTTCCAGTTGACCACTTCACATATGTCTCTACCCAAAAGTTGCACCATTGTGTCAGTGACATCTCTGAGACGTTGACAGAACTAGTCACCTTCAGCTGGTATTGTTGTTCTTCAAAGTAGTTAGTGTTTCCCTTTGCCGTTGCGTCCTGTTGCACTGGGGTGTTGGCGCCACTCCGGATCTGAAACAGAACTCACCAGTCATTGATCGGTTCATGTTGTAAGTTCACAAAGACATTCCATTAACATGTTTCACTCTCAAGGTTTCACTCTCAGTGATTCACTCCCGAGGTTCTGACTTAGTGGCCATTGTGACAATGGATGACTGACCGCTTGAGTGGACATAGTGACCACAACAACAATCTTATATGATTCAAAAGAAATATATCTCAGCCAGGTCCAACAGTTGGGATCTGAACAGGAAACGAGATCCCCATGAACCTTGCCACAGAAAACATATAGTGTTCACTTAATAAAACCAAGTAATGTTTAGCAATGGTGGTAGCTTCTGGTATTTCTTGCATCAAGCCATTATTAATATTATTATTTTAACAAGGAGAATAAACCTAGTTTTCAATAAAATATAAAATTTAAATTTCGATGACATTTTTCTTCATCGCTGGGAAATGATCATTTAAAGCGACATGGTCCATTTGTGGCTTTTTATTTTTATTGCAAAATCATGTTGTACAGTATATATTATACCTATTATAGCATAAAGACAGTCAAAATATGTTTTCATGTATCATTTAGGAGTTGAAAATAGACGCAGTAAGGGGTGCTTAACTCTGTTTACACATCGACCACGAGGCGTTTTCGAAACTAATGTAGGCAAGGCTAAGAGACCAGGAAATGCATGATCACGTGATGCAGTATCACGTGAACACAAGTTGACGCCACTAACGCCACACCCAGCCAGGTGCACCACGAACGGACCATGGCGCTTTAAAATGCTACAAATCTGAAGAAAAAGACAGAAACACAAGCGTGACGAAGCGTGACGAGGCGTGACGACACGTGCACACATGCGAGAGAGTTACCACGACGAGGGTTTGTTTGAGCACGCTCAGATGCTCCTGCAGGTTGTCCTTCTGGTCGTGGAGCTGCTCCAGCTCCGTGGCCATCTTGATGCGGGATCGCTCCAGCTCCAGCATCCCCTCCGTCACCTCCTGGGCACACGGGCGATAGGGTGAGAGTGAGATAGATAGGGTGAGAGTGAGATCAGGTGAGAGCGAGATAGGGTGTGAGTGAGATAAGGTGTGAGTGAGATAGGGTGTGAGTGAAATAGGGTGACAATGAGATGGGTGTGAGTGAGATAGGGTGAGAGCGAGATAGGGTGAGAGCGAGATAGGGTGAGAGCGAGATAGGGTGAGAGCGAGATAGGGTGAGAGCGAGATAGGGTGTGAGTGAAATAGGGTGTGAGTGAGATAGGGTGTGAGTGAGATAGGGTGAGAGTGAGATAGGGTGTGAGTGAAATAGGGTGTGAGTGACATAGGGTGTCAATGAAATATGGTGTGAGTGAGATAGGGTGTCCGGGGATAGAGGGTGACAGGATAATAGGATGTCTGGGCAATAGGTTGACAGGCTGATGGGGTGTCTGGTAATAGGGTGACATGTTGATATGGTGTCTGGGCTATATCCCAATGTAAAATCCCCCATTGCTTCAAAAAGTCACCTATTATCCCTGTTCCCAAATATTCTACAGCCTTTTGTTTAAATGCTTGGTCCTCCAGTTTCAGAATTTAATTATCGATCAATTGCTTGACTGATTTCGGTTTGCATATCGTGAAAATAGATCTGTCAACACCAGTGATGACAACAACACAAGAGATAACAGCAGTGATGACAACAACACAAGAGATAACAGCAGTGATGACAACTACAAAAGAGATAACAGCAGTGATGACAACAAAGTAAGAGACAACAGCAGTGATGACAGCAACGTAAGAGACAACAGCAGTGATGACAACAACGTAAGAGACAATAGCAGTTATGAAAACAACGTAAGAGACAACAGCAGTGATGACAACAACGTAAGAGATAACAGCAGTGATGACAACAACGTAAGAGACAACAGCAGTGATGACAACAACGTAAGAGACAACAGCAGTGATGAAAACAACGTAAGAGACAACAGCAGTGATGACAACAACGTAAGAGATAACAGCAGTGATGACAACAACGTAAGAGACAACAGCAGTGGTGACAACAACGTAAGAGACAACAGCAGTGATGACAACAACGTAAGAGACAACAGCAGTGATGACAACAACGTAAGAGACAACAGCAGTGATGGCAACAACGTAAGAGACAACAGCAGTGATGACAACAACGTAAGAGACAACAGCAGTGACAGAGAACAGAATGAGAAGTGTGAGCCGCGGACCAGGCAGATCAAGAGTGTCACTCACTGTTTTGATATCGTCCTTGAGTTCTCGCAGTGTGTCCTCCAGTTCATGTTCCCGGCTGGACAGTTCCTCCTGGGATTGCAGCTGGGGGGAAGAGACGGATGGGATCAGGGGACAACAGGGACAGACAGGTATATCGGGTCATTTGGTGGGCCACAACCAGCTGGGCCAGGAGCAGACAGGGACAGGAGTGTTGTCAAAAGTACATAAATGTGTTTTGTACATTCATGTGTGTGTGTGTGTGTGTGTGTGTGTGTGTGTGTGCGTGCGTGCGTGCGTGCGTGCGTGCGTGCGTGCGTGCGTGTGTGTGTGTGGTGTGTGCGAATGTGTGTGTGGCACCGCTCTACCCACTGGCTTGGCGTAGGAATAAGAGGTAACATACCCGCCGCACTATTTCCAAGTGTTTCGCTCTCAGATAGTTGAGTTCGTCTCCAAGCCGATTGGCTCGGCTGTAGTGCGCGTGGGCGATGCCTTCAAGGTCGGCAATCTCAGCAGCCGATTTCTCTCTAATCTGACGAACCTCCTGGTGAGTAAACAATGAATTACAAAGGTGGACCATTCAGCAGTGATTATCATAAAGTAATCTAATAATTGCCTACCGCGTAAAAGACCCGCAGTTAAATTGGTTCACGGTGTCACAAGGCAGCACTGTAAAAGGAATTATTTTTCATTTCATACTTTATCAAAAGAAACATAACTTCAAACATTGTATATTCTCACCTGTAAATCTTGCGCGTTTGTTTATATTTAAATACTAAAGGAGAATTTGTATGAGCCGTCGCAGATATCATTTTGTAAGTTGCTCATTAGTTTTCTACAGTTGACCAGCTACATGATAAATTCAGACAGCTCCTAATAATAACTCATTATACGAAAAAGCTGGGTACAAACTTGTCTCTATACTACACTATCAACAAACACGTTTAGAAGACATGTCTCAGTCTCACCTGGTCTCCATACTACACTATCTACAAACATGTTTAGAAGACATGTCTCTGTCTCAGTCTCACCTGGTCTCTATACTACACTATCTACAAACATGTTTAGAAGACATGTCTCAGTCTCAGTCTCACCTGGTCTCTATACTACACTATCTACAAACGTGTTTAGAAGACATGTATCAGTCTCAATCTCACCTGGTCTCTATACTACACTATCTACAAACATGTTTAGAAGACATGTCTCTCTCTCAGTCTCACCTGGTCTCTATACTACACTATCTACAAACATGTTTAGAATACATGTCTCTGTCTCAGTGTCAGTCTCACCTGGTCTCTGTCCTCCAGGTTGTGTCTGAGACTCGTCACTTCATCCTCCAGTTGCTGTATCCTCAGAGCCCGCTCAGACGACTCATGGACACAACATCAAGTATCACAGACAGCAGGGGCAGACTGGCAGAAGCAGTGTGACACCGACACCATTAGTATCATGGCGTCATGATGTCACGAGTATCATGGCGTCATGATGCCACGAGTATCATAACATCATGCTGCCATGAGTATCATGACATCATGCTGCCATGAGTATCATGACATCATGATGGCATGAGTATCACGACATCATGATGCCATGAGTATCACGACGTCATGATGCCATGAGTATCATGACGTCATGATGCCGTGAGTATCATGACATCATGATGCCGTGAGTATCATGTCGTCATGACGCCATGAGTATCGTGACATCATGATGCCGTGAGTATCATGACGTCATGACGCCGTATCATGACGTCACGACGCCGTGAGTATCATGACGTCATGATGCCATGAGTATCATGACATCATGACGCCATGAGTATCATGACATCATGCACAGTGTTTTTTAACCGTAGGTAAATTCTGTGATAGAAAATATAGTTTTCAACGAAATGAAAATTACTGTAAAATTAAGATTGTAAGCTTTCAGCTGAATGTGTATTTTGTTACTAAGCAGTCAACGTTTTGTTACCATGGAGACCTGAACTAATGTCTATGGTTACTAAGCAGTCAACGTTTCGTTGAAAATTAGCAAATAAGTTATTTATTACTTTTAAATTAAATTTATATGCATAATTTATTACAAATATATAATAAATATTATTATGGAATAATAAAAACAAATATTTACCATATCATTAGCTCTTATTGTATTGAAAATTGGATTTATTCACTACTTTTCTTAATAAATATTGATAATTAATAATAATTAATTAATATTGACACTTTATGCCAAATATTGCTCCGGTAATACACCAAAGTACCCTATTATTGCCCACATACAGTTTAGACAGTCACTTGTGATTCATTAGTCCATAGAAAGCAGATAACACTTAGTGATATAATTGAGGCCTACCTTGATCTTTGGACGGCAATCTTGGGGTGTTCTTATGAAATTAGGCAAAAATGGCAAAAACAGAGGCAAAACAACACTCAAAACAGGATATAAACTTACTCGCATCCAATAGGTGGCAGCACGTCCTTTGCCAAGTTGATTTTAATGCTGCCACAGAGCTTAACAATAGAGAAACAACAGTAAAATCCAATGGTCCCATGACTTTTTACCGGCACTGTATATATATATATATATATATATATATATATATATATATATATATATATATATATATATATATATATATATATATATATAATACACATGGTTATATCAGCGTTCGGCGTGTTTGTAAACACGTTCTGGTTGCCCGATGATATTCCCTGGGTCAGCACTTCGAGGTGTGAATAGATGCGGCAAGAGACAAGTTGCTGCGCTGATCGAAGCGACATCGGTCGCTGGCGCTCCAGTACATGTTGCGTAATTTTGGACCGGGCGACGGTCGTGGGGCGTGGCAGAGACTGGCTGTCCGAGCACGTTTGGCTGTCTGTCGAACGATCATGGGATGTGCCGATTATGTTGCGCCTAGCAGGGTCAAACTCGAAAGAAGCGCATTTAACGTGTTCTAAGCTGATACAGTTCTAAATAATGGTTTAATTTGAAAGAAATGATCTAACCAATAACATTGAAAGTCTTCGAAAAGGCATCGATTGACGGTTTGTCTATCCGGCTAGATTACCCGGACGTGAATCAGCACCATGACATTTAAGGTGGGTAAAGGCGGCGCAGATCTACATACTCTTTAACTTTAAGGTGTATACCCAGCCAATACACTGCTAAGGCTCCACTTGGCTCTATGCTCTTTAATTAATTGCAGAATATTTGTTTGACGAATAGAGATTATATTTTAGTTCTAATATATACAATGTTAACACTTCCGTCAGCAAATGTGTTTAACAGTGATTCTCTTTTCAAAGCTTCGGGTTTACTGTTCCAAAGAAATGGATATGCCAATTTTTGTATTTGTTCCACCTTGTTTGGTACTGAGGTAAGACTCCCTACGTACCAACCTGACCTCCCCTATGGGACTCCAGTGTTCCCATAGTCATTTTTCTTGGGATTGTAGCTATAGGCCGTCTCCAGGTATATGAATCTAATTGCCATATCCTCCTGTCCTTCCAGTTTCTTCTCTAATACCTACCTCTGGACAAACATCCCATCCGTTGTTCCTCTTCCTTGTCTAAACTCCAGCTGTTCTTCAACGATTTCTCCTTACACTATTGCTTTTATTCTGCCATCCAGAATTCTTTCCAGCAACTTCAACATATGGCTTACCAACGTGTGGCATGTGGTAACACTCCACACAGTATTACTATATTGAAATAATAGCCCCAATAAAAGCAAGCAAATAGAGCAAAATCACATATAAATTATAGAATACATAATTATCATGAGTTTGTGTGTGTGTGTGTGTGTGTGTGTGTGTGTGTGTGTGTGTGTGTGTGTGTGGTGTGTGTGTGTTGTGGTGTGTGTGTGTGTGTGTGTGTGTGTGTGTGTGAGTGTGTGTGTGTGTGTGTGTGTGTGTGTGTGTGTGTGTGTGTGTGTGTGTGTGTGTGTGTGTGTGTGTGATTGAATATATGTGTGTGTATATGTTTGTGTGTGTGTGTGTGTGTGTGTATGTGTGTTGAGGTCAGCTTAGAATTTAGAATATGTTGAGGACTGCAGTAATGATATTAAGAAGTCAAGGGGTAAGTAAGGCCCTATTCCAGTGTCGCACTGTTGTACGCGTTTAATGAACTGTATCAACAAAGTAATGTTGCCATTTATGAAATGTTTTGACAATTATGTTTCAATAAAGTGTGTGGGGGGGTGGGGGTGTGTGTGCGTGTACGTGTGTGTCGTATTTACATTCATTGCTTACTTCTATTAGAAAACCTATGCAGCATCGATCATCTGGTTGTGTTTTACATTTTACCCCAACAGTAAATACAAATATGGGGAATAGGTGCTTTTTCTGTGACTGTATTACTCGTTGGAATAGAGGTCTATGCTACCTTCGATCAAGTGTTAGATCAGACCCAGGCTGAATTATTATGCGATTCTTAAATATTTTAAATTTCTTGCTTTTACAATTTTGAATTAGTAATGGTTTATGAAAAATAGATATAAAATCAAATTACTTTACTAAACCGTTACGTTGCGGTTTGTGTACGTGACAATAAATTGCTGCTCGTGACCTTAGTCAAGCACCTTGTTTTGTACTGAGGTAAGACTCCCTACGTACCAACCTGACCTCCCCCCTGGGACCCCCTCCCATTCCAGTGTTCCCATAGTAATTTCTTTTGGGATTATAGCCTAGGCCTTCTCCAGGTATATGTATCTAATTGCCATATCCTTCTGTCCGTCCAATTTCTTCTCTATTACCTATCTCTGGACAAACATCCCATCCGTTGTTCCTCTTCCTTGTCTAAACTCTAGCTGTTCTTCGACGATTTCCCCTTACACTATTGCTTTTATTCTGCCATCCAGAATTCGTTCCAGCAACCTCAACATATTGCTTAGCAACGTAATGCCTCAATTGTTTTCCCGGGTCATGCACATCTCCCTTTCTTTTCTATATTCGGACAATTAGCCCCGTTCTGAACTTCCTGTGAACTTCCCGTCTCTCTTGCAGGTGTTGAGCAATTGTTTTGTCGATCATCTTCCAACTTGCTCAGCCACCGCCACCATATATACTCAATGCCTGTTTATCTTTCGAAATAGGCCTACACGATAAACCGTAAGAATGGCCCGGGCTGTGACAAGTTTCATAAAGCTTACATTACCTCCTACCACTGTGTGTGTGTGTGTGTGTGCGTGCGTGCGTTTGCGTGCGCGCGTGTGCGTGTATGGGTGGGCGGGGATGAGTGTGGGTGTGAGTGAGTGTGTGTGTGTGTGTGTGTGTGTGTGTGAGTGTGTGTGTGTGTGTGTGTGTGAGTGTGTGTGTGTGTGAGTGTGTGTGTGTGTGTGTGTGTGTGTGTGTGTGAGTGTGTGTGTGCGTGTGTGTGTGTGTGCGTGTGTGTGTGTGAGTGTGTGAGTGTGTGTGGGTGGGTGTGAGTGTGTGTGTGTGTGTGTGTGTGTGTGGGTGTGAGTGTGTGTGTGTGCGTGCGTGTGTGCGCGTGTGCGTGCGTGGGTGGGCGGGGATGAGTGTGAGTGTGCGCGCGTGTGCGTGTGTGTACGGGGGGGGGGGGCGTGTGGCGTGTGTGTGTGCGTGTACGTGTGTCGTATTTACATTCATTGCTTACTCCTATTAGAAAACCTATGCAGCATCGATCATCTGGTTCTGTTTTACATTTTACCCCAACAGTGAATACAAATATTGGGAGTAGGTGTTTTTTTCTGTGACTGTATTACTCGTTGGAATAGAGGTCTATGCTTCCTTCGATCAAGTGTTAGATCAGACGCAGGCTGAGTTATTATGCGATTCTTAAATATTTTAAATATCTTGCTTTTACATTTTTTATTAGTAATGGTTTATGAAAAATATATATAAAAAATCAGATTACTTTACTAAAACGTTACGTTGCGGTTTGTGTACGTGACAATCAATTGCTACACGTGACCTTCGTCAAGCATAACCATTGCCAATAGTATTTATAATGGTAACGTATGGGCGGCATCATATATGCTATATCAAACTGATCCCATTTTGTGTGGAAACACCGGTGATATGCAAAAGGTTACGTGACGTGATAATGTTAGTGTACGCTGCGCACGCGTTTGATGATAATATACTATATTTTTGCTCTAATCTCAATAAGAAACTTTATATTATCGGTAATGTCTATGATAATATAAAGTCTTCTTCGGAAGGAGGGTGCAGATTAATACAAAAAAGAAATGTGACGATGACAACATTATGTCCCCACAACACAATATCTTACACATATAAGCACGCTCTTGTTTTCTCCCGTTAATCTCTCCCTCAGCCTCCCCTCTCTCCCTCTCCTTCCTTTATCCTTTCTTCCCTCCCTCTACCCCCTCACTACATCATCAGAATAATGTTTGTTAGTGCTAATATCACCCATCTATATAATCCCTTATATAGAATACCATTATAAAGAAGTGTATTGGTGATTTGGCGCAGCAGCACCTCGACTGTGGATTGAATTACCTGTGAACATTCGGGCATCCGGGACATTGTGTTTGTTTAGAAAGTGTTTAATTAAAGGCATATCGTTTTATTAGAGATTTCAATTAATTCAAATTGTTTTGAAATGACGGACAATGCTTTAGAATTTCATTTTAGTGCCATACACGTTTTAATCAGTGTTTATGTTTTAGATTAATTTATACACACACACACACACACACACACATATATATATATATATATATATATATATATATATATATATATATATATATATATATATATATACGCACACAGTTTTAGTAAAGGTTTTAATTTTATATTAATTTATATAATTTACATACCTAGTTTTAGTAGTATTCATCTTAAAAACAGTGTTTAATTTATTTTAAATTAATTTATATAATTTACATACAAAGGTTTAGTAATACTTCTTAAAACCAAAAAATGAAAATGATTTATATTAATTTATATAATTTACATTTCTATTTATTAATATACATTTAGTATATTTCTTGTGCAGAGCAACGATTCGCCATGCGGGAATTAGCGCTATATAAAAAACTGTATTATTATTATTATTATTAATATTTAAACCGTTCAGTGTCCATTTTTAGCAAATAGATGAAAGAAATGAACAAATGAGTACCGCTGCAATCCGTTTTCGTTCTGATGCACAATGTGTCAGAGTGAACAAGTTTGTGAGGTTTTTTTTTTCTCTTTGTCTGTCTCTCTTCTGATTTACCTCTCCCCATCCCATCCTTTTAAAAATACTCAACATTTTCTCCCTTCCTCCCTGCTTGGCGGCCCTTCGCCGTCTCCCTCTCCCACTCCCTCACTTTCTTTATCCTCTACTATTTCCATTCTCACTGTCCCCCTACACCCGTCTTCCTCCATACTTTCATCAACCAATCCTTTTCATCCCTCCCGTCATTCTAATTAAACCGCAATTCGGTACGGTCATGGGTATTTGCACATTCGACAAGAACAGCGAAGCTACTTGTGCCATTCAAGGCAAACTTGATTTGCCCGTGTGTAATACCTGTCTTGTTTCATTGTCAGTTTAACAATGCTTCACTGCCGTGGACATTCTTAGACTGACATGCGGCCTCCGACAATGGTATGTTCTTGGTCCCGCGCAAGAACGCACTAATTGACTGTCGCGTTGAACATGACAGTTGCTACAAACAAATGACTTAAGCGTTCGATCGAAAGCATGGATTTGTCGAATTTTAAGTGCAGTTGTAGTGGTAATGCAGTTCTCACGGTTTTCAGTACAAGACCAACTTCACGTGTTTACGGATGGTTCGTTTAGGGTCGGGTGCAGCGGATCGTATGATATTCAGCAAACGATACACATTTGACGCTCTATGTGGTTTGACAGTTGGTCTCGAATGAGCTGCACATGTTGCAGTTTGGGGAGTCATCAGACATTGGGATATACAATTAGACGCCAAAAAGATAGCCACGACTGCTACAGACAATTGCTTTAAGGTATGCTATGTGTGTAATGTTGTTTTAGAACGGCAACTGTTGGTAGTACATTACATTAGTTGCCATGTGTTACATGCAGTGTCGACATTCTGTATCGCTAACATGCATAGTCAAACCAGCAAGGCATTACGGAAGACAAACATTATCATCATTATTGCATATTTGCATAACTGTTAGCGTCGTTCTACTGTGAATATAATTACACAGATAATACATTTCTCATTAATCAAAACATTACTTGGCAACATAGTTTATATGTAATGAATGGATCCACTTGCTGATTTGCGTCGATGTAAATGGTAGGTAAGCATTGTATTTATTTATCAAAGAAAATAACTAATAATGTTTTAATCCACCTGTGTTTATTATTTTAAATTATGAATTCTCGTATATCAAGGCGAGTTATATTATTCACTGTAGGGTGTACTGTATTATGTATCTGCGTTTAAAAATAATGCCTTATTTAATTTTATGAAGGAGGAAATGTCGGCGACGCCATATTGTTGCCCAACTTCCGCTATAGAACCATGAATCTAGTTAAGTCTACATTAATAATTATAGTTATGCATGTTAACATGTTTTATGTATGATATGATATAGCATGACATATAAGCGAAGTTGTAATGTAATGCTACAAAATAAATAACGTCAGATATATCAGCTTACGTGTTTTACAAGTTGACACCACAATTTCACCAGCTAAGGCTCGGCATGGGTTTATAAGCAAACAAAATGGCTACCTTCTGCAACTGAGTGTTCCGACCGCACGTGGCGGAAGGGGTTACCAGTGACGCTCATCCTATGGAGGTCACAACCGGTGCGGCGAACCGGGGTTTGGGCTAGGTAATTTCCCTCCCATAGGAACACTTCCGGCGGAAGTCGGTCAGTTGTGAGGGAGTAAGGATTGTGACCAACCGTGCCAGGGAACGTTATGAGGAGCAACCGATGAGGTACCCCTGGCCGAACTAGTTACATTAGATTGTACTACAGGCTATATACCCAGTGTCTCCCACTTCCTCATTCCCTCTCTTTTGTTTTTCAAAGTTTTTTTCTTGTAGGAAACAGTTATACTCGCAACAGCACATTGACTTATTTTAAGGTATATTATAAATGTTTTAACAGCTTTAATCGTACACAACTCAGCCTCACGGTAAGCTTTAGTTAATTTGTTGTACGTACGTAAATATTATTGAAAGATATAAAAATGCTTGAACTCTCTTACATTTCAAATGTGGAACGTCCACGCCTAAGTATACGTCGCCTTGTATGTAACTACAAGGGGACGTACCTAATTATATGTTGGAATTATATTATGTTGTATTAAAAAATATTTATTTTAATATCTGTTGATATATTTCATGATTTTTTCATTCTATAGTAATAATTATTATATTTTTCGTATATCGCGCTTATCCAAATAACTGTTTTGGCTGGAATTATAATTGTAAAATAATTAATACCATGCATAAAATCATCAATATTTTATTGATAGTAATTGTTTAAGATACAATCATTTCTACTATACAAAATAAACTACATTGTCTTTAGTCATCAATAAGTAAATAAATATTACTATGGTATATTAATAATAGTACATTGAATGTATGAATAAATAACTGCGATCATTCATTGTTAAGATACCTTTAAAAATGAGTTTGCATAAGTTTACACAGGTATAATATTACGTAGAATAACCTTATCTTTGAGATATTCATTATTATTATTAATATTGTTTCTTAATAATTAAGAAACACAGTTAATACAAATACCCAGTCAGTATAATCGTGTACATTACCAACCTTTCATACGTGTACATAACACCTGCATCAACAAAATAACTATTAAATACACATAACAAAAATGTCGAACATACTTTGAACTTGCATAGTTTTCTTTTTATTATATATAATGTAGGATTATACATACATTATTCATTATTACACACACACACCACACGGACACACACACCCCACACACCACACAGACAGACACACAGACACAAAGACACACACACACACACACACACACACACACACACACACACACACAAACACACACACACACACACACACACACACACACACACGCCCGCACACACACGCCCGCACACACACGCCCGCACACACACGCCCGCACACACACGCCCGCACACCTAGCGAGTATTTTGTTGAAGATAACGAACTAGAGGACATTTTGGATAGTGTTAGACGATGCTACATGTTCTGGTTTAATAATCATAACTCATGCTTGTAGGAAACAGTTATACTCGTTTTGTAATTTTTTTTGGCAAAAACAATCTTTGAAATTAGGTGTTGGGCAGCTATAATGACGTGATATGAAGAGTTCAAAACCACAACTAGCAGGCTTGTCCGTGAAAATGAGTTGGTGCATGCTTTTACAGATCGTGTGCTAATTATTATGTATTCCTGTCAGTTCATGTACCTGTATATCAATTTTCTAATAATACAGTTGTGACATAATACAGTTGTGACTGATTGCAGTCAGAATACTGTGTTTTAATGCAAAAGCACTGCTAAATGTTTCTCTAAACCATTTTTTTTCACTTGTACAGTTTAGGGTAATGTCGGTTCAGTGTTGTGTGTGGTAGGTTCATACCCTGCTGGTGTTCTTTATGCAAACACTACATGTAGTGTGCACACACATTGATTCCATTTTATCAGTTCAGGTGGTTTTGTGATATCTTAGAAATGTGTTAACTGTAGTCAAACTTATAATGTGTGTGTGTGTGTGTGTGTGTGTGTGTGTGTGTGTGTGTGTGTGTGTGTGTGTGTGTGTTTGTGTGTGTGTGTGTGTTTGTGTGTTTGTGTAAGCAGGAATATGAACTTCGCCTTGATAAATGTTGCCAAACAAAGAGGGATTAATATACAACGTCAGAGTTCTGCCAAGTCATCAAGTTAAATACAACAATCATAACTCTTGTAGAGATCAGCTTAGAATATGTTGAGGACTGCAGTATAATGATATTAAGAAGGCAAGGGGTAAGTAAGGCCCATATCCCAGTGTTGCAATGTTGTACGCGTTTAATGAACTGTATCAACAAAGTAATGTTTGCCATTTATGAAATGTTTTGACAATTATGTTTCAGTAAATTTGAATCTTTTTTCCAAGGGAGTGGAATTGTTTTTGTGTAAATAACATGTGAACGTTCACAGCAGAGAGGTTAGAGAATAAATATAAAACTACATAGTAATATGTTACGGTTGATCTAATTTCTTAGTTGCTCTGTTACATATAAATAAGAAAAATCCATATAATTGAAACCATGACCATACATTCTGAAATCCCTTCCACCTTTATATAAAACCGACATTTGTATAATTCTTACTTCACTACGCCCACTCATTCTTCTAGCCATACATTTATTTTTGGGATCTAGATTGCCTTGGGAATGGAACATAGCAACAGGAGGTCATGTTTATTAAGTAATCGTTTTTATGGGTTCAACACAAATTAATGTTGTACTTTTACACAAAAACCTATATTACTAGTCACTACTCAACCCCTGGCACATACACATATTGTGCACAGATAGGCATTAGCATTCTGCATTTGTTAACATAAATTGATATTAAGGATAAAATAGCAGAAGTTCAAGAAGTTTTCAGAAGTGCATGCCCAATTTCTAAAATCGATTGATTGATGGTGATCTTGGATTAATGCAAACTACACCAGTTCGCAACTCTACGACAGGAATAATCATAACGGGGAGATGCAGGGCTTTCTAATTATGTAAAATTTAAGTGTGTGTGGGGGTGGTGTAAAAATCGATCTGTTAGAGAGATCTGCCACTCCCCTAATATATCAGTTACACATATGTAAAGCTGGACCAGGAAAGAAATAACCACTAACTCTTGCACTTCGATATATCTGATAATTTATTTAACAAGACATTTGCCACAGTGGCAACAACCGATGGACAAACAAGTAAACTTATCCTCATGACATGTATAGTTTGTTGTAAAAGTTCACATCATATAAACTAATAAAATGTATGCCATCAGAACACGCAATATTTGTATATAACAATAACATGTAGGTAGGTGCATACTATACAATGAAGCAAGATGGACGGAAATTGAAACAAATAATGGTTACCTTAACATTTAAAATAAAATTACTACATATGACTGAGCATAACAATTGTGTTACAAGAAATCAAAACACATCACAATTATAAAAGCATGCAAGTTATAATGTATACAGTGTACCAAGCTTTATCATAAACTTACGACGTATACAAAGCATATAATAAACTAAGCAATAAATAATAAACTAGTGAATGAAAAAGTGATACCATCATAAAGATGGTAGTCGTTCATACATTTTACCACATTAAAGAGTCAGAAATTAAAATGTATACTAAAATACTGCTGCACTGATCCTGATGATAAATAAGTTGAGCTTCTATAAAACAGTTTGTCTCGCATGCACAGTTATGTAAAATATAAAATATAAATAAAAATTATGTGGAAGTATACAATACTATAATTAAGTGGAAGTATGCAACACTATCAGTGGAAGTATAGAATACTGTCAGCGGAAGTATATATAATACTATCAGTATACAATACTATCAGTGGAAATACACAATACTACATTCAATGTATTCTGTTGGTGCTACACAGCTTTGGTTGAGGGTCAGAGTTCCATTTGTAGACTCACTTTTGAATATTCAAAGAAACAGTAGGTCCATTACAAAAGATCACAGTACAGACCCTCAGTCTCAATGGCCCCTCCCCGGCATATACCTCTGGAATTATGCAATTTTTTTCAGAATAAATTCATAATCAAAACTTGTAATTTACATCAGTTTGCATAGACCCGTGGCACTTCTTGGCAACATATTGGTCATAATGTATCAGGTACAGACACGAAAACTAACTAGTTTTAAGCTATTTCATTTACATGTAATTCACATGATTAATACGGCATTCGGCCGATGTTCTTAAATTTACCCGATGCGATTCAGCCCTTCTGCTGAAACAGTAAACTTGGTGAGAGATGCCATCTACTTCCGTCCACATGACCAACTTGGTTGTCGATTCACGACGATGGACCCTTTTCAGCAATGTTTGATGCACTCCCGGCTGAGTGCAGCCTCCGACTGCTGTGACGATTCGGTGAGTATGCTCGCTTTGGATATGCCCCCTCACTTGGATATGCCCCCTCACTTGGATACGCCCCCTCACTGGTCAGTCTGTCTGTGTCCTGTTGACCACAGAAGGGTAGCGAATCAGACAAGAGGTCATCATGGCATCAGTTTGGAACGCTATGCCAACTATTTTCACTTCTAAAACTTTACTTTGATCTTCTAAGGCATCTGTAAAGATGCTTATTTAATTCACGGAAGCATTTTTGCTGTAATTTATTAAATATTTAGTTTTAATTAATTAATTAATTTCTAAGTGTTATATCTGAATGAACTGCTTTTATGTATTTATTTTGCCCTATAATTTGTTATTATAAACGAATGTCATTAAATTATGTATTTATATAGTTACATGTTTTCTTATTTCGTATTATATTTTATGTTAAGTACTAAATTGCTGTGGATATGGAACTATACAAAATAAATATTATTATTTCACATCACAAATCGTGTTTCGAGTTCATAGTGTATGAACGGACTAAAGTGGCTTCCTTGATTAAATCCAATTTTTTTGGTGTCCAAATATAAATATGTAATCTAAATAAATTTATTTAATATATGTCAGTGATTTAATGCTCTAAAGTCTTCCGGGTTTTTGAGAGAATAAGGAAGCCAACAACAGGAAATAGGACAATCACGTCGTGATGCAAGAATATTTGAATTGAATATTCTGCAGCAATTAAATAAGTAAGCAGTTTTTCAATTGATTTTATCAAAGCTACACTTTAAAATCACAGACACAAGCTTGCATGTGGTAATGAATACTTTGTAGATTTGCTTTTCTGTAAAAATAACTGAACACGAGATGAAAGCAAGATAGATTAAAATCGAGTCCACCTTTGCACCATTGCACTATTACGCCCCAGAATACCATGCTAAGATGTCATCACAAGCTGTCAGCTTGTCAGCACAACAAGCTGTCAGCATCACTCCCTTACCTGCATATCAAACTCTCCCGCCGGAGTCGGAGTTCGGGAGCGGTTCAACAGGACATCACTAGATGGCGTAGTAGATCGATGTGAATCACCTTGGCATAGAACCTGTCTAGAAACAATGTCATATAGCAACAACTGTGTCGATTATGAACACAGGTCGTCTAGCTGTTGAAATACCAGACATTTGTCTCTCATATGTCAGCGTAAAGCAAATGTAACTTCAAGTCTTCAAGTATTTACTGCTAAAACGTGATGTTTCACTATACTGCAGTTGTAACGTGACTGTGTGCTAAAGTAGTAAGTTAATAAAATAAATATGACAAATAGACAAATACAATTAACTGTATATTTTAAGTGTACATTAAAACGATGAGTAAATTAATAAAATAAATATAATAAATAGATACAAATTATTTGCACATTGAATTTCACGGTCATGCAATGTAAAGGATACTACACTGTGAGCTAAAATAATACGTTAATAAAATATTAGAATAAATAGATCAATAAAAGTATTAGTACATTAAATAAAAAAAACAGGTAGTCCATGAATGATTAACACTAAAACAACCTACTACAATGTCAATGTCTGAATGACTGGGATGGCGTTAACAGTTTTGCATTAAAAACAATTACCAAGAAGACACTCAAATACACAGCCACCCCAAATAATGCCCCATGAAACATTAAATGAAAACAATTGGCCCAATGATTTGAGAGCATAGAGAAAAATAACACCCAACGTGGCATAACTGACGAGGAAACCATCTTTGTGGGACGGAACAAGGGAAAGGATGTATAAAGCACTGAAGGTCAAGTGAAGGTCACCTGTTCAAGGTTATTCAGCTTCCGTTGCAGCTGCTGGATGCTGTCATGTGACACCTGTCTCCGACTCTCCATTACCTCAGCGTGACGACTCATCTTCTGCTCAAGCTCAAGCTGTAACAAACACGTTACAGTGTTACAGATGTAACACTGTTACATGCACTCCTGTGTGGGTTAAAGACATAATCATGTTACAGACACACTTGTGTTACAGACACACTTTTGTTACAGACACACTTGTGTTACAGACACACTTGTGTTAAAAGACACACTTGTGTTACATACACACTTGTGTCACAGACACACTTGTGTTACATACACACTTGTGTTAAAAGACACACTTGTGTTGAAAGACATACTTGTGTTACATACACACTTGTGCTACAGACACACTTGTGTTAAAAGACACGCATGTCGTACAGATACACTTGTGTTAAAAACACACTTGTGTTACAGACACATGTGTGTTAAAAGACAGGCTTGTGTTACAGACACACTTGTGTTAAAATACACACTTGTGTTACAGACACACTTGTGTTACAGATACACTTGTGTTACAGACACACTTGTGTTACAGATACACTTGGGTTACGCATGTAAGTGTTATATATAAACTTGTGTTAGACATTATAGACATGTTACAAACATGTTTGTCACACAGACATGTTTGTACACTGATACACGTGAACAATCATTGCCAAGTAATGCTGACAATCTCACAGGTTGTTTTGACACCTCTTGTGATAATAATAATAATTATGTTTGTTAACATAGTGCTTTTTAAGTAATTAAATGCCAACCAAATCAAAGCGCTTCACATTAACATGATGTGTTGACTAATAATCTAAAATATAAATGAATTAAATACATAAGCTAAAATCAAATAAATAAACTAAGATAAATAATTAAGTAAGTTAAGATAAAAAATAAATAATAAATATGTTAAGATAAGTAAATAAAATAGGGTGTAAAAATACAGTTCCAAACAGAACAATTTAAAACCAGTCAATGCTATGAAATATAAACCAGTGCCATCAAGGCATTTAATACAAACGAAATAGATAAGTTTTGAGTTGTTTCAGGAAAGTTGCCAATGTTCCAGTTGACCACTTCACATATGTCTCTACACAAAGGTTCCACCATTGTGTCAGTGACATCTCTGAGACGTTGACAGAACTAGTCACCTTCAGCTGGTATTGTTGTTCTTCAAAGTAGTTAGTGTTTCCCTTTGCATACATGTTAAGTTTTGGAAATGCCAATGTGGGAGATTTATACGTAAATCGGAGGGTCTCTGGGAAAACGGCATTTTATACGTAAATCGGAGGGTCTTGGAAAATTGGGCTATTATACGTAAATTAGGTTTTTAACCATAAATGCAAATAATATAATACAAAAGGAATAAATTGCACTGATTAAGATATTTACATAGATTTTTTTTTATATGAATTAACTTATTTTGGAGCAAAACCATTCTTGGAGCCATGAACAATAGATGTTTTATTATCACTAGTCATAATACCACAAATATAATAAATTCCCTGCTAATCTCATTGGCATGTTTGTTGAACTTCTGATATGAATCATATGTTGCAAAAAAATCCCTTGGATGAAAAGCAGCAGCATCTACATGATATTTTATTACACAACTAATATAATCTTTACATGTAAAACTTGAATAGGGAATTCATTATTTATGAGCTGGACTGAGCCATGGTGACATAGGCTCGACTGGAGCCATTTAAATAACTATGCTTTCTCAACTGTTGAGAATGTTTTTCATTTACATGTCAAATGTACTCAAATAGTAAAGAGCTTAGCAAAAGTACATATATTTACAAACGTGCACATGTAGTGTAGATGTATGGATGGCCATTATTCCATTAGATCTAAACGGATTGCACTTTGTACTACAAGACTGGAACGTACACAGCGGGCGATAATAGGGTATCAAAGCGGCTCGCGGTGATTCTACCAAGCTAATAAACAATGTCAGCGACAGGCAAAGTGTAGGCTTTGTACTTAGATATTTATTAGACAGTTTTTAATGTTCAGTCATCACAGCAAGACGGGATTTAAATAGTTCCAATTCAGGTCATTGTTCAAATCATTGTCTGCACCGGCGAGCGCCCGGCGATGTCTGTGAGCATTAGCTCAGTCTCAGACTCGATTGCAATTAGTTAACTGGCACTACATTGTGAGGTGACACAGAAAAGCACACACGA
>OZ024862.1:7621069-7666069 GCA_964017155.1 Oasisia sp. SBJ-2009
CAATCATAATAAAATACAAGATAAATTCTATAATATAATTTTAAAATTAAATTTAAATTGTAATTGTGGTCTTCCTTTTACAAATAAAAAAATAAAATACATAAAATACAAAAATAAAATACAATACAACATACACACATAACGCCAGAGGTGGCGTCATGTGACACTGATGTCATGAGTACCATGGCATCATGATGCCATGAGTATCAATGCGTCATGTGACACTGATGCCATGAGTATCATGGTGTCATGTGACACTGATTACATGAGTATCATGGTGTCATGTGACACTGATGACATGAGTATCATGGCATCATGTGACACTGACGCCATGAGTATCATGGCGTCAGGTAACACTAATGTCATGAATATCATGGTGTCATGTGACACTGACACCATGAGTATCATGGCGATATGTGACACCAACATCATGAGTATCATGGCATCACGCACAGTGTTTCTTAACCCATGGTAAATTCTGTGTTAGCAAATGTAGTTTTCTTAATAAATAAAAATTACTTTGGCACATACTGTGTGAAGCAAATTGTTCAAAATGTTGTGTTTCACATCCTTGTTTCAAAAGTAAGTTAATTTCTTACAAAACAACCAAATGTTGGATCCTTGAACAATTTGTTCCACATATAAAATGTAATTTAAGATATTCCTGTCAAACAAAATATACACCCAAAATTGTCCTCAGTGTTGCTTTTTATTTTAGTAAAATTGTATTCTTGAGTTGTATAGTTGCCCATAATAAGTGTATATCACATTGTAGCTAAGTCTAGGACATATTCGCATTAGTACGCTTTCCTAATGCAATAGAAACAGCTTCCATGTTACATTGTGAAATAAAGTTACTCTGACTCTTACTGTCAGCTTTCAGCTGAATGTGTATTTGGTTACTAAGCAGTCAACGTTTTGTTACCATGGAGACCTAAACTAATGTATTTGGTTACCAAGCAGTCAACGCATGGAGACCTGAACTAATGTCTATGGTTACTAAGCAGTCAACATTTCGTTACCATGGAGACCTGAACTAATGTATGTGGTTACTAAGCAGCCAATGTTTCATTATCATGGAAACCTGTGTTCGTAAACTGGTGAGTTCCTCGCATGACCTTGACAAGGCTGTCATTAATTCATCCTTCTCAGCATCCCTCTTGGCAATCTCTCGCGCTGAGAACACAACAGACAAACACGTCTTTACAAGACTGTCAGTAAATAACCCAAGGTGACGATAAATGGATGAACAACCAGTCAATCTCATTGCCCCCCCCCCTCGCACTTCCCTCCCATTAACAATTCAATCAATCAATCAATCAATCACTTTATTGTCCTTAAAAAGGATATGCATTGTACAACTCATGATCTACAATATGTGGGATGGTCACAACAAAATGAATTCCAGATGTATCCACTATAAGAACAGTTCAACCGGTTGACAGCAATATGAATCATTTAGCATTCAACATTCTAATGGCCACAGGCACAAAACTCCTGCTATAGCGAGATGTTTTACATTTTATACAACGGTATCTCCTTCGAGACGGAAGTACATGGAAGAACGTAGAGAGCGGGTGATCAGACTCAGTAGCGACAGCACGAGCTTTCTTCAAAATTGCATGGTCAATTATTTCGGAGAGCATTGGTGTAGGCAAGCCAATGATCTTGGCGGAAACGTGTGAGATTTTCAGAAGCCTGTTACGGTTTTTCACCGAAAGAGCAGGGTAGTAACAAATGCTGCAGTAGGTTATGAGAGGTTCAATTATGCTATGGTAAAGACGTAGAAGAAGTAGTGGTAATTACATGGTCTAGTGACTGGAGTCTAACTGAAAAAAGAGGAAACACCTCGATATCATAAACGCAGAATGTCTGATATTCATAAATAATAAATTTTAGATATGCACCTAACCGAGAGTTGATTATGAATTTAAATGTAATCACATTAAACTGTTGTATAAAGTTAATGACTAAAATTAAATTAATTGCATTACTGAAGTTAATAAATAAACAAGTGAATTGAATTGAACCCGCGCCTTGTGTTAACCCACCAAGATTCTGGACTTTCCGTCGAGTCCAACAAAGTTTTCCTGAGTCTTCTGTTGTCTCTCAGCCTCCATCTGAAACACACCAGTGATGCACAGGTCATGTGACGTGTGGTAACACTCCACACAGTATTACTATATTGAAATAATAGCCCCAATAAAAGCAAGCAAATAGAGCAAAATCACATATAAATTATAGAATACATAATTATCATGAGTTTGTGTGTGTGTGTGTGTGTGTGTGTGTGTGTGTGTGTGTGTGTGTGTGTGTCTATGGTGTGTGCGTGTGGTATGTGTGCGTGTATGTGTGTATGTGTGCATGAGTGTGTGCCTGTGTATGCATGCATGCATGCACACATGTGTGTATGTGCATGGCATCAATTACGTAAACTACCCACTGCAGTGATAACACGTGTTTGCAGGCTCTAATCACCACCTGCCTTTGTACAAGCGTGGGATATGAGTGAGTGGTTTCCCTAGCCACCAGGGGGACACAGAGAGAGGAGTGGGGACCAGTGTCCACGCCACTAGACAGACAGGAGCCAGGGCCAGGAGAAGACAGACAGGTTCAAAGTTCACTCTTGGCACTTCAACGAGTAATTAGAATTGCACAATCTAATTTAAAACCTCGTCATGAGTGAATCTTTCCAACTGATTCATCAGACTGGACAGGTCAGTGAGGACACTTGAGGAACATCTGCACACACACGCACGCACGCACGCACGCACGCACGCACGCACGCACGCACTCACGCACTCACTCACTCACTCACTCACACACTCACTCACTCACTCACTCTCACTCACTCACTCACTCACTCACTCACACACACACACACACACACACACACACCAGTTGAGATTTACTTTACGACCTGAAAAAAACTAAAAACAGACAAGTGGCACCTATTTTCAAGCCACGACTGACACCTTTTTTGCTCTTTACTTCATTCTTTTACCCGTCGACCACCAGTCCACCCATATTTCTACCCGTCCACAACAGGTTTTACCCATCCAAATGACGGGTGAACGGGTCTCTGCATAAAGCTATGATATCAGCGTGTGTTGGTAGCACAAGGAATACGTGTGTATTAAAATCCAACGAATGTGGATGAATAAAGCGATTAACAACATATAAGCTGAACAGAAACAAGTACACATGAAGTTAATTCAATGTGTATTTATATATAATAATTTGGTAAACAATGTTGATGTGTTATAAAGAAAGTGTACATCTAAATGTGTCAACTAAGACGTACTGAAGTATGCTGCAGCTTGTGAAGACAGAAACAGGTTGTGAAAGACGGCATTCAAGGTGCATTCAAGGCAGGAGGGATCATCGCCACAGATCATTTTCAAAACATAAATTCTATGTTTGTTGACAACGGAATCACAAGACCAGTTTCAAAGCAGTGCTAAAATCATTGAACAAAGTGAACAAACTTTGTTGTTAGGCCAAATAGCTTGCGTGTTGATATTTTTATGCTGTTATATATATAGAGCCACTCCACTTTTACCATTGTTCGCCAATACATGACTGTACCCAGTTAAAAATAGGTGTTTGTCCAATTGTTTCACCAAAGTCAAATGACTTAGTTGATCAAATTACCCAGCTCACCATTAATCTGAAATGCAATAGGTTTAAAGATGAAATTTAAGAGGGATCTTTAATTATGGCATGTATCCATGCTCTTGTGTGCTTCCTCGATGAAAACAAACACAAATATCTGCTTTGAAAATGATTAATGATTGGAGACAATGTGAATTACTATCGCCACTAGGGGGTGCCAAAGATTGTGGTAAATGACACGGCAGGCATGCACAGGATTAGTACGGACAAGCTACCTTCGCACGTTCAACATTGTCAGTAGCATAACGCAATTCACACTCTTTCGCAGCAAGTTCTCTGGATACTTGACAAAAGCTGGAGTTAACTGTCGTTAACATCTGAAAGAAGTTGGTTCGCGTCACAAAAATTAATGACTGAATCAACATCATTATCTAAACCAACCACATGACCTAGCAACCAGATCCATGAAAAAAGGGCACCAGAAACGTGCAGCTATGAGACATTCTGCTGTATATTTTGCCAACAATTTCGGCATTATAAAAACGTATATTTTACAGAAATATCTGTACGATAGTTTCAAATGTTTATCATGCAAGACTAAATTTTTTTTTTAATGACACAAAATAAATGTTGTAACAAAAAGTTAATGTTAGGAATCAGAAATGAAGTATTCCCAGAAAAAAGTTTGTATTAGTTATGAGTGACATTAGTACTAAATGTATAGTATGCATTAGTAGTTAAACATATATTAGTGATTAGACATAATAATTGTTATTAGTAACAAATATTAGTGATGAAACAAATTGATAAAAACGTGCAGGTTTGTTTTTTGTATGGTCAGACAACTTCTTTTCCTCCTTACATCTGGTAAGTAGCTAAAGGCCAATAGTTTGCCAACATTTCGCCTTCAACCCATTTTTTTCATTTTTTTTAATAGTCATCAACACCAGCACAGAAACGTATGCATAATTGTATTGTGTTTTAATGCAAAAAATCCACTTTTGACAGTCAATTAAATAATTTTCTGGTAGAACAATTAATTAAGCTAATGAAAATGAACTGACGAGACATTGCTAAGATAGATTTAGTAGCATTGTTAGAGTTGAGACGAACACAGCTGAATTGGTGCAAAGACGAATTAGTTGCTGTCAATATCTTATGATGTGTCAAGAGCATCTCATTGCTGGAGTCGACTTACCTGCTCCAGTAGCTCCACTTGGCTCTCAGCTGCCTGTAGACTAGAGTGGAGCTCCTCCAGCTCACCAGTGTGCTCTGAAATGTTTCGCCACAAAAACTCACGAGTCTGTTTGGAAATATTCGGGCTGAAATATGTTACAAACTGTCAAAGTGACATGTCTATAATAACAATCACATCTGTAGCAAAATATATAAAATAATACACTGTATGAATATTATGCACCAATTTGCAGATTACAATATAAAAATAATACAGTGCATAGCTACTAATATTCAATAATAATGATGGATCTCACTTAATTATTTTTACAATATCAGTGACAATATATGTCACCTACACTTAGTTTTAGTGACAATATCTTACATGCACTTTGTTTTACACTATCAGTGAAGATATCTCACCTCCAATTTGTTTTACAATATCAGTGAAGATATCTCATCTCCAAGTGTTTCACGATATCAGTGAAGATATCTCACATACATTTAGTTTTACAATATCAGTGAAGGTATCTCACATACATTTAGTTATACAATATCAGAGAAGGTATCTCACATACATTTAGTTTTACAATATCAGTGAAGATATCTCACATACATTTTGTTTTACGATATCGGAGAATATATATCACATACATTTAGTTTCACAATATCAGTGAAGATATCTCACATACATTTAGTTTTACAATATCAGTGAAGGTATCTCACAAAATAATTATAGTTTTTTATATAGCGCTAATTCCCGCAAGGCAGATCGATGCGCTGCACAAGAGATATACTAAATGTATATTAATAAACAGTAATATAAATTATATAAATTAATATAAATCATATTACTTTTTGGTTTTAAGATGCACTAGTAAACCTTTGTATGTAAATTATATAAATAAATAAAAAATAAATTATACACTATTTTTAAGATGTATAGTACTAAAACTTGGTATGTAAATTATATAAATTAATCTGAAATTAAAACCTTTACTAAAACTCTGTATGTAAATTTATATATATAGATTTATATATATAGATTTAGATATATAGGTTTAGATATATATATAGATTTATATATATATATATATATATATATATATATAAATTAATCTAAAACATAAACACTGAGTGTATGACATTAAAAATAAATTCTTAAGCAATGCACATACATTTAGTGTTACAATATCAGTGAAGGTGTCTCACCATGTACACTGGCCCTGACTGTGGTCAGGTCCCTATCCACAGCCCCCTTCCTGTCCCTCCCCTCATCCAGGGCAGCCTCAATCTGCCGCAGCTCTCCGTCCAGACGCTCCAGCTTTAACCTTCTGCTCTTCACTCTCTCCTCAATCTGCTGCTCCGTTCTGCAACCACAGAAGAAAAGGGTAAAGAGATGTGGTTAAAATTGATCAGTACACCGTGTATGTTCAAGTTGACTGAATCATCTCAATTTGAAGTTTCACAGTAAGTGTTAATATGACTGAGATCAGCCTCGCATGCCGGGGAGATCACCCTCGCATGCCGGGGAGATCAGCCTCGCATGCCGGGGAGATCACCATTGCATGCCGGGGAGATCAGCCTCGCATGCCGGGGAGATCACCCTCGCATGCCAGGGAGATCAGCTTCGCATGCCGGGGAGATCACCCTCGCATGCCGGGGAGATCAGCCTCGCATGCCGGGGAGATCACCCTTGTATGCCGGGGAGATCAGCCTCGCATGCCGGGGAGATCACCCTCGCATGCCGGGGAGATCAGCCTCGCATGCCGGGGAGATCACCCTTGCATGCCAGGGAGTCCAGCCTCGCATGCCGGGGAGATCACCCTCGCATGCCAGGGAGATCAGCTTCGCATGCCGGGGAGATCACCCTCGCATGCCTGGGAGATCAGCCTCGCATGCCGGGGAGATCACCCTCGCATGCCGGGGAGATCAGCCTCGCATGCCAGGGAGATCACCCTTGCATGCCGGGGAGATCAGCCTCGCATGCCGGGGAGATCACCCTCGCATGTTGGGGAGATCACACTCGCACACCAGGGAGATCACCTTCGCATGCCAGGGAAATCACCCTTGCATGCCGGAGAGATCAGCCTCGCATGCCGGGGAGATCAGCCTCGCATGCCGGGGAGATCAGCCTCGCATGATGGGGAGATCACCCTCGCATGCCAGGGAGATCACCCTCGCATGCCGGGGAGATCAGCCTCGCATGCCGGGGAGATCACCCTCGCATGCCGGGGAGATCAGCCTCACATGCCGGGGAGATCACCCTTGCATGCCGGGGAGATCAGCCTCGCATGCCGGGGAGATCACCCTTGCATGTTGGGGAGATCACACTCGCATGCCAGGGAGATCACCCTTGCATGCCGGGGAGATCAGCCTCGCATGCCGGGGAGATCACCCTTGCATGCCGGGGAGATCAGCCTCGCATGCCGGGGAGATCACCCTCGCATGTTGGGGAGATCACACTCGCATGCCAGGGAGATCACCCTTGCATGCCGGGGAGATCAGCCTCGCATGCCGGGGAGATCAGCCTCGCATGCCGGGGAGATCAGCCTCGCATGCCGGGGAGATCAGCCTCACATGCCGGGGAGATCACCCTCGCATGCCAGGGAGATCAGCTTCGCATCCCGGGGATATCAGCCTTGCATGCCAGGGAGATCAGCCTCTTATGCCAGGGAGATCAACCTCATATGCCGAGGAGATCACCCTCGCATGATGGGGAGATCACCCTCGCATACCAGGGAGATCACCTTCGCATGCCAGGGAGATCACCCTCGTATGCCGGGGAGATCACCCTCGCATATTGGGGAGATCACCCTCGCATGCCGGGGAGATCACCCTCGCATGCCGGGGAGATCACCCTCGCATGTCGGTGAGATCACCGTCGCATGCCGGGGAGATCACCCTCGCATGCCGGGGAGATCACCCTCGCATGCCGGGGAGATCAGCCTCGCAAGCCGGGGAGATCACCCTCGCAAGCCGGGGAGATCACCCTCGCATGTCGGTGAGATCACCGTCGCATGCCGGGGAGATCACCCTCGCATGCCGGGGAGATCACCCTCGCATGCCGGGGAGATCACCCTCGCATGCCGGGGAGATCAGCCTCGCAAGCCGGGGAGATCACCCTCGCATGCCGGGGAGATCACCATCGCATGCCAGGGAAGATCACCCTCGCATGTCGGTGAGATCACCGTCGCATGCCGGGGAGATCACCCTCGCATGCCGGGGAGATCACCCTCGCATGCCGGGGAGATCACCCTCGCATGCCGGGGAGATCACCCTCGCATGCCGGGGAGATCACCATCGCATGCCAGGGAGATCACTCTCGCCTCACCTTACTCGACTAAGAACAGCGAGTTATTTTTGTGCGTTGGCTTTCCCTTCCGCCTGACTGCCACTGGCCTACATCTGTTAGTTTGTCATGACAATTGAGTCAAACAAATTATTTATTGACCACAATTAAATTCAAGACTTTTCAAGACTACTTTATAAAATTCAACGATTTCAAGGCCTTGAATTTGGTCCAATCAAATTCAAGCCTTTTCAAGACTTTCAAGGCCCCGTATGGGCCCTGCTGAAGTCACAAGACATCACCTTTTCAGTTGGTGGACCTGACTGTGCAGACCTCGGTGGGTCTCATCCAGCTGAACCTTCTCTCGCTTCAGTTTCGCAACAGCCGTCTCAGCTGTCGTCCTCTCGGCTTCAAGTTCCACCAACTTGGCTCTAGCCTGCTCCACTTGTCGCTTCAGATGCTCCAGTTCTGTCGTCAACTCCTGGACGTCGCTCGTGTCACCCTGCAGCTCGCTGTCATCCTGTCGTGAAACACAACAACGTTTGGTCTGTATGTGATTGTTTTCCTCATGTGTTCTCAGTGAAATGCTCCAATTACTGCTCCACTTACTGTTCCACTTACTACTCCACTTACTGCTCCACTTACTGCTCCACTTACTGCTCCACTTACTGCTCCAATTACTGCTCCACTTACTGCTCCACTTACTGCTCCACTTACTGCTCCACTTACTGCTCCAGTTACTGCTCCACTTACTTCTCCAGTTACTGCTCCACTTACTGCTCCAATTACTGCTCCA
The DNA here is from genome assembly GCA_964017155.1 of Oasisia sp. SBJ-2009. Classification (NCBI taxonomy): domain Eukaryota; kingdom Metazoa; phylum Annelida; class Polychaeta; order Sabellida; family Siboglinidae; genus Oasisia; species Oasisia sp. SBJ-2009. The sequence goes on from OZ024862.1 coordinate 7,629,949, forward strand.
CTTACTGCTCCACTTATTTCTCCAGTTACTGCTCCACTTACTCCTCCACAAAAGCAATATTTTTAAATGAATCTCTCTATTTCTCGTCTACTCGTTAAATATTTTTAATATAAGAATAAACATTTTTATAATACATAGCCTGCAGAAATATATTTAGTTAACCTGAGAAAGCATTCTCAGTTTTAATATTCCGACCATACAAAGTTCACGCTGTAAACCAAATTTTAAACATGGTTTATTGCAGAATAAACGCATGTATGCATGCAGAGCCATGCACACAGGACTACCTACACATGTATAACATAATTTTGTAGACTATTTTAATGTAAAACAAATTAAACAATGCAGTACCAACTCACAAACTTTACGTACATTTATTAACAACATTTTGACATTACTTCTAACACTAACATTAGTCATGGTAAAAACCAATTCAAACATTAGAGGTTACCATAAAAAGTGCAAATACGTCTTCTTGCACTGCACCATGGGATTGTTCTAGACATCAGTACCATGCTTGATAAGCATGTTCACTTCAATGTTACTTTCTATTAATGCTTTCAACCAAACATTGATATAAAATGCATCAAACTTAGCATAAATGACTGGTCAGTGATATATAGATGACCACTCACCCAGCTAAGATCCTGCTCTTTCAGTTTCCTTTTTGTCTTCAAATCGGTCAGTTTGTCTTCGACCACCAGAAGAACACAGAAGGAGATATCAACACAACAGTGGTGAGCGGTGGTTGCGTGGTAGAGCGCCGGACTGTCAACCGAGGGGACGGTGGTTCAATCCCAACTACCGCCGTTTAAAAACTTAGGCAATTTTGTTCACCCCACATTTGCCTGTGTCTTTCGGAAGAGACACTAAAAGTCGGTGGTCCCTTCTAACTGGTGTCTATGCCAGGGGAAGTAAAAGATCCCACACAGGGGGTAAATAAATGTGTAACCTGTAGTGGATTCACTAATTCTAGAGAAGGACAACTCAAAAAAACCAATGCCAATAATGGTCAGCAAGTTGACCGGTGGCCATTAATGGAAGAAGAAGAAGAAGAAGAAGAATATAAGATGTCTACACTTTTTATTATGTACTAATATTAAAAATTGAGATAAAATTATGAAATACCTCTAAGAAGATGTCATACCTTAATTTCGAGCCTGCGACTTGCTATTTCCTGCTCAAGCTGCGTGTCAAGAGAGTCGAGTTGTCGCCGCCGTTTCTCCGTTGATTCCTGGAGCAACTGGAGCTCCGACTTGCTCCGCCGCAGCTCTCTGTGGAGCTGCTCCAGTTCCTCCTGACTTATTGCGCAGGTGAAAAGCAAAGGTAGGTTCTTATATAGTGTGGTAACCAGTTTGTAATACTGCTCTGTGCTTTCCTGACAGAACATTCATCTGCACAGTCTTGGTCTTCCTAAGTATTCAGCCATGCTAAAATTAGTGCAAAAAGATTGACCATTCACAATTGCCAATGTCTATAGCCAGGTATTCTTTCATACAACTAAGTGAATTCAGGCAATGTGGATTACACAAAATTGTACAAGAGCAGTAGAATGATTATCTGATATTCTAGCCCCCATGTGCCCTAATATGACAGGATAACCTATCATCTAATGATTCTTTTAACAATTGTTATAAAGATGATTTTTTTTAAACCGGACATGCTGAAATTATTAACATATCAATGAATCCAACTTGAGGCCAACCTAATTGACAACAGTATTATCCATGGTCACATTTGATCTTATTTGGTATGTCATGTGACACAAGTACTCCTACCTGCTGAGTTAATAAGGTCAGCTCAAGTCATTTCGTTGACAAGATGTCGTCACTCTCCTGTGCTAGAGATAGTTTCTCTCTGCGCTCATTCTCTGCTGGGGAAATTGACGCTTCCATATCCGACAATCTGCAACAAGATCAGCTAGTTTCCACTGGGCTTGGCTAAAGGGTCCTCTGCCCAGAATTGGCCAAACAGTAATTTGTAACGGGAAGTCTACTGTCTAGAACGTGGGAAAGTTAAACATCAAAGGCTATTGCGGCTAAGTCTGTTCACCTCAGCAATATTGGCAATTTGTTTTGAAACTTGAGGTTTTGTTTAACATTTGAACATGATGCAGGTGGAATCTTTCGAATTGCGAGCATTGTTCCAGCTTAATAAAGCAACCAATCACGAACTAGTAGGCAGTAAATCTTCAACATGCATGTCGTAGTCATAAGAATGTAATACTAAATGACAAACATAAAACCTGGGCGCTGGTACCCTTGCTATAAGCAACAAACATCTACATATTGATATTAAAGGTATATGTTTATATGACATTTACTGGTCTGATTAGATTGTTAATTAAATAGATGTTAACCTCTTTATTAAGACTAAGCGTCTCATTTGAATTGTGTGAGATTTCTTTCTCTAAATGACCCTGTGTCCAATATCAGATGGCCAGAATACAAGATTGATGTCAGCTTTGTTGACATACCTGTCACCTGTATGACTTGGTGACAATCGTCTAAGCTTACAGTGACATCAGTCTTAGTCTAATCCACCCACCTTTGTGTGGCTAATCTCAGTTTCACGTCTGCTTGTTGGAACTCATCATCTTTTTGTGCTATCACCTGCAAGCATGAGAGGTGAACTGAGACATGTAGACAGTGCTTAGCATGCACAAGAAATGTACTGGTTAGTGTACAATATCTTTTACGACTACTCCTTAAAACTTGTTAATTTTATTCAAAAGAGCTTTTTACTCATGAACATTGACGTACATTTTAAGTTTTTAGGATTTACTTATTTATTTATTATTCTGAGCTGCTTTTAGTACTTTTACATTCATAATATGTATTATTATTATTATAAGTAATTTTGTAATTATTATAAGTATGTGTATTTTTATGATAATTTATTTCGATATTTGATGCTATATTTTTATGATTTTTTACTTTTAGTTTCTTTCTATGATTTGTTGTAACAGCGCCTTCGAACAAGGTAACTTGGATTTATGGTGCTATATAAATGGTTTTGTTATAAAAAAAAATCTGGAAAGTAATGTAATTGTGTAATTGCTCTCATGCATATAGCAGGATGTACTAATGCTTGGAAATTTTATTCCTTCAAAAGACGTTTGCGTGCCATGTTTTCTGGATTACTGGGATATGACTTATTGAGGTCAGGATTAGCTTGTTGTTATGACCACTTCACTTCTGAGTCATCAATCACAACATTGCACGCAGCAAACAATGGCAGACCTCAACAGTGAAGCCACCTGTCGGGATGAATTATAACTAAATGTGTCAATTGGAAAAAAATCTCTTTGTGAGTTTTTTCAAATGTATTACCAATCAGAAGCCAATAATTCAAGGAAGCGAGAGAACACAGATGAAGGCGAGTGAACCATGACATGAGGAGGTGATGCTATTACAATTCCAATATCAGCCTATTAATAAGAAGACAAAGACATTTACAGAAAAAGAAATTTTTACACAATAAGTTATTGTTTTATAATTATTTATCTTAGCTTATTTGTTTATTTTTACTTACTTATTGCTCTTACATTACTTATTTAAATTAGATTACTAATTTGATCTTACCTTATGTATTTAATTAGTCTATATTTTAGATTTGGTCAACACGTCATAGTAATGTGTTTTTATTGATCTTAGTTTATTTACTTATTTATCTTAGCTCATTTATTGTTATCTTACCTTATGTGTTTAGTTAATTTATATTTTAGATTTAGTGAACACATCGTATTAATGTGAAGCGCTTTGATTGATATTTAGTTAGCTAAAATGCACTATATAAAGCAACGGAATTATTATTATTATATTATTATTATTTATCGCCTCGATCTCGCTGAGCATTCTCTCGCTGTCCTTCCGTCTCATCGTGAGGTCGTTGTTCTGCCTCTGCATCAATCGCAGCTGGTCCTCAGCCCTCACGAGGTTCACCCCCGCCTCGTGGGCCCGTCTCTCCAGCTCCTCGCTGTCTGTGAGGGCAGACGTGAGGGACGCACGCGCCTCCTCAAACTGACGCAGGGTCTGCTTAGCCAGGACATAAACGGCTTATGGCTAAGGATGGGAGAGTGGTGGTTTGTTAGTATCCAGAGGCACTTAATGCTATCCTCTGGTGTGTGTGTGTGTGTGTGTGTGAGTGTGTGTGTGAGTGTGTGTGTGTGTGTGTGTGTGTGTGAGTGAGTGAGTGTGTGTGTGTGTGTTTGTGTGAGAGAGTGTGTGTGTGTGTGTGTGTGTGTGTGTGTGTGTGTGTGTGTGTGTGTGTGTGTGTGAGTGAGTGTTGTATGTGTGTGTGTGTGTGTGTGTGCGTGCGTGCGTGCGTGCGTGCGTGCGTGCGTGCGTGCGTGCGTGCGTGCGTGTGTGTGAGTGAGTCTAAGTGTGTGTGTATATGTGTGTGTGTAAGTGTGTGTATGTGAGTCTGTGCTGTGTGTGTCTGTGTGAATGTATGTATGTGTGTGTGTGTGTGTGTGTGTGTGTGTGTGTGTGTGTGTGTGTGTGTGTGTGTGTGTGTGTGTATGTGTGTGTGGGTATATATATATATGTGTGTGTACATAAGTGTGTGTGTGTATGTGCATGCGTGCGTGTATGTATGTGTGTGTGTGTGTGTGTGTGTGTGTGTGTGTGTGTGTGTGTGTGTGTGAATGTGTGTGTGTGTATGTATGTGTGTGTGACACCGTTGTCACTGCAGACTACAACATCACACACGAGACAGATCACATGACTGCTGTGAGTGACCTCTCACCTCTTTGCGAGCATCAATCAGGTCAGCCTCACACTCCAGAAGCAGGCGGTCGGCCTCTCGCAGTTCCGCCTTTCGCTTTGCGAGCGTGGCCTCAAGGCACTTGATCTCATCGCTGAGACAGTCGGGTCGAGGTCGCCGCGACCTTGGGTCATACTCATAGACGTAGTCCGACTCATTAACATCGTAGATGGTGGTGCCATCTAGGAACTCTCTGTGGGGAAGATTGAAATAGCACATTTTGTTTTTATTGATAATGGTACAGTGTATTGTGCATCACAGGACAATGGAAAATACCATGTTCATTTGAAAGTGGATCAACTAGGCACACAGTTTATAAAGTGTTAAGACTATATGTGACAGTTGCGGGGAATATAGAAAAATACAAATTAAATAGTATCACTACGCACAAGTATTATATTATTATGGTTTTTATATTAGGAATATATGTATGGTGCCTAACAAATTATTTACTGTACTAGCAATGGGATTAACAGAATTAGAATAATTATAAATATTTTTATAAATATCAAAATTACAGTTCTGCCCATAAAATGACACCAATTCAGGTAAAATAATAACAAACGCTTGCAAACCATAAACATTCCCTTTTTCAAATCTGTAGCAATGTTCACTAAAAAGGTCAAGTTCCTTCCCACCTATCTCCCTCTCCTTCCCTCCCACTCCTTCCCTCTCATTCCCTCTCCTTCCCTCTCCTTCCCTCCCACCTCCCTCTCCGTCCATCCCACCTCCCTCTCCTTCCCTCCCACCTCCCTGTCCATTCCTCCCACCTCCCTCTCCTTCCCTCCCACCTCCCTCTCCTTCCCTCCCACCTCCCTCTCCTTCCCTCCCACCTCCCTCTCCTTCCCTCCCACCTCCCTCTCCTTCCCTCCCACCTCCCTCTCCTTCCCTCCCACCTCCCTCTCCATCCATCCCACCTCCCTCTCCTTCCCTCCCACCTCCCTCTCCTTCCCTCCCACCTCCCTCTCCTTCCTTCCCACCTCCCTCTCCTTCCCTCCCACCTCCCTCTCGTTCCCTCCCACCTCGCTCTCCTTCCCTCCCACCTCCCTCTCCTTCCCTCCCAACTCCCTCTCCTTCCCTCCCACCTCCCTCTCCTTCCCTCCCACCTCCCTCTCCTTCCCTTCCACCTCCCTCTCCTTCCCTCCCACCTCCCTCTCCTTCCCTCTCCTTCCCTCCCACCTTCCTCTCCTTCCCTCCCACCTTCCTCTCCTTCCCTCCCACCTTCCTCTCCTTCCCTCCCACCTTCCTCTCCTTCCTTCCCACCTCCCTCTCCTTCCCTCCCACCTCCCTCTCCTTCCCTCCCACCTCCCTCTCCAACCCACCTCCTTCTCTGTGGCCGTGTCTTCGTGTTGCTCCTCCTCAGCTCCTTGAGTTCCCTGGCTGCGTCCTCCCTCTTCCCCAGTTCCCTGGCTGCGTCCTCCCTCTTCCCCAGTAAGTTCCTCTCCACCTCCCATATGTGGTGGAGCTGAGACTTCTGCCGTCCCACAGCCAGGTCAAGGGCTTCCAACTCAGCCCGGCGGTCCTACAACACACGGTCCATGGTCTCACTGGAGGGTGACTTAGAGACCCAGAGAACAGTCACTGGTCTCACTGGAGGGTGACTTAGAGACCCAGCGAACAGTCACTGGTCTCACTGGAGGGTGACTTAGAGACCCAGGGAACAGTCACCGGTCTCACTGGAGGGTGACTTAGAGACCCAGAGAAGAGTCATTGGTCTCACTGGAGGGTGACTTAGAGACCCAGAGAAGAGTCATTGGTCTCACTGGAGGGTGACTTAGAGACCCAGAGAGCAGTCACTGGTCTCACTGGAGGATGACTTAGAGACCCAGAGAGCAATCACTGGTCTCTCTGGAGGGTGACATAGAGACCCAGAGAACAGTCATTGGTCTCACTGGAGGGTGACTTAGAGACACAGAGAAGAGTCATTGGTCTCACTGGAGGGTGACTTAGAGACCCAGAGAACAGTCACTCGTCTCACTGGAGGGTGACTTAGAGACACAGAGAAGAGTCATTGGTCTCACTGGAGGGTGACTTAGATACCCAGAGAACAGTCACAGGTCTCACTGGAGGGTGACATAGAGACCCAGAGAGCAGTCACTGGTCTCACTGGAGGGTGACTTAGAGACCCAGAGAACAGTCACCGGTCTCACTGGAGGGTGACTTAGAGACCCTGAGAACAGTCACAGGTCTCACTGGAGGGTGACTTAGAGACCCAGAGAACAGTCACTGGTCTCACTGGAGGGTGACTTAGAGACCCAGAGAAGAGTCATTCGTCTCACTGGAGGGTGACTTAGAGACCCAGAGAACAGTCACCAGTCTCACTAGAGGGTGACTTAGAGACCCAGAGAACAGTCACTGGTCTCGCTGGAGGGTGACTTAGAGACCCAGAGAGCAATCACTGGTCTCACTGGAGGGTGACTTAGAGACCCAGAGAGCAATCACTGGTCTCACTGGAGGGTGACTTAGAGACCCAGAGAACAGTCACTGGTCTCACTGGAGGGTGACTTAGAGACCCAGAGAACAGTCACCGGTTTCACTGGAGGGTGACTTAGAGCATTTTGCTGTAATTTATTCATTTTTTTGTCGCAATTAATTAATTGAACTTCTTTTATATATCTATTTTACATTATAATTTATTATTTTAACTTTTAAACTAACAACATTAATTTATGTATTTATATTGTTTAATTTGTCTTATTTTCCTGTATGTGTCTATGTTAAGTGCTATGAATTCTCTGGATATGGCACTATGCAAAATAAACATTATTATTATTATTATTATAGAACTCACATTCAACGAACGTTTTCAAAACAGTGATATTGCTGCTGCGATATCCCTGGGACATTATTACTGTGACACATTATGAAGTATCCTTTTGGCACATCCTGGTGTTGACAGGTTTCACTATATGTAATGCAAAGATCAGTTTTGACATCAAATGAATGCACAAAAGTGCGGAAATTTACTGCAAAAAGTCCTTTTTTATTACTTGAGTTTTATCTCAGGTGTTTTAAAAATATGTCTGCAAGCACTTAGCTTAACTGCTACATTGCCAAGTTAAACATTTAAAGTAAGGTTAAAACTCTTACTTTACTTTTATGTTTAGTGTCTTCAGCAAAGGAAAACATTTCTATATAGATTGTATCGATGAAATAAAATGTTTTAAATTTGTCAGAAACTGTAGCACAGGCAATCCATAATTTCTTTCACATTGTCACATACCTTTAGTTCCACTTTCAGTTTCTTTAGAGCTCTTCTTTCAATATCGTCAACAAACAGAACGTGACGACTTTCTTCACTGCCGGATGCAGACAGCTCCTAAAGGAACAGTAACACTAACATTTTAGTATATTTAATATATATTCCACTACATTTCATTACATTTAAACAAAGCAATCTTACTGTTAAGCGACACTTTCACACAGAAATATAGTAAATACAATACAGTAATGTTATCAAAGCAATGGTGCCAGCTTCCAGGTTGTAATTGATGATTCATTTAATATTACGTTCTTGTGACTACAACATGCGTGTTGAAGGTTTACTGTCTGCCAATTTGTGTTTGGATAATTTATAACCTCAGAACAATGTTTGCAATTTGAAAGATTCCGCCTGCAACACGTTCAAATTGTAAATAAAACATCTAATTTCCAAACAAAATTGATTAGCAATAACACCGAGCTGAGCAGATTTAACTGCAATACACTTTGATGTTTAACTTTGCCACGTTCTAGCAGCAAACTTCTTCTCGTTACCAATTATTGCTCGGCTAATTCTGAGTAGAGAAGATGGCACCCTTGCTTTAAGATATAGTCTTAGCACGAACTATTGTATGTTATAAACAGTATCTGGAATATGAAAGCACATAGTTGCGTGGCACGTACCCCATATTGGCTCAGCTGAGACTTGAGAGAGCGAATTGTCTCCTGTAGTTTATTCGCATAATCCTCCTGCAGAAAAACATGTCATCAACAATGTGACTTCCTCATTCATTGACGCTGGTAGTACCCTTTTGAAAGGTATAAATTACACATGCACTGACACTATAACTGTATCTTGTAATGCTGATAGAGGTGAGCAAAAAAATATTTAACTGAGTAACAACTGAATAATGATAATATTTTTACTGAATGCTGAGTGAATCTGCACAATTCGCAGTGGGTGAAATCTGTGCATTTTCATATATCCGAAAACTCCTTGTTAAATTTGTCTTATTTTACTGTATGTGTCTTATGTTAAGTGCTATGATTTCTCTGGGTATGACACTATACAAAATAAACATTATTAAATTCAAGGAATGTTTTCACAACAGAAACAGCTGCTGCAATATCACTGAGACATTATTACAGTGACACATTATGAAGTATCCTTTTGGCACATCCTCGTATTGGCAGGTTTCACTATATGTAAAGCAAAGATCAGTTTTGTTTTGAGATGATATGAATGCGCAAGTGCGGAAATTTACTGCAAAAAGAATGTTTTTATTACTTGAGATTTTATCTCAGGTGTTTGACAGATTACGACTCGGTGTATATCGAGGTTGGCAATGAGGCTTAATAATATATTTTTTATTTAATATAGCGCCACATCCAATTTGAAATTGTTTGTGGTGCTTTACATACATTAAAATCCTAAAATACAAATACACACCAGAAGAAAAACATAAATATACTAGTAACATATATAAACAATAAAAAAAAAATATATATATAAATATAAATATAATAACACAAATTATTGAAGCTAAATAAATAAATATATATATATATATATATATATATATATATATATATATATATATATATATGTATAATAAATAGGTTAAATAAAATATCGATAAAAGTACACAAACATTAAACTAAGCCACGAGAACAGTCAGAAAGAAATATATATATATATATACATACATACATACATACATATATATATATATATATATATATATATATATATATATATATATATATACATATATATATATATATATATATATATATATATATATATATAAATCTAAAACATAAACACTGATTAAAACAAGTCCAAAAAAAGCACAGATTACGACTCGGTGTATATCGAGGTTGGCAATGACACTTACCTGCCGCGCGGGACTGATCGGAGTGCTGAACATCACCGGGTGAGTGGTCCTGCCATCTGTGTCGCCTGCAGGAACACCTGTCCTGGCCCCGCAATGGGGGTGGTGGTCTTGGGGGTGGACACCAGGTACTGGCCCCCAGGAGTGGCCGGGGCACAAATGTCACCCCAGCCCCCTGGGGACCAGTCCCCTGCTGGCGGACTTGCCCGGGAGCAGGGGTCGCTCCCTGGGCTGTGGGAATCATGAATCCACCAGGCGCCTGAACGAACACAGGTTGTTGATTCTGTGGGAATTGTTGTCGATTATGTGGAAATTGTTGTTGATTCAGCTGGTATTGTTGTTGATTCGGTTGGAATAAATCACCGCCAGGTGGCGCAGTGGTGCTCTGAGCTGCAAACAGCGCGAGAAAAGAACACGTAAGTTCTCGTTGTCTCTTCCCTTCGGCATATGTCTATATATTAGTTTGATGTATTTATTGATTTATTTATTTTATTCATCGTCGTTAATTCTATATAATATTTAATTAACAGTTTTAATATGAATAAGTTAACGTTTCTACATTTTTTTTTATCTGAAAGTTAATTTTACAGTTGTATTTATTATTATTAATATTAGTTTTAACACATAATAAATATCTTTATATTTTATTGTACAGCGCTTTGAGTATATTTGGATACTGCGCTTTGTAAATAATAAATAATATTATTATTATTATTATATGTTGTTGTTACAATGTTATGATCCTATGAAGTCTCATTGAACTAATCAGTCTTTTTCACAACATTTACACCAAGCCGACCTTTCTATGTTGGCACTGAGGGTGGTCACTGCAAGGGTACTTGTCGTCCTCAGTGGTTCTTTTATGTCCCAAATTGAGACACGACTGACATTAACATGATTATCAGATTCACGATGGATACGCAGTCCCCAATGTTGAGAGCCAGGTTTTAACAGCAAATATACCATGCCTGTGCAGCTGTGCTAAAAACTACATGCCCTGCACCTCTCAGTCAAAGCTACTTTGCAGGTCCTCTTTTACAAAGCTACAACTGTCGTACATTCCATTCTCACAATTACCAAAACCTTCAGGCAACCTACTGCACCCACCTGTAATTTCAACATAACGTCAACTTTTTGAAATCCAATTATATCATGAAAATATGATAATGACAATAATATGAACATCTTTATAGGGCCATTTTCAGCCAAAATTACTCAAAGGCGCTTTGCAGGTTTAATCATTAAAAAAACAAATCACAAATACTAATAGATTAAGATCATTAAAATCGTCATAGACACTAACACATAAAACTGCAGTATTTTTTTAAACTACAGGTGTACGCAAAATGTATACAAATTTATATATTTATAAAGCTGTATCAAGAAATACCTCCTACCTCCATTAGGCAAGAGTCCATATTGGGCCCCAGCTGTTGTGACTTGAGGCATGGTTTGGTCATACCCGTGGCCGGCCATAAGTCCTGGCTGGTCAAACCCGAGTTGACCGGCATCAGTCATGTCAACCCCGTAGTGCTGGTCAGCCGGGGGAGGGGCGACTACCTGACCCCCAGCCCCATAGAAAGTAGGCACTGGTCTCCCGGAGGTAGAACTGGGCGGGGGCGGATGGCTGGGCTGGTCCAGGTAGGGAGGGGCCCCCTGAAGGAAAGAACGCAGGTAAGAACAGGTAAGTTCTGCACTCAGCAGGGTGGTCTAGAAACACTCAGCAGGGTGGTCTAGTCACACTCAACAGGGCGGTCTAGACGCACTCAGTAGGGTGGTCTAGACGCACTCAGCAGGGTGGTCTAGACGCACTCAGCAGGGTGGTCTAGACACACTCAGCAGGGTGGTCTAGACACACTCAGCAGGGTGGTCTAGACACACTCAGCAGGGTGGTCTAGACACACTCAACAGGGCGGTCTAGACGCACTCAGCAGGGTGGTCTAGACGCACTCAGCAGGGTGGTCTAGACGCACTCAGCAGGGAGGTCTAGACGCACTCAGCAGGGTTGTCTAGACGCACTCAGCAGGGTGGTCTAGACACACTCAACAGGGTGGTCTAGACGCACTCAGTAGGATGGTCTAGACGCACTCAGCAGGGTGGTCTAGACACATTCAGCAAGGTGGTCTAGACGCACTCAGCAGGGTGGTCTAGACACACTCAGCAGGGTGGTCTAGATGCACTCAGCAGGGTGGTCTAGACGCACTCAGCAGGGTGGTCTAGACACACTCAGCAGGGTGGTCTAGACACACTCAGCAGGGTGGTCTAGACACACTCAGCAGGGTGGTCTAGACGCACTCAGCAGGGTGGTCTAGACGCACTCAGCAGGGTGGTCTAGACACGCTCAGCAGGGTGGTCTAGACACACTCAGCAGGGTGGTCTAGTTACACTCAGCAGGGTGGTCTAGTCATTAGCTGGTCTGTCTACAGGTAGATTGTGTTTACAATTGTATGATCTCATGAGGTCTCACTAATCAGCCTTTTTTAGAACATTTACGAAAAGGAATACGGGAACCTTGTGACAATACCTGAACCTTGTTACAATTTGGGAATCTTGTGATGATAATAAAATCTTGTGATGATATGGGAACCTTGTGACAAAATGGGAACCTTGTGACAATATGAGAACCTTGTGACATATGGGAACCTTGTGACATATGGGAACCTTGTGACGATATGGGAACCTTGTTACAATATGGGAATCTTGTGACATATGGGAACCTTGTGACAATATGGGAACCTTGTGACATATGGGAACCTTGTGATAATATGGGAACCTTGTGACATTGATATGTTGCTGTCTCAGGATGAAATATACTGCAGAGAGGTTAATGCAGTGTGTAACACAATGATACATGTATTTACATAAAATAAACAATTTACATAAAATAGTATGTACATAATTATATAAAATATAAAATTTCCAAGTCTTCCTTCAAGTCTTCAAGTGTTACTGTTATACTGCTTAAAAGTGATATTTCACTATCCGGCAGTTGTGGTTAAAATAAAAGTTTCGGGTAAATTTAGGATTAATAAAAATTAACTTAGGCTTAATTATGGCTACGGTTACTTTAGGGTCAGCATAAAACCGAAATTTGTGAAGGGCGTTTATTTAACGTCGCCTGCGATAATTTACCGATGTAGATCGCGTACGAGTTTGGCGCGAGTCTGTTTTCTTAATTTTATTCTTCACAGGAATGAAAATTATTTTATTTGTAAACTAGTATGTGTATATGTACATAGGATATGTGAGGATATGCATGGCGGCTATAAATAAGACGTTGTTTTCATGGTTAGGTCAGAAAACCAAAAGAACGATGCGTTGTAGCCACGGCCACGGGATGACGCCGTGTCCCGGCAAGACATCCCGATACCGTTCAGTCTTCAGTATTCTAATCATATTTGAAGCCACTGAATATTCATATTCGATTCGATTCTTTTTCGAAATTTCTAGGATATTCGATTCGAATGAAATTACACATTCGTCCGTTCCGCATTTCATCTTTCGCCAAATTGCCGATAACGTGCATTTTTCGTTTCGCCAATCTGTAAAAAAAATTAGTGTATGGCGAAAGCCTAGCGCGAACCCAGTAATTACTGGTCCCCCAATGGGCTTCCACAAATCCACGTTAGCCGCTAGAGGCGTAACACGCAACTAGACCCTAGTTGTGTATCAGCGCCTCCAGCGACTAACGTGGATTTGTTTGCATGTTTTACTGAACGCTTGTTTATATCATCCTCAATTACCTATTTACCGTGCAGGCGCGAGCCAGCGATAGTTTGTATGTGGGCATGCCGTATGCGTGGTCAATAGACAGAACAGCCTGCCGTATGTTCAATAGACAGAACAGCCAAAACAACGCCATCTTACACTTAGCACTGAATTCAAACGAACGTCCCGCGACGTTTCATCGACTGTAAATGTACATTAATGTAGATATTATGCTTTCATATTGACTGACATGTATTAAGATATCAATATTTAACTATATGTGTGAAGATGAAGCAGTCTCGTGTGAGACTATAGATGATTTTAAACATCCTCTCCGGCATCGAGCCAGCAAACCTGTCGTCGGGCCACCAGTCGACGTTCCATCGGTTGTAAATGTTTATTAATGTACACATTATACCTTCACATTGACGGACATGTCAGACTGTATCCATATTTAGTTATGTGTGAAGCTTCGGAGTCATGCGAGTTCAACATCTGATTGTAGGATGATTTAAACAAGCGTTCCATAAAATGTTTGCAAAACAGTGCCGCATTTTACACACGTCAAGAAAACGTAAAAGACGGCGCAAAGACCCTAGTTGTGTCAGAGCGCCTTCTGTCGGATTAGTTATTGTGGTACCTCATTAAGCAGCCCTTAGAGAGGCCCAGTAACACAATACAGATGCCTTGTGCATCCTTGGCTATTAGAAAGTCATGATAAGGAAGATAACAAATCCTGCATGGGTAAATTAACACCTTAAAGAGTATATAATTCTGCTCCGCTTTTACCCACCTTAAATGTCACGGTGCTGGTTCACGTCCGCGCGGACAGCCAGTCGCTGCCACGTCCCACGAACGTCGCCCGGTACAAAATTACGCAACACGTACGGGAGTGTCAGCGACCGATGTCGCTTCGATCAGCGCAGCAAGCCGCATCTATTCACGCCTCGAAGTGCTGACCCAGGGAATATCATCGGGCAACCGGAACGTGTTTATAAACACGCCGAACGCTGTGTGTGTGTGTGTGTGTGTGTGTGTTTGTGTGTGTGTGTGTGTGTGTGTGTGTGTGTGTGTGTGTGTGTGTGTGTGTGTGTGTGTGTGTGTGTGAGTGTGTGTGTGAGTGTGTGTGTGTGTGTGTGTGTGTGTGTGTGTGTGGTGTGTGTGTGTGTGGTGTGTGTGTGTGTGTGTGTGTGTGTTGTGTGTGTGTGTGTGTGTGTGTGTGTGTGTGTGTGTGTGTGTGTGTGTGTGTGTGTGTGTGTGTGTGTGTGTGTGTGATTGAGTATGTGTGTGTGTGTATATGTTTGTGTGTGTATATGTTTGTGTGTGTGTGTGTGTGTGTGTGTGTGTGTGTGTGTGTGTGTGTGTGTGTGTGTGTGTGTGTGTGTGTGTGTGTGTGTGTGTGTGTGTTGAGGTCAGCTTAGAATTTAGAATATGTTGAGGACTGCAGTAATGATATTAAGAAGTCAAGGGGTAAGTAAGGCCCATATTCCAGTGTTGCACTGTTGTACGCGTTTAATGAACTGTATCAACAAAGTAATGTTTGCCATTTATGAAATGTTTTGACAATTATGTTTCAATAAATTTGAATCTTTCTTCCAAGGGAGTTGAATTGTTTTTGTGTAAATAACACGTGAACGTTCACAGCAGAGAGCCTAGAGAATAAATATAAAACTATATAGTAATATGTTACGGTTGATCTAATTTCTTAGTTACTCTATGTTACATAGAAATTAGAAAAATCCATATAAATGAAACCATGACCATACATTCTGATATCCCTTCCACATTTATATAAAACCGACATGTGCATAATTCTTACTTCACTACACCCACTCACTCTTCTAGCTATATATATATATATATATATATATATATATATATATATATATACTCCTAAAGGCAGCTTATGTCGACCGATTATGCACAAGGACCGGCTTATGTAGACCACTGTTTTATGTAGACCCTCTCTCTCTTTATATATATATATATATATATATATATATATATATATATATATATATATATATATATATATATATATATATACATATATATATATAATACACATGGTTATATCAGCGTTCGGCGTGTTTGTAAACACGTTCTGGTTGGCCGATGATATTCCCTGGGTCATCACTCCGAGGCGTGAATAGATGCGGCAAGAGACAAGTTGCTGCGCTGATCGAAGCGACATTGGTCGCTGGCGCTCCAGTACATGTTGCGTAATTTTGGACCGGGCGACGGTCGTGGGGCGTGGCAGAGACTCGCTGTTCGAGCACGTTTGGCTGTCTGTCGAACGATCATGGGATGTGCCGATTATGTTGCGCCGAGCCGGGTCAAACTCGAAAGAAGCGCATTTAACGTGTTCTAAGCTGATACAGTTCTAAATAATGGTTTAATTTGAAAGAAATGATCTAACTAATAACATTGAAAGTCTTCGAAAAGGCATCGATTGACGGCTTGTCTCTCCGGGTAGATTACCCGGACGTGAATCAGCACCATGACATTTAAGGTGGGTAAAGGCGGAGCAGATCTATATACTCTTTAAGGTGTATACCCAGCCAATACACTGCTAAGGCTCCACTTGGCTCTATGCTCTTTAATTAATTGCAGAATATTTGTTTGACGAATAGATATTATAGTTTAGTTCTAATATATACAATATTAACTCTTCCGTCAGCAAATGTGTTTGACAGTGATTCTCTTTTCAAAGCTTCGGGTTTACTGTTCCAAAGAAATGGATATGCCAATTTTTTTATTTGTTCCACCTTGTTTGGTACTGAGGTAAGACTCCCTACGTACCAACCTGACCTCCCCTATGGGACTCCAGTGTTCCCATAGTCATTTTTCTTGGGATTGTAGCTATAGGCCGTCTCCAGGTATATGAATCTAATTGCCATATCCTCCTGTCCTTCCAGTTTCTTCTCTACTACCTACCTCTGGACAAACATCCCATCCGTTGTTCCTCTTCCTTGTCTAAACTCCAGCTGTTCTTCAACGATTTCCCCTTACACTATTGGTTTTATTCTGCCATCCAGAATTCTTTCCAGCAACTTCAACATATGGCTTACCAACGTGTGACATGTGGTAACACTCCACACAGTATTACTATATTGAAATAATAGCTCCAATAAAAGCAAGCAAATAGAGCAAAATCACATATAAATTATAGAATACATAATTATCATGAGTTTGTGTGTGTGTGTGTGTGTGTGTGTGTGTGTGTGTGTGTGTGGGGGGGGGGGGGGGTGTGGGGGGTGTGCGTGTACGTGTGTGTCGTATTTACATTCATTGCTTACTTCTATTAGAAAACCTATGCAGCATCGATCATCGATCATTGTGTTTTACATTTTACCCCAACAGTAAATACAAATATGGGGAATAGGTGCTTTTTCTGTGACTGTATTACTCGTTAGAATAGTGGTCTATGCTACCTTCGATCAAGTGTTAGATCAGACGCAGGCTGAATTATTATGCGATTCTTAAATATTTTTAATATCTTGCTTTTACAATTTTGAATTAGTAATGGTTTATGAAAAATAGATATAAAATCAAATTACTTTACTAAACCGTTACGTTGCGGTTTGTGTACGTGACAATCAATTGCTGCACGTGACCTTAGTCAAGCATAACCATTGCCAATGGTATTTATAATGGTAACGTATGGGCGGCATCATATATGCTATATCAAACTGATCCCATTTTGTGTGGACACACCGGTGATATGCAAGAGGTTACGTGACGTGATAATGTTAGTGTACGCTGCGCACGTGTTTGATGATAATATACTATAGTTTTGCTCAAAAATCAGTAAGAAACTTTATATTATCGGTAATGTCTATGCTAATATAAAGTTTTCTTCGGAAGGAGGGTGCAGGTTAATACAATAAGGAAATGTGACGATGACAACAGTATACCCACACAACACAATCTCTTACACATAAAAGCACGCTCTTTTTTTCTCCCGTTAGTCTCTCCCCTCAGTCTCCCCTCTCTCCCTCTCCTTCCTTCATCCCTCTCCTTCCCCCCCCCCCTCTACCCCCTCACTGCATTATCAGAATAATGTTTGTTAGTGCTAATATCACCCATCTATCTAATCCCTTATATAGAATACCATTATAAAGAAGTGTCTTGGTGATTTGGCGCAGGAATTGTGGAACAAATTATAGTGAACATTCATGCATCCGGGACATTATGTATTGTTGGAAAATGTTTAAAGGCATATCTTTTTATTAGACATTTCAATTAATTCAAATTGTTTTGAAATGACGGACAATGCTTTATAATTTCATTTTAGTGCCATAGACGTTTTAATCAGTGTTTATGTTTTAGATTAATTTATAGATTTATATATATATATATATATATATATATATATATATATATATATATATATATATATATATATATATATATATATATATATTTACGTACACAGTTTTAGTAAAGGTTTTAATTCTATATTAATTTATATAATTTACGTACCTAGTTTTAGTAGTATTCATCTTAAAACAGTGTTTAATTTATTTTAAATTAATTTATATAATTTACATACAAGGGTTTACTAGTACATCTTAAAATCAAAAAATTAATATCATTTATATAAATTTATATAATTTACATTTATATTTATTAATATACATTTAGTATATTTCTTGTGCAGAGCAACGATCAGTCATGTGGGAATTAGCGCTATATAAAAACTGTATTATTATTATTAATATTTAAACCGTTCAGTGTCCATTTTTAGCAAATAGATGAAAGAAATGCACAAATGAGTAGCGCTGCAATCCGTTTTCGTTCTTATGCACAATGTGTCAGAGTGAACAAGTTTGTGAGGTTGTTTTTCTCTCTTTGTCTGTCTCTCTTCTGATTTACCTCTCCCCATCCCATCCTTTGAAAAATACTCAACATTTTCTCCCTTCCTCCCTGCTTGGCGGCCCTTCGCCGTCTCCCTCTCCCACTCCCTCACTTTCTTTATCCTCTACTATTTCCCTTCTCACTGTCCCTCTACACCCGTCTTCCTCCATACTTTCATCAACCAATCCTTTTCAACCCTCCCGTCATTCTAATTAAGCCGCAATTCGGTACGGTCATGTGTATTTGCACATTCGACAAGAACAGCGAAGCTACTTGTGCCATTCAAGGCAAACTTGATTTGCCCGTGTGTAATACCTGTCATGTGTCATTGTCAGTTTAACACAGACAATGCAATGTTTCACTGCCGTGGACATTCTTAGACTGACGTGCGGCCTCCGACAATGGTATGTTCTTGGTCCCGCTCAAGAACGCACTAATTGACAATGTATAATTAGCAACATCTGTCGCGTTGAACATGGCAGTTGCTACAAACAAATGCCTTAAGCGTTCGATCGAAAGCATGGATTTGTCGAATTTTAAGTGCAGTTGTAGTCGAAATGCAGTTCTCCCGGTTTTCAGTACAAGACCAACTTCACGTGTTTACGGATGCTTCGTTTAGGGTCGGGTGAAGCGTATCGTATGATATTCAGCAAACGATATACATTTGACGCTCTATGTGGTTTGACAGTTGGTCTCGAATGAGCTGCACATGTTGCAGTTTGGGGAGTCATCAGACATTGGGATATACAAGTAGACGCCAAAAAGAGAGCGACGACTGCTACAGACAATTGCTTTAAGGTAGGCCATGTGTGTAATGTTGTTTTAGAACGGCAACTGTTGGTAGTACATTACATTAGTTGCCATGTGGTACATGCAGTGTCGACATTCTGTATCGCTAACATGCATAGTCAAACCAGCAAGGCATTACGGAAGACAAACATTATCATCATTATGCATAACTGTTAGCATCGTTCTACTGTGAATATAATTATACAGATAATACATTTCTCAGTAATCAAAACATTACTTGGCAACATAGTTTATATGTAATGAATGGATCCACTTGCTGATTTGCGTCGATGTAAATGGTAGGTAAGCATTGTATTTATTTATCAAAGAAAATAACTAATAATGTTTTAATCCACCTGTGTTTATTATTTTAAATTATGAATTCTCGTATATCAAGGCGAGTTATATTATTCACTGTAGGGTGTACTGTATTATGTATCTGCGTTTAAAAATAATGCCTTATTTAATTTTATGAAGGAGGAAATGTCGGCGACGCCATATTGTTGCCCAACTTCCGCTATAGAACCATGAATCTGGTTAAGTCTACATTAATAATTATAGTTATGCATGTTGACATGTTTTATGTATGATATGATATAGCATGACATATAAGCGAAGTTGTAATGTAATGCTACAAAATAAATAACGTCAGATATATCAGCTTACGTGTTTTACAAGTTGACACCACAATTTCACCAGCTAAGGCTCGGCATGGGTTTATAAGCAAACAAAATGGCTACCTTCTGCAACTGAGTGTTCCGACCGCACGTGGCGGAAGGGGTTACCAGTGACGCTCATCCTATGGAGGTCACAACCGGTGCGGCGAACCGGGGTTTGGGCCAGGTAATTTCCCTCCCATAGGAACACTTCCGGCGGAAGTCGGTCAGTTGTGAGGGAGTAAGGATTGTGACCAACCGTGCCAGGGAACGTTATGAGGAGCAACCGATGAGGTACCCCTGGCCGAACTAGTTACATTAGATTGTACTACAGGCTATATACCCAGTGTCTCCCACTTCCTCATTCCCTCTCTTGTTTTTCAAAGTTTTTTTCTTGTAGGAAACAGTTATACTCGCAACAGGACATTGACTTATTTTAAGGTATATTGTAAATGTTTTAACAGCTTTAATCGTACACAACTCAGCCTCACGGTAAGCTTTAGTTAATTTGTTGTACGTACGTAAATATTATTGAAAGATATAAAAATGCTTGAACTCTCTTACATTTCAAATGTGGAACGCCCACGCCTAAGTATACGTCGCCTTGTATGTATCTACAAGGGGACGTACCTAATTATATGTTGGAATTATATTATGTTGTATTAAAAAATATTTATTTTAATATCTGTTGATATATTTCATGATTTTTTCATTCTATAGTAATAATTATTATATTTTTCGTATATCGCGCTTATCCAAATAACTGTTTGGGCTGGAATTATAATTGTAAAATAATCAATACCATGCATAAAATCATCAATATTTTATTGATAGTAAATGTTTAAGATACAATCATTTCTACTATACAAAATAAACTACATTGTCTTTAGTCATCAATAAGTAAATAAATATAACTATGGTATATAAATAATAGTACATTGAATGTATGAATAAATAACTGCGATCAATCATTGTTAAGATACCTTTAAAAATTAGTTTGCATAAGTTTACACAGGTGTAATATTACCTAGAATAACCTTTGGTTATAATCTTTTCTTTGATATATTCATTATTATTATTAATATTGTTTCTTAATAATTAAGAAACACAGTTAATACAAATACCCAGTCAGTATAATCGTGTACATTACCAACCTTTCATACGTGTACATAACACCTGCATCAACAAAACAACTATTAAATACACATAACAAAAATGTCGAACATACTTTGAACTTGCATAGTTTTCTTTTTATTATATATAATGTAGGATTATACATACATTATTCATTATTAAACACACACCACACGGACACACACACCCCACACACCACACACACAGACACACACACACACACAGACACACACACACACACACCCACACACGCCCGCACACACACGCCCGCACACACACGCAAGCACACCTAGCGAGTATTTTATTGAAGATAACGAACTAGAGGACATTTTGTATAGTGTTAGACGATGCTACATGTTCTGGTTTAATAATCATAACTCATGCTTGTAGGAAACAGTTATACTTGTTTTGTAATTTTTCTGGCAAAAACAATCTTTGAAATTAGGTGTTGGGCAGCTATAAAGACGTGATATGAAGAGTTCAAAACCACAACTAGCAGTCTTGTCCATAAAAATGAGTTGGTGCATGCTTTTACAGATCGTGTACTAATTATTATGTATTCATGTCAGTTCATGTACCTGTATATTAATTTTCTAATAATACAGTTGTGTCATAATACAGTTGTGACTGATTGCAGTCAGAATACTGTGTTTTAATGCAAAAGCACTGCTAAATGTTTCTCTAAACCAATTGTTTTTATTTGTACAGTTTAGGGTAATGTCGGTTCAGTGTTGTGTGTGGTAGGTTCATACCCTGCTGGTGTTCTTTATGCAAACACTACATGTTGTGTGCACACACATTGATTCCATTTCATCAGTTCAGGTGGTTTTGTGATATCTTAGCAATGTATTAACTGTAGTCAAACTTATAATGTGTGTGTGTGTGTGTGTGTGTGTGTGTGTGTGTGTGTGTGTGTGTGTGTGTGTGTGTGTGTGTGTGTGTGTGTGATTGTGTGGGTGTGTGGGTGGGTGTGCGTGTGTGCGGGTGTGCGGGTGGTGTGTGGTGTGTGTGAGAGTGAGTGAGTGAGTGAGTGAGTGTGTGAGTGAGTTTGTGTGTGTGTGTGTGTGTGTGTGTGTGTGTGTGTGTGTGTGTGTGTGATTGTGTGGGTGTGTGGGTGTGGGTGTGTGTGTGAGAGTGAGTATGTGTGTGTGTGATTGTGTGGGTGTGTGTGTATGTGTGTGTGTGTGGTGTGTGTGTGTGAGAGTGAGTGAGTGTGTGTGTGTGTGTTTGTGTGTCTGTGTGTGTGTGTGATTGTGTGGGTGTGTGGGTGTGTGGGTGTGTGTGTGTGGTGTGTGGTGTGTGTGTGTGTGAGAGTGAGTGAGTGAGTGAGTGAGTGTGTGTGTGTGTGTTTGTGTGTTTGTGTAAGCAGGAATATGAACTTCGTCTTGATAAATGTTGCCAAACAAAGAGGGATTAATATACAACGTCAGAGTTCTGCCAAGTCATCAAGTTAAATACAACAATCATAACTCTTGTTGAGATCAGCTTAGAATATGTTGAGGACTGCAGTAATGATATTAAGAAGTCAAGGGGTAAGTAAGGCCCATATCCCAATGTTGCAATGTTGTACGCGTTTAATGAACTGTATCAACAAAGTAATGTTTGCCATTGATGAAATGTTTTGACAATTATGTTTCAGTAAATTTGAATCTTTTTTCCAAGGGAGTGGAATTGTTTTTGTGTAAATAACATGTGAACGTTCACAGCAGAGAGGTTAGAGAATAAATATGAAATTATATAGTAATATGTTACGGTTGATTTAATTTCTTAGTTGCTCTGTAACATATAAATAAGAAAAATCCATATAAATGAAACCATGACCATACATTCTGATATCCCTTCCACCTTTATATAAAACCGACATATGTATAATTCTTACTTCACTACGCCCACTTATTCTTCTAGCCATACATTTATTTTTGGGATCTAGATTGCCTTGGGAATGGAACATTGCAACAGGAGGTCATGTTTATTAAGTAATCGTTTTTATGGGTTCAACACACATTAATGTTGTACTTTTACACAAAAACCTATATTACTAGTCACTACTCAACCCCTGGCACATACACATATTGTGCACAGATAGGCATTAGCATTCTGCATTTGTTAACATAAATTGATATTAAGGATAAAATAGCAGAAGTTCAAGAAGTTTTCAGAAGTGCCCAATATCTAAAATCGATTGATTGATGGTGACCTTGGATTAATGCAAACTACACCAGTTCGCAACTCTACGACAGGAATAATCGTAACGGGAGATGCAGGGCTTTCTAATTATGTAAAATTTAAGTGTGTGTGGGGGTGGTGTAAAAATCGATCTGTTAGAGAGATCTGCCACTCCCCTAATATATCAGTTACACATATGTAAAGCTGGACCAGGAAAGACATAACCACTAACTCTTGCACTTCGATATATCTGATAATTTATTTAACAAGACATTTGCCACAGTGGCAACAACCGATGGACAAACAAACAAACTTATCCTCATGACATGTATAGTTTGTTGTAAAAGTTCACATCATATAAACTAATAAAATGTATGCCATGAGAACACGCAATATTTGTATATAACAATAACATGTAGGTAGGTGCATACTATACAATGAAGCAAGATGGACGGAAATTGAAACAAATAATGGTTACCTTAACATTTAAAATCAAATTACTACATATGACTGATCATAACAATTGTGTTACAAGAAATCAAAACAACATCACAATTATAAAAGCATGCAAGTTATAATGTATACAGTGTACCAAGCTTTATCATAAACTTACGACGTATACAAAGCATATAATAAACTAAGCAATAAATAATAAACTAGTGAATGAAAAAGTGATACCATCATAAAGATGGTAGTCGTTCATACATTTTACCACATTAAAGAGTCAGAAATTAAAATGTATACTAAAATACTGCTGCACTGATCCTGATGATAAATAAGTTGAGCTTCTATAAAACAGTTTGTCTCGCATGCACAGTTATGTAAAATATAAAATAAAAATAAAAATTATGTGGAAGTATACAATACTATAAGTGGAAGTATGCAACACTATCAGTGGAAGTATAGAATACTGTCAGCGGAAGTATATATAATACTATCAGTATACAATACTATCAGTGGAAATACACAATACTACATTCAATGTATTCTGTTGGTGCTACACAGCTTTGGTTGAGGGTCAGAGTTCCATTTGTAGACTCACTTTTTAATATTCAAAGAAACAGTAGGTCTATTACAAAAGATCACAGTACAGACCCTTAGTCTCAATGGCCCCTTCCCGGCATATACCTCTGGAATTATGCAATTTTTTTCAGAATAAATTCATAATCAAAACTTGTAATTTACATCAGTTTGCATAGACCCGTGGCACTTCTTGGCAACATATTGGTCATAATGTATCAGGTACAGACACGAAAACGAACTAGTTTTAAGCTATTTCATTTACATGTAATTCACATGATTAATACGGCATTCGGCCGATGTTCTTTAATTTACCCGATGCGATTCAGCCCTTCTGCTGAAACAGTAAACTTGGTAAGAGATGCCATCTATTTCCGTCCACATGACCAACTTGGTTGTCGATTCACGACGATGGACCCTTTTCTGTTGACCACATAAGGGTAGCGAATAAGACAAGAGGTCATCATGGCATCAGTTTGGAACGCTATGCCAACTATTTTCACTTCTAAAACTTTACTTTGATCTTCTAATGCATCTGTAAAGATGCTTATTTAATTCACGGAAGCATTTTTGCTGTAATTTATTAAATATTTAGTTTTAATTAATTAATTAATTTCTAAGTGAATGAACTGCTTTTATGTATTTATTTTGCACTATAATTTGTTATTATAAACGAATGTCATTAAATTATGTATTTATATAGTTACATGTTTTCTTATTTCGTATTATATTTTACGCTAAGTACTAAATTGCTGTGGATATGGAACTATACAAAATAAATATTATTATTTCACATCACAAATCGTGTTTCGAGTTCATAGTGTATGAACGGATTAAAGTGGCTTCCTTGATTAAATCCAATTTTTTTGGTGTCCAAATATAAATATGTAATCTAAATAAATTTATTTAATATATGTCAGTGATTTAATGCTCTAAAGTCTTCCGGGTTTTTGAGAGAATAAGGAAGCCAACAACAGGAAATAGGACAATCACGTCGTGATGCAAGAATATTTGAATTGAATATTCTGCAGCAATTAAATAAGTAAGCAGTTTTTCAATTGATTTTATCAAAGCTACACTTTAAAATCACAGACACAAGCTTGCATGTGGTAATGAATACTTTGTAGATTTGCTTTTCTGTAAAAATAACTGAACACGAGGTGAAAGCAAAATAGATTACAATCGAGTCCACCTTTGCACCACTGCACTATTACGCCCCAGAATACCATGCTAAGATGTCATCACAAGCTGTCAGCTTGTCAGCACAACAAGCTGTCAGCATCACTCCCTTACCTGCATATCAAACTCTCCCGCCGGAGTCGGAGTTCGGGAGCGGTTCAACAGGACATCACTAGATGGCGTAGTAGGTCGATGTGAATCACCTTGGCATAGAACCTGTCGAGAAACAATGTCATATAGCAACAACTGTGTCGATTATGAACACAGTGTCGTCTAGCTGTTGAAACACCAAACATTTGACTCTCATACGTCAGCTTAAAGCAAATGTAACAGTTTTGCATTAAAAACAATTACCAAGAAGACAATCAAATACACAGCCACTCCAAATAATGCTCCATGAAACATTAACCGATTGGCAGTCAAGTCGGGCATTGACGGTCACCCCGAATCTCCTCATGTTGGCCATAGCCGGCCAGCGAATACAGCACACCGTTTGAATTTGGTTTACGTGGTTCCATCTAGTGATTAAGAGAAGCAATAAATGCGACACCTATCTAGACATAGAACATTAATTTGTGGCTATTTTGGATATTTCCGTTGTCAAAAAATATTTACTGCATTTTTGAAAATGTGACAACAAACGTTTTTTTTTTTGACATTTTAAAATGCCCTCCAGCCAGGAAGTTGGCCACGTATACTGCTAAAAAGTGTAACATATTATAACAAATTATATACCAGTGTGTAGATAATTTAATGGTCTTTTAAATAAACACAAGTTGTAGAAGTAAAAAGCCAAGCATAGAACAATTACACCGCAATAAAGTATTTGTTTTACAAAAAAATTCAAAATGTCTTAGTGTCAATCAAGAAATGGTCAACATATCTTAAAGTTACAACACCATTTTTGACACCAGTGTGTAGGTACGTTTATTATCTACAACATGCATAAAACATGCAATTGCGAGAATTGAATAATAAAGGCATTGGAGCAAAGAAAATGGGACAAGCAATATTTTAAACATCTATGTCAAATATTTGATGAGGCACAGGCTTCCCGTTAAAATTGGCTGAGTGCTATTGGGTTAAATGAAAACAATTGGACCTATGATTTGAGAGCTTAGAGAAAAATAAAACCGAACGTGGCATAACTGATGAGGAAACCATCTTTGTGGGACGGCACAAGGGAAAGGATGTGTAAAGCACTGAAGGTCAAGTGAAGGTCACCTGTTCAAGGTTATTCAGCTTCCGTTGCAGCTGCTGGATGCTGTCATGTGACACCTGTCTCCGAATCTCCATCACCTCAGCGTGACGACTCATCTTCTGCTCAAGCTGTAGCAAACACTTACGTTACAGTGTTACAGATGTAACACCGTTACATACACACTTTTGTGTAACGCCCACTCCTGTGTGTGTTAAAGATAATCATGTTACAGACATACCCTTGTGATACAGACACAGACACAAGACCCTTGTGTTACAGACACCCATGTGTTACAGACACAGGTGTTACAGACACACTTGTGTTACAGACACACTTGTGTTACAGACACACTTGTAATAAATAAATAAACTGAGATAAATAATTAAGTAAGCTAAGATAAATATATAATAAATATGCTAAGATAAATAAATAAAATTAGGGTGTAAAAATACAGTTTCAAACAGAACAATTTAAAACCAGTCAATGCTATGAAATATAAACCAGTGCCATCAAGGCATTTAATACAAACGAAATAGATAAGTTTTGAGTTGTTTCAGGAAAGTTGCCAATGTTCCAGTTGACCACTTCACATATGTCTCTACCCAAAAGTTGCACCATTGTGTCAGTGACATCTCTGAGACGTTGACAGAACTAGTCACCTTCAGCTGGTATTGTTGTTCTTCAAAGTAGTTAGTGTTTCCCTTTGCCGTTGCGTCCTGTTGCACTGGGGTGTTGGCGCCACTCCGGATCTGAAACAGAACTCACCAGTCATTGATCGGTTCATGTTGTAAGTTCACAAAGACATTCCATTAACATGTTTCACTCTCAAGGTTTCACTCTCAGTGATTCACTCCCGAGGTTCTGACTTAGTGGCCATTGTGACAATGGATGACTGACCGCTTGAGTGGACATAGTGACCACAACAACAATCTTATATGATTCAAAAGAAATATATCTCAGCCAGGTCCAACAGTTGGGATCTGAACAGGAAACGAGATCCCCATGAACCTTGCCACAGAAAACATATAGTGTTCACTTAATAAAACCAAGTAATGTTTAGCAATGGTGGTAGCTTCTGGTATTTCTTGCATCAAGCCATTATTAATATTATTATTTTAACAAGGAGAATAAACCAAGTTTTCAATAAAAATAAAAAATTTAAATTTCGATGACATTTTTCTTCATCGCTGGGAAATGATCATTTAAAGCGACATGGTCCATTTGTGGCTTTTTATTTTTATTGCAAAATCATGTTGTACAGTATAAATTATACCTATTATAGCATAAAGACAGTCAAAATATGTTTTCATGTATCATTTAGGAGTTGAAAATAGACGCAGTAAGGGGTGCTTAACTCTGTTTACACATCGACCACGAGGCGTTTTCGAAACTAATGTAGGCAAGGCTAAGAGACCAGGAAATGCATGATCACGTGATGCAGTATCACGTGAACACAAGTTGACGCCACTAACGCCACACCCAGCCAGGTGCACCACGAACGGACCATGGCGCTTTAAAATGCTACAAATCTGAAGAAAAAGACAGAAACACAAGCGTGACGAAGCGTGACGAGGCGTGACGACACGTGCACACATGCGAGAGAGTTACCACGACGAGGGTTTGTTTGAGCACGCTCAGATGCTCCTGCAGGTTGTCCTTCTGGTCGTGGAGCTGCTCCAGCTCCGTGGCCATCTTGATGCGGGATCGCTCCAGCTCCAGCATCCCCTCCGTCACCTCCTGGGCACACGGGCGATAGGGTGAGAGTGAGATAGATAGGGTGAGAGTGAGATCAGGTGAGAGCGAGATAGGGTGTGAGTGAGATAAGGTGTGAGTGAGATAGGGTGTGAGTGAAATAGGGTGACAATGAGATGGGTGCGAGTGAGATAGGGTGAGAGCGAGATAGGGTGAGAGCGAGATAGGGTGAGAGTGAGATAGGGTGAGAGCGAGATAGGGTGAGAGCGAGATAGGGTGAGAGCGAGATAGGGTGAGAGTGAGATAGGGTGAGAGGGAGATAGGGTGAGAGGGAGATAGGGTGTGAGTGAGATAGGGTGAGAGTGAGATTGGGTGAGAGCGAGATAGGGTGAGAGCGAGATAGGGTGAGAGCGAGATAGGGTGTGAGTGAAATAGGGTGTGAGTGAGATAGGGTGTGAGTGAGATAGGGTGAGAGTGAGATAGGGTCTGGGTGAAATAGGGTGTCAATGAAATATGGTGTGAGTGAGATAGGGTGTCCGGGGATAGAGGGTGACAGGATAATAGGATGTCTGGGCAATAGGTTGACAGGCTGATGGGGTGTCTGGTAATAGGGTGACATGTTGATATGGTGTCTGGGCTATATCCCAATGTAAAATCCCCCATTGCTTCAAAAAGTCACCTATTGTGCTTTGTTGTCCTTCTGGTCGTGGAGCTGCTCCAGCTCCGTGGCCATCTTGATGCGGGATCGCTCCAGCTCCAGCATCCCCTCCGTCACCTCCTGGGCACACGGGCGATAGGGTGACTCATAGATAGGGTGAGAGTGAGATAGGGTGAGAGTGAGATCAGGTGAGAGCGAGATAGGGTGTGAGTGAGATAAGGTGTGAGTGAAATAGGGTGTGAGTGAAATAGGGTGACAGTGAGATAGGGTGTGAGTGAGATAGGGTGAAAGTGAGATAGGGTGTGAGTGAAATAGGGTGACAATGAGATGGGTGTGAGTGAGATAGGGTGAGAGCGAGATAGGGTGAGAGCGAGATAGGGTGAGAGCGAGATACGGTGAGAGTGAGATAGGGTGAGAGCGAGATAGGGTGAGAGCGAGATAGGGTGAGAGCGAGATAGGGTGAGAGTGAGATAGGATGAGAGGGAGATAGGGTGACAGCGAGATAGGGTGTGAGTGAGATAGGGTGAGAGTGAGATAGGGTGAGAGCGAGATAGGGTGAGAGTGAGATAGGGTGAGATAGGGTGTGAGTGAGATAGGGTGTGAGTGAGATAGGGTGTGAGTGAGATAGGGGGTGAGTGAGATAGGGTGTGAGTGAGATAGGGTGAGAGTGAGATAGGGTGAGAGCGAGATAGGGTGTGAGTGAAATAGGGTGTGAGTGAGATAGGGTGTGAGTGAGATAGGGTGAGAGTGAGATAGGGTGTGAGTGAAATAGGGTGTGAGTGACATAGGGTGTCAATGAAATATGGTGTGAGTGAGATAGGGTGTCCGGGGATAGAGGGTGACAGGATAATAGGATGTCTGGGCAATAGGGTGACAGGCTGATGGGGTGTCTGGTAATAGGGTGACATGTTGATATGGTGTCTGGGCTATATCCCAATGTAAAATCCCCCATTGCTTATGACAACAACGTAAGAGACAACAGCAGTGACAGAGAACAGAATGAGAAGTGTGAGCCGCGGACCAGGCAGATCAAGAGTGTCACTCACTGTTTTGATTTCGTCCTTGAGTTCTCGCAGTGTGTCCTCCAGTTCATGTTCCCGGCTGGACAGTTCCTCCTGGGATTGCAGCTGGGGGGAAGAGACTGATGGGATCAGGGGACAACAGGGACAGACAGGGACATCGGGTCATTTGGTGGGCCACAACCAGCTGGGTCAGGAGCAGACAGGGACAGGAGTGTAGTCAAAAGTACATAAATGTGTTTTGTACATTCATGTATGTGTGTGTGTGTGTGTGTGTGTGTGTGTGTGTGTGTGTGTGCGTGCGTGCGTGCGTGCGTGCGTGTGTGTGGCGTGCGCGAATGTGTGTGTGTGTGTGTGTGTGTGTGTGTGTGTGTGTGTGTGTGTGTGCGTGCGTGCGTGCGTGCGTGCGTGTGTGTGGTGTGTGCGAATGTGTGTGTGGCACCGCTCTACCCACTGGCTTGACGTAGGAATAAGAGGTAACATACCCGCCGCACTATTTCTAAGTGTTCCGCTCTCAGATAGTTGAGTTCGTCTCCAAGCCGATTGGCTCGGCTGTAGTGCGCCTGGGCGATGCCTTCAAGGTCGGCAATCTCAGCAGCCGACTTCTCTCTAATCTGACGAACCTCCTGGTGAGTAAACAATGAATTATAAAGGTGGACCATTCAGCAGTGATTATTATAAAGTAATCTAATAATTGCCTACCGCGTAAAAGACCCGCAGTTAAATTGGTTCACGGTGTCACAAGGCAGCACTGTAAAAGGAATTATTTTTCATTTCATTCTTTATCAAAAGAAACATAACTTCAAACATTGTATATTCTCACCTGTAAATCTTGCGCGTTTGTTTATATTTAAATACAAAAGGAGAATTTGTATGAGCCGTCGCAGATATCATTTTGTAAGTTGCTCATTAGTTTTCTACAGTTGACCAGCTACATGATTAATTCAGACAGCTCCTAATAATAACTCATTATACGAAAAAGCTGGGTACAAACTTGTCTCTATACTACACTATCAACAAACACGTTTAGAAGACATGTCTCAGTCTCACCTGGTCTCCATACTACACTATCTACAAACATGTTTAGAAGACATGTCTCTGTCTCAGTCTCACCTGGTCTCTATACTACACTATCTACAAACATGTTTAGAAGACATGTCTCAGTCTCAGTCTCACCTGGTCTCTATACTACACTATCTACAAACGTGTTTAGAAGACATGTATCAGTCTCAATCTCACCTGGTCTCTATACTACACTATCTACAAACATGTTTAGAAGACATGTCTCTCTCTCAGTCTCACCTGGTCTCTATACTACACTATCTACAAACATGTTTAGAAGACATGTCTCTGTCTCAGTGTCAGTCTCACCTGGTCTCTGTCCTCCAGGTTGTGTCTGAGACTCGTCATTTCATCCTCCAGTTGCTGTATCCTCAGAGCCCGCTCAGACGACTCCTGCATGGACACAACATCAAGTATCACAGACAGCAGGGGCAGACTGGCAGAAGCAGTGTGACACCGACACCATTAGTATCATGGCGTCATGATGCCACGAGTATCATGGCGTCATGATGCCACGAGTATCATGACATCATGCTGCCATGAGTATCATGACATCATGCTGCCATGAGTATCATGACATCATGATGGCATGAGTATCACGACATCATGATGCCATGAGTATCACGACGTCATGATGCCATGAGTATCATGACGTCATGATGCCGTGAGTATCATGACATCATGATGCCGTGAGTATCATATCGTCATGACGCCATGAGTATCATGACATAATGATGCCGTGAGTATCATGACGTCATGACGCCGTGAGTATCATGACGTCATGACGCCGTGAGTATCATGACGTCATGATGCCATGAGTATCATGACATCATGACGCCTTGAGTATCATGACATCATGCACAGTGTTTTTTAACCGTAGGTAAATTCTGTGATAGAAAATACAGTTTTCAACGAAATGAAAATTACTGTAAAATTAAGATTGTAAGCTTTCAGCTGAATGTGTATTTTGTTACTAAGCAGTCAACGTTTTGTTACCATTGAGACGTGAACTAATGTCTATGGTTACTAAGCAGTCAACGTTTCGTTGAAAATTAGCAAATAAGTTATTTATTACTTTTAAATTAAATTTATATGCATAATTTATTACAAATATATAATAAATATTATTATGGAATAATAAAAACAAATATTTACCATATCATTAGCTCTTATTGTATTGAAAATTGGATGTATTCACTACTTTTCTTAATAAATATTGATAATTAATAATAATTAATTAATATTGACACTTTATACCAAATATTGCTCCGATAATACACCAAAGTACCCTATTATTGCCCACATACAGTTTAGACAGTCAATTGTGATTCATTAGTCCATAGAAAGCAGATAACACTTAGTGATATAATTGAGGCCTACCTTGATCTTTGGACGGCAATCTTGGGGTGTTGGCAAAAATGGCAAAAACAGAGGCAAAACAACACTCAAAACAGGATATAAACTTAGGCGCATCCAATAGGTGGCAGCACGTCCTTTGCCAAGTTGATTTTAATGCTGCCACAGAGCTTAACAATAGAGAAACAACAATAAAATCCAATGGTCCCATGACTTTTTACCGGCACTGTATATATATATATATATATATATATATATATATATATATATATATATATATATATATATATATATATATATATATATATATATATATATATATATATATATATATATATATATATATATATATATATATATATATATATATATATATAATACACATGGTTATATTATCAGCGTTCGGCGTGTTTGTAAACACGTTCTGGTTGCCCGATGATATGGGTCAGCACTTCGAGGTGTGAATAGATGCGGCAAGAGACAAGTTGCTGCGCTGATCGAAGCGACATCGGTCGCTGGCGCTCCAGTACATGTTGCGTAATTTTGGACCGGGCGACGGTCGTGGGGCGTGGCAGAGACTGGCTGTCCGAGCACGTTTGGCTGTCTGTCGAACGATCATGGGATGTGCCGATTATGTTGCGCCTAGCAGGGTCAAACTCGAAAGAAGCGCATTTAACGTGTTCTAAGCGGATACAGTTCTAAATAATGGTTTAATTTGAAAGAAGTGATCTAACTAATAACATTGAAAGTCTTCGAAAAGGCATCGATTGACGGCTTGTCTATCCGGCTAGATTACCCGGACGTGAATCAGCACCATGACATTTAAGGTAGGTAAAGGCGGCGCAGATCTAAATACTCTTTAACTTTAAGGTGTATACCCAGCCAATACACAGCTAAGGCTCCACTTGGCTCTGTGCTCTTTAATTAATTGCAGAATATTTGTTTGACGAATAGAGATTATATTTTAGTTCTAATATATACAATGTTAACACTTCCGTCAGCAAATGTGTTTAACAGTGATTCTCTTTTCAAAGCTTCGGGTTTACTGTTCCAAAGAAATGGATGTGCCAATTTTTTTAATTTGTTCCACCTTGTTTGGTACTGAGGTAAGACTCCCTACGTACCAACCTGACCTCCCCCACGGGACCCCCACCCACTCCAGTGTTCCCATAGTAATTTCTCTTGGGATTATAGCCTAGGCCTTCTCCAGGTATATGTATCTAATTGCCATATCCTTCTGTCCGTCCAATTTCTTCTCTATTACCTATCTCTGGACAAACATCCCATCCGTTGTTCCTCTTCCTTGTCTAAACTCTAGCTGTTCTTCGACGATTTCCCCTTATACTATTGCTTTTATTCTGCCATCCAGAATTCGTTCCAGCAACCTCAACATATTGCTTAGCAACGTAATGCCTCAATTGTTTTCCCGGGTCATGCACATCTCCCTTTCTTTTCTATATTCGGACAATTAGCCCCGTTCTGAACTTCCTGTGAACTTCCCGTCTCTCTTGCAGGTGTTGAGCAATTGTTTTGTCGATCATCTTCCAACTCGCTCAGCCACCGCCACCATATATACTCAATGCCTGTTTATCTTTCGAAATAGGCCTACACGATAAACCGTAAGAATGGCCCGGGCTGTGACAAGTTTCATAAAGCTTACGTTACCTCCTACCACTGTGTGTGTGTGTGTGTGTGTGTGTGCGTGCGTTTGCGTGCGCGCGTGTGCGTGTATGGGTGGGCGGGGATGAGTGTGGGTGTGAGTGAGTGTGTGTGTGTGTGTGTGTGTGTGTGTGTGAGTGTGTGTGTGTGTGTGTGTGTGTGTGTGTGTGAGTGTGTGTGTGTGTGTGAGTGTGTGTGTGTGCGTGTGTGCGTGTGTGCGTGTGTGTGTGTGTGTGTGTGTGAGTGTGTGTGTGTGGGTGGGTGTGAGTGTGTGTGTGTGTGTGTGTGTGTGTGTGTGTGTGTGGGTGTGAGTGTGTGTGTGCGTGCGTGTGTGCGCGTGTGCGTGCGTGGGTGGGCGGGGATGAGTGTGAGTGTGCGCGCGTGTGCGTGTGTGTACGGGGGGGGGGGGGGCGTGTGGCGTGTGTGTGCGTGTACGTGTGTGTCGTATTTACATTCATTGCTTACTCCTATTAGAAAACCTATGCAGCATCGATCATCTGGTTCTGTTTTACATTTTACCCCAACAGTAAATACAAATATTGGGGGTAGGTGTTTTTTCCTGTGACTGTATTACTCGTTGGAATAGAGGTCTATGCTTCCTTCGATCAAGTGTTAGATCAGACGCTGGCTGAGTTATTATGCGATTCTTAAATATTTTAAATATCTTGCTTTTACATTTTTTTTATTAGTAATGGTTTATGAAAAATATATATAAAAAATCAGATTACTTTACTAAAACGTTACGTTGCGGTTTGTGTACGTGACAATCAATTGCTACACGTGACCTTCCTCAAGCATAACCATTGTCAATAGTATTTATAATGGTAACGTATGGGCGGCATCATATATGCTATATCAAACTGATCCCATTTTGTGTGGAAACACCGGTGATATGCAAAAGGTTACGTGACGTGATAATGTTAGTGTACGCTGCGCACGCGTTTGATGATAATATACTATATTTTTGCTCTAAAATCAATAAGAAACTTTATATTATCGGTAATGTCTATGATAATATAAAGTCTTCTTCGGAAGGAGGGTGCAGATTAATACAAAAAAGAAATGTGACGATGACAACTTTATATCCCCACAACACAATATCTTACACATATAAGCACGCTCTTGTTTTCTCCCGTTAATCTCTCCCTCAGCCTCCCCTCTCTCCCTCTCCTTCCTTTATCCTTTCTTCCCTCCCTCTACCCCCTCACTACATCATCAGAATAATGTTTGTTAGTGCTAATATCACCCATCTATATAATCCCTTATATAGAATACCATTATAAAGAAGTGTATTGGTGATTTGGCGCAGCAGCACCTCGACTGTGGATTGAATTACCTGTGAACATTCGGGCATCCGGGACATTGTGTTTGTTTAGAAAGTGTTTAATTAAAGGCATATCGTTTTATTAGAGATTTCAATTAATTCAAATTGTTTTGAAATGACGGACAATGCTTTAGAATTTCATTTTAGTGCCATACACGTTTTAATCAGTGTTTATGTTTTAGATTAATTTATAGATTTATACACACACACACATATATATATATATATATATATATATATATATATATATATATACGCACACAGTTTTAGTAAAGGTTTTAATTTTATATTAATTTATATAATTTACATACCTAGTTTTAGTAGTATTCATCTTAAAAACAGTGTTTAATTTATTTTAAATTAATTTATATAATTTACATACAAAGGTTTAGTAGTACTTCTTAAAACCAAAAAATGAAAATGATTTATATTAATTTATATAATTTACATTTCTATTTATTAATATACATTTAGTATATTTCTTGTGCAGAGCAACGATTCGCCATGCGGGAATTAGCGCTATATAAAAAACTGTATTATTATTATTAATATTTAAACCGTTCAGTGTCCATTTTTAGCAAATAGATGAAAGAAATGAACAAATGAGTACCGCTGCAATCCGTTTTCGTTCTGATGCACAATGTGTCAGAGTGAACAAGTTTGTGAGGGTTTTTTTCTCTCTTTGTCTGTCTCTCTTCTGATTTACCTCTCCCCATCCCATCCTTTTAAAAATACTCAACATTTTCTCCCTTCCTCCCTGCTTGGCGGCCCTTCG
>OZ024862.1:7671069-7818569 GCA_964017155.1 Oasisia sp. SBJ-2009
GGATAAAATAGCAGAAGTTCAAGAAGTTTTCAGAAGTGCCAAATTTCTAAAATCGATTGATTGATGGTGACCTTGGATTAATGCAAACTACACCAGTTCGCAACTCTACGACAGGAATAATCGTAACGGGGAGATGCAGGGCTTTCTAATTATGTAAAATTTAAGTGTGTGTGGGGGTGGTGTAAAAATCGAACTGTTAGAGAGATCTGCCACTCCCCTAATATATCAGTTACACATATGTAAAGCTGGACCAGGAAAGAAATAACCACTAACTCTTGCACTTCGATATATCTGATAATTTATTTAACAAGACCTTTGCCACAGTGGCAACAACCGATGGACAAACAAATAAACTTATCCTCATGACATGTATAGTTTGTTGTAAAAGTTCACATCATATAAACTAATAAAATGTATGCCATAAGAACACGCAATATTTGTATATAACAATAACATGTAGGTAGGTGCATACTATACAATGAAGCAAGATGGACGGAAATTGAAACAAATAATGGTTACCTTAACATTTAAAATCAAATTACTACATATGACTGATCATAACAATTGTGTTACAAGAAATCAAAACAACATCACAATTATAAAAGCATGCAAGTTATAATGTATACAGTGTACCAAGCTTTATCATAAACTTACGACGTATACAAAGCATATAATAAACTAAGCAATAAATAATAAACTAGTGAATGAAAAAGTGATACCATCATAAAGATGGTAGTCGTTCATACATTTTACCACATTAAAGAGTCAGAAATTAAAATGTATACTAAAATACTGCTGCACTGATCCTGGTGATAAATAAGTTGAGCTTCTATAAAACAGTTTGTCTCGCATGCACAGTTATGTAAAATATAAATTATAAATAAAAATTATGTGGAAGTATACAATACTATAAGTGGAAGTATGCAACACTATCAGTGGAAGTATAGAATACTGTCAGCGGAAGTATATATAATACTATCAGTATACAATACTATCAGTGGAAATACACAATACTACATTCAATGTATTCTGTTGGTGCTACACAGCTTTGGTTGAGGGTCAGAGTTCCATTTGTAGACTCACTTTTGAATATTCAAAGAAACAGTAGGTCCATTACAAAAGATCACAGTACAGACCCTCAGTCTCAATGGCCCCTCCCCGGCATATACCTCTGGAATTATGCAATTTTTTTTCAGAATAAATTCATAATCAAAACTTGTAATTTACATCAGTTTGCATAGACCCGTGGCACTTCTTGGCAACATATTGGTCATAATGTATCAGGTACAGACACGAAAACTAACTAGTTTTAAGCTATTTCATTTACATGTAATTCACATGATTAATACGGCATTCGGCCGATGTTCTTAAATTTACCCGATGCGATTCAGCCCTTCTGCTGAAACAGTAAACTTGGTGAGAGATGCCATCTACTTTCGTCCACATGACCAACTTGGTTGTCGATTCACGACGATGGACCCTTTTCAGCAATGTTTGATGCACTCCCGGCTGAGTGCAGCCTCCGACTGCTGTGACGATTCGGTGAGTATGCTCGCTTTGGATATGCCCCCTCACTTGGATATGCCCCCTCACTTGGATACGCCCCCTCACTGGTCAGTCTGTCTGTGTCCTGTTGACCACAGAAGGGTAGCGAATCAGACAAGAGGTCATCATGGCATCAGTTTGGAACGCTATGCCAACTATTTTCACTTCTAAAACTTTACTTTGATCTTCTAAGGCATCTGTAAAGATGCTTATTTAATTCACGGAAGCATTTTTGCTGTAATTTTTTAAATATTTAGTTTTAATTAATTAATTAATTTCTAAGTGTTATAACTGAATGAACTGCTTTTATGTATTTCTCCCAACTCGGAACCCACACTGTTATAAAAAAAAGTTTGACAATTTTATTTTAAATTGCTATTTAAACGTTTTATTTAACATATGGTATTACAACATATACAGGGAGTTTGCATGTTCATATTTACCACAAGATATACGTAGGGATGTTGTATATTCACGTTTATCATATATTATTTAAAACAGTAAAGAATATGCTAAAATATGGTACAACATAAAGAATATGCTATAATATAACCAATTGAATGCTAACATGTGTTTAAATGTTTATCGACATTTAAGTATTTTGGAAAGATACAGTTTGTTTATATAGCAGCGTGCATGCATATGTACATGATACACTCATAGACACATAGCTGGTATAAATTTTCATATAATTTTAGATGTTTTTTTTACTGATTTTTGTTGTAAAATATTTCACTGATGTAATGTTACCGTGTAAAACTACATATATATCTAGCCCATATAAGTTGTCTAGAACATAACTACGTCATCAACAATGATCACTTAACCTGCTTGTCAATATGGTCATTTAACCTCACCAATCTTGGCTGCCCGAGCTATGGCCCTAGAAATATGCTCCTTCACTTCCGAGAGTGTTGGAACAATCATCTCTGATGAGTCTCCTTCAGGCGCTTATCATCTGTCAGAAAACAACCTCATCAAGGGTTTACTCAGTAGTAACATGGCAAACTATGTGTAGTTTATTTAATGAAAACTCACAATTCTTAATGTGTTTTTGTCAAAATAAGTAATAGCCAATAAACATGTACTTGCCAGACTTACCATTTGAAGAAAAAACAACCATATTTGTTATTATTTTACTGCTCTGCTGTGTGTGCAGGGAGTGATTGATGACACTGGTGTGTGTGCAGGGGGTGTTAGGTGACACTGTTGTCTGTCTGTTGTTAGGTGCATGTGTTTTGTTTTCCAGAGTAATGGTCATTTAACAGTAACTCTACATTCTCTGCTGATCAGAGTAGTTCAGAGAAATCATGTGGGATTTCCACGAGTAAGAACTGGTGGTGGAGTCTACGTATGAGAGATGTTTACCCTACTCTGGTGGTGCTGTAGAACCACTGGACAAAGGCTGACGGCCACCAAGTGGACCGAGAACACATGCTCATGGCCCTGGCTGACATAGACTACATTCTCATCAAGGCGTCTTACTCCGTGGGCACTACCCAGTCAAGGTGGGTCATTAATTTTTTTTTATTAAATAGATAAATGATAGTCGTATTGAAATTATTTGGTCATTTTCTCATTCCTAAAATCCGTAAATATGTCATACATATAATTAATTGGAAATAGGCTATTAATTACAAGATTGCATATATAAAACTTATAATTTCTTTATAAAATTAATCTTTAAATTATTTTAAAACATATTATATACAATTAACATTCACTAATAACGTATGTAACATTATGTAAATAGCCAAGAAAATTTCAAAATATAGTTATTTAAAAAATGAAACACTAATCTAATCCTATGCCCTATGATACTTCTAACAGAACTGTTTTGCTATTTAATTGGTAAAATTATGCTATCAATCAATCTACAGAACTATCTCACAAATTAATCACGCAGTCTAATAAACATAACAAATGATTTCCTAAACACGAATATACCACACTTTGATCAATCCTGCCACTGAAAGATGAACACAATACAAACATTGCACAATGCGATACTATATGTCACTAGTCTGAAAAAACGTCAGCAAAATATAAAAATCAACCTAAAATCTTGGAACTAACTTGAAGACATCCCAGCTAGTCTCTAAGGCTGTAAAAGCATGCTGGGGGAGGGGTGGGGTCACACCCACAAACCCGAAACGGGGCTCTCTGTCATGCACTTGACGCAAGAAATCATCCGGCGAACCAAACTTGATATAGAGCTGACAGTTGTGACAATGCACTGTGGCCCGACCATCAGGCCAAGGGTTCGCGAAAGGGGGAAGCACATCATTTTGGTTGAACAACCTTCAATGGGGCGTTGAGTTGGAAATAGTTTTCGGGTCTATAGCAGAACCGACAGTGGCGGCTCCATGCTAATAGCAGTGGGGTGACTCCATGTCATAGGTCAACACTACTTGACGAATACAAACTCACCGTCGGCTGGGTCGTTCTTACTCACTCAGTATGGTCTAGTAGGGTCTAGAACCGCGTGGCAAGAACAAGGTCATTTAAAGGTCATATACGAGGTCATATATGATGATTACGGAATCGTGATCAGGTAGCGAAGAGCCGTGTGGGGCGACGGCAGCTCTCGCTTTGCGGAGAGAGCCTTGACCTTGAGGAGGAGGTGGTAGAGCAGCTCTTCGAGTTCACACGACATGTCACCTACGGCGACAACAAGAGTAGCACCGTAGCTGAGGCCCGTGCCGCGAAGTGGAAGAGAATGAAGAACAACTCATTCATCCGTCTCCAGATGCAGATAGCCCACGCCAACGCTGCTTCCCCACCAACTACTTACTACTTGGCGTAATTAGTGCGCCACCCGTCCTTGACGCACCATCCCTCGACACTCGAATCTAGCTGGGAGCATCTATGTGGTCACTGCCGCCCTGTCCGCCACATGCGACCTTTTCTCCCGACGCATCTATGTGCACCAGGGCCAGCTGAATAGAGCGAGGAAGATGATAAGGAGGAGGGATATGATGATGTATACGGATGAGGAGGGGATTCATTGGAATCTAATGGGACAGAATGTCATATTGGTTCTTCGGTTACAATGACATAATAATATGTAGCATAACATGAACACATAATTGATTACCTCTAAATGTGTTTTAATTGTGTTGTGAAAGTTGTATTCACATTTTGTTTAGACAGATGGCCAAAAGGTACCACGTCCGGGGTAAAGTTATTTTTGTTGACATATTTTAAGTGGTTTTATTTGATAACTATTCAAGTTACAACTATTTAAAAGAGCTTGTTTTAAAATATAATTTGTCATACATTCGTCAATTACTTTCACTGCAAGAGATCGTAGGTAGTTTGCTTAAAGTACAGCATTACCAAGATAAAATGGGTTTGCCGTCAAAAATGTTCACTGAACATAATTATGAAATGACCCCCAAAACATAATTTTTTTTATTACTAAACCAAATGTGTTTGGTAGGCATGGATCCGTAATTATAATAGCTATAGTTTATAAGTATTGCTTTTCTGACTCCTTGCATACGTTATGGGCTCTATGGCAAATCGCAATTTCCCCCGTACAAACAAAGAACAAGGGTAAACTAATTTACCACCCGGCGAAACTAGACTTCCTGAAAATAGCTACACAACTATGCTGTACCCAAGGCCCAGCGAATATTCCACTGATTTTGCCTTCAAATGGTGAAGTGTTTCGTGCAAGGGGAGATTGCTACACTAATGCCAGCGTCGATGAAACTATGCTATTGTGTCAGGGCCTACCGCCAGGAAGCTCAACTCTGCCTCTCTTAAAACTAGAACCGTCTTCTTCCCTGTAGAATCCACCAGTGGAAATGTGTCATCATGCGACATAAGGTCTACTTAAAATATAAGGTGCAAATACGAGAAGAGTAGACTAAAAATGAAGACCTGCAAGCCTCACGCTCATCCAGAATCTTTACACCTGTATCAGTGCACGGAGATCTGCAGATCAAGAATAACTCTTCTGAGTAATGCGACCTTCAAGTATCAATCGATCCACTGCAAGAAGACGCCATCTTCCTTTACCAGAGACCGTTAATGGAATAGACTCCGTCCCGCTTCTTTGTCAAGCGGAAGACGGAATACGCATTGTTACGTGAAATGGTGGCCGTTAATTTATGTAAAAAGTCTAGAGTTTAGTATATTTTAATAGTATACTTCATCTATATA
Source organism: Oasisia sp. SBJ-2009 (assembly GCA_964017155.1). Lineage (NCBI taxonomy): Eukaryota > Metazoa > Annelida > Polychaeta > Sabellida > Siboglinidae > Oasisia > Oasisia sp. SBJ-2009. Next base: position 7,676,785 of record OZ024862.1, read on the forward strand.
TACAAGAACATACATATACAGTGTACACACGCACGGACGCGTGTTTTCTGATTAAAAAAAATGGTCCCGGTGTTCTTCAAATGTTGACGATATTACTCTGCGGACATATAAATAAATTCAGTCACATGAGACATATATACCGCACAATGATATATCATAAATCTTGTCTAGTGATGACATATGCTTATAATACGCCAATAATAATCACATTTTCATTTAAAACAATACTACCATAACTTTCTATGCATATTATGGTTGTTAGAGTATAATAACTAGTATACAAATGGTTACGTGTTACAAGGAAATGTGTACAAGTATTCTGTAACAAAATCCATTAATAAAAAAATTCATATACTGCATACTGCTTAAATATGCAATATTTATACTTAGGCACCCTACCCTGTACAGAAAAGAACACTTTACTGTATTCCCCAAAAATTATGTTGTTGAGATCAATTCTGTATTCGATTTGTCAAACACTGTTACCAGCACAGATCCAGTGTTACTGAGATACTCCAAAACCTACAGTACATCACTTCAGGACAGAAGAAAATTAGTCGTATCACTCTGCTCTATGAAATAGTCAACAACAATGTCGTTGTCAAAAATTCATCCTGCCCAACCTACACCTCTGACGTCACACAGCAGCCCACTCCCTCCAGACACTGACTGCACCACCAGCTACCGACAACAGTCCTTCTTCCCCAGAACCACCAAGGATTGGAACAGTCTCATAGCAAACGCTGTAGCAGTGGGCAGTTGACGCCTTTAAGGTTCAACTTGCCACCCTATTCATATAGGATATAAAGCAATTTCTTGCTTTAAACTGTCACTGTACATATTCTCGCTCAAAAACTTTTCTAATTGTATCTCTTTCTTCTTGTTGCTCTATTATATCCCCTGGCAATGATGTCCAGCCTGTTGAACGTGGTCTGTGTCTGTGGTAGAAGTAGAAAGCTGAATACTGAACATCCGCTATTGAATGGGAATAATTTTGTAGAAAAAAATGAAGTCACAACGACTTTTTCTCTTCTTCTCTACATTTCTCTTTGGCCATTCCTCTGTGTATGAGGACAAGTCCAGTGACTGTGAGGGATGATCCGATCCACCACAGGAGAGAAAGAGATTCGTGGAAGAAGCCCCAGCCTATGACAGCCTGCAACGAAACAGATGCAGAAACTTGTCAAAAGGGCACACATTCAATATGGCAATTTACCTCTTACCAAAACAACACATTCAAGACAAATTAAAACATGTATTTACTGTCTTGATACAGACACTTTTTCCAAATAACATAGTGATATTACTCTCCACCTTGCAGTTGATACTTTTTTAAATGCACTTAACACATAGATCGTCGCGTGCATATAGCTTAATTGTTGACTATTTGAGCTTTTAACATATATACATATTTTCAGTATTAGCAAAATATGCTACATCCAATTTTAGTATTACAAAACTTCAACAATACCATATTCAACATAAAGACAATGTTGACGCTGAGTACTAAAAACGTTTAATTAAACAAAATATTTAACTAGATTGCCATCAAAACACGTCACGCATCAGATAGCATGTGAACGTTTAAAACTGTTAGGCCAATCAAGAGGGTAACATTAATAATGTTCCACCTCCTTCTACTTTCTGCTTTTAACTTGGATTGTTTTTGTTTTATGCTTATGGGCATTTACAGAATGAGGTCCAAGCTCAGCGAGTCAACAGGACTCAAATAAATATAGAATGGTTAACCATGCATGCAAAAACAACCGTGGTTGAATTACATATACTGACCGTGAAGAAGAAATTTGCTGCAGTGTTTGTAACAGTTGCCTCAAGAGACGAGGAGCACGTCTGTAATGACTTCACAAACAGGGTCCACATCAAAGCATTGAAGAGAAATATCAAGCCAAAGAACGCGAATCGAACATAAACCAACATCTGAAAATAAATAACAGTGACTACATTTACAGCCATGTCTTGGATCATGCATGGTATGAACTAGATTACTTTTAATCAGAAAGTGAAATGTAATGATCTGTAAGAAAATATATGCAATATATTTTGCATTTATCATGAATGTATAATTATAATTTATAGATCGTCAAACATTGTATATCACAAATTATATATTTTATAGCAAAAAAATATACATTAATACTCATATTATTGACTTATTGGTCACATTCCACAATTTTAACCATAAAAGTAAATTAACTAGCACTAGCCACTACGTATAATTTACTACTAACCTGGTCACAGATGTGTGAAGTTGCCGTTTCCGGGGTATTTTGCTTGCTGTCACTACCAAGCATCTGGTAACATAGGTATAATGTAATTTCAGGGGACATGGCTAATTTTGCACATACAGATGCAAGCGCAGCACAGAAACCTGCACCGACAGCTAACCATTGCCCAGACATAGTTGAGCCACGTGTGCTAATAGTTTTGTTTTAATTCACTAAAACAACCCAAAGTTATATTACAAGTATAATGTTACAAGAGCTCAAAACCACATGCTGGAAGCTGTTCCCGACTCATCGTTATATGCACCAGATGGCGCCACTCGAATACATCGCGCTGAAACTAATTTTATTATATTAAATTAGATATGTGTCTTTGCATCTTATATTTAAAACAAGTTAATCAAACAGTTGTAATGTACAAACTCACACGATGCAACATCACACAAGTAACGCAGGGGTTGGCTTAAATACATGCAACTTATCGCAATGAACCTTCTGGCTGGTAGGTCAAGACAGCCTACACAACATGGCGGACATTACATTATCGACGACGGCTTATTGCAAGCTGCTTCTTCATGCCGCCAAATATCCCCAACGTGCCATTAATGGAGTTTTGTTGGCGGAAAAAGCGAGAAGCAAAGATTCGAAAGGGTTGAAAGTTGTCGATGCTATTCCCTTGTTCCATTTAACGTTAGGCCTAGCGCCGATGATGGAAGTCGCTCTGATGCAGGTTTGTGAAACGGGAGTGAAACCCGAAATCGTGCTCAAAATGCAAACAAACAGAAACTCCAGTCATAATGAACGTAATATGCTGGTTTGCAAAGAAACCATATACATTTTTGGTATTTTGCAGGTTAAACGCACACCTCGATTTTTTTCTCGAATTTTACTTAAAAAGTCACAAGTGAAGTGTACAATCGGTGTACGGTACGGTACGTACACCGATTCTACACTTAACTTGCAAGTGATAAAAATAAAATAGTGGATGTTAGTAAACTTTTGTCGATGAAAATGTACACGAAATTAACTCGTTTTTGCAGATAAACATTACTTTGAGTTTGATAGGAAACCCAGGGAAGTGGCACTCGAGTTCCCTAGGCCTAGGAATGGATGTGCTGATATTTTAGATTAGATTAGGTTGAATGTACTTTTTACATCAGGTGTGTACCTGCAATTGTCTGTAGCAGACATACCTAAAGTGGTGCCACCTACGGAAGATTCCTGTGAAGATAATGTATGTGCACACAAATTAGTGAATTTCATGTACACATTTGTATTGATAAAATACAGTAATTATTTTTTGATAAGATCATGTGATGCTGACCTAAACTGCTAAAGTATCAAATTGTTTACAACATGTTTGAATATTTTAAATCAGCTCTAAGTTGTTATTTAATCAATACAATCATCAGGCAACAATGCAAACAAACTGTTACTAAGTGTTAGAGAAGTTACTATTACATTATTTCAGCATCACACATCAGGCCAGCAGACAAAGAAGTTCCTGATCAAGAGTACCATAATAAGTGAAATACAGAAATGGTAGAAATATTGAGATTGCCTAATGATATCAAGCTCTCCACTTATCCCTTAAGATATGAAAGTTCCATAACCTAGAGAGAAATATTGCGTCCTTTCATGGTAATGAGGGATAGTGTGACTAACCTCGTTAGGGACATCACGACTACTAATGCATCACATATCATTAGGTAAGCAGAGAAGAATATTTCCTGATGAAGACTACCTATGGTTGTCAAAACATCATATGTCGGTTTCAAATTTATAGTAGTGTAAGGTATATTCAGATATATTATTATTTTATGTAATCGAATATACATTTAAAGCATTTTGTTTCAGATAGATGAGTACTGCAAAAAGAAAGGTCTTGTCATCGCTGGTTACTATCAAGCCAATGAACACTTCAAAGATTCTACGTATGTGTTTTGATGAAACTAACAATTTATATCTACATTTCAGTATATGAAAAGCAAGAAGTTGGGGAAGAACCTATCATTTAGTGAGCACCATGTGTTAAATGATCATGTTATACATAATTTTAGTTGAAGCAGTCATATATAATTGAAATAAAATAAATAATTGTTTTATTATGTCCAATTAATTTCACTTTGTATGCCTTTTAAATACAACTTTTTTAACTTGTTTTTATTAGGTTGCATTGACAACTAAAATGTTAACAAAAAGAACAATAACATCTTTTTAATATTCATCGAGAATATTAAAGAACTGTAGTAGAACGACGGAAGTAATTATGAAAATAAATAAACAGACTTGTTTTGTTACAGTCCCAATGGCATCGCTTACCGGATTGCAGAACGAATTCACGATTACTGCAGTGAAGCCTGCTTACTCATGGTTGGTAAAACCATCCAACTGCTGCTGTGATGCGAGTCATGTAACTTATCTGTGTGCAACACCACCATTTTAATGTATTGTATTAATGCAATGTATTTATTTATAAATGTTTCATATATGTTGTGAATATTTAAAAAAAAAATCGATACTTTTAGTGTATTTAAAAAAATCCTTTATACATAAAATTATATGTTAATACATATTGTATAATTTATGTAAATGATATGTAAATGGAAAATAGTGCAAATTAACGAATGAAAATAAAATGATCAACCAATCAAATACCTTCCTCTTGTAGATTGACAATGCGAAGCTGTCTGTGGACGGTGGTCACGAGGCGCTGCAGGTGTACACACGCCACGACACAAGGTGGAAGCTGCAGGAATGCAGGTCAGTGTCTGGTCTTACCGCACCTACATAGGTCTAGTTCCCAGTCGCATGCTGACAACACTGTCCATGTCCCAGTAGACTGAAGGCATAAGTACAAGAAATAGTCACTTCGTCTGGTCCATTACATGGAATAGCCCTTTCAGGCCGGGATCGTGCGTGAAGAGGAAGTTTGGTAAAAAATTGTTTTGTCCCACATGTGGTCTGCAAGGACTTAACGTTGGCTCTGCTGCCTCAGCAGTGCTGCCAGTGGTGTGTGTTTATATTTGGTAACTTTTGTAACATTGATGAAAAAGATCTTAATTTATAATGACACAGGTTACAGTTGGCCAATGGGTAACATAAATATGGCAAGAAAAGTGTAATTAGTTAAGTTTTTTCCAATGTAATTGAACATGTGTCAGATTATTAACATTGTAATCAGTTACAGCCGGTACTGAGCATGATGCCTCCCATGTGTGGGTGGTCTAGTAGAATTCTTCCGCACGACTGACTGCTTGATTGATGTATTTTTAGAGACCCGTTAGAAGAAGGCGCAGCAGACCACATCTATTCACTGATGCAAGAAAAGGCGTACCGCAAACTTGTAGACTTTGACAACCACTTAGACAATATGGCACTCGACTGGAAAAACCTTGAGATTAACAGAGAACTTTCAATCTAGCAAACCATTCACACTTATTCCTTAGGAAATGATGGCTACTGTCTGGACAAGCAGGAGGAATTGCATGTGTCGATGAAGCGACTGCTTAGTTAACAATGTGTTCAAATATATTTAATTCCCATGAAGTTATTATTGAGGAGTTAGATTTGTGAGAAAATAACATGTTCAGTCAGTGTAATAAAACCCAATTATTTACAACATTTATCTTTGGTGGACATGATTAGCCAGTATTGATGTTTGTTTGTTGATTATAAAGAAGTAATTCCAATGACATGAAATGATTGCATTGAGTTGTATGTATCTGTAAAGGCATTTTGTAAATGTAGTCATGTTTGTTTCTGCTGTGTTGTCTTTGTTCATGAGCCATTTATTGCTATTCTTTGGTGAGGTGTAGTTGTTTTTAATGTCCAAGCTGTGTCCAGTGCTCAGCAGCATTCTAATAACTCTCTAGTCTGTATGTATATATTGTTGTTACAATGGTCTCATTCAACATTATCGGCAAACTGGATTTTTTGTGCTGGGTTTGAGGGTGGTCACTGCCAGGGTGCTTGTCCTCAGTGGTTATTTTAGGTCCCAGTTGAGACGGGATTGACATTCTAATGATCTCCAGTGCACCTGAGTAGTATAATTTTGCTTGTAGTTGGGATCATTCTGGTTAGCCAATTTAATTATAATTTACCGGGGTAACTATTTCTTGTCCACATTAGATGCATGATTTGTCTCTAAAATAAACCATGAAGTGTTATAAAACAGAATTTAGAACCACACTTGACTGTACTTGATTAAGACCACTATTAAAATTGGTGCAAATAATGTTCAGTTTCTAATCTTTGAGCAGTTGTATTATTAATTGTATATCAATAATATGCACTCTTTGTATAGTTCAAACAGTCACGCCAACATTTATTATGTCACTATTTCCAATTTTAACATGTTAATACTGACACGATACAGCCATGTCTCATTGATCAGAACACTGGTCCCAAAGTTTCTTGTTGGATAAATGGAAATGTGTGGATTGCAAAACAATGGATAACTGAAAGACCAGATAAACAAGACATGACTGTGCTTGGAAAATCATTGTTATTGTCAGCCATAATATAAGTAAAATAATTGTACAGTTCAACAATTTGGTTGTACAATTTCTAGTTTCCATTTTAATATCGTACCAGACATTTGTAAGCTTCTAATGATGTGATAATTGAGAACTATTGACTGGGTCGAGTAGACAGGAGGGCGAGTGTTGTGAAATGGATCGAGAACTAAGAAAATGTGATGGCCTAGTGATGTAAGTTAGTTATTACTATTAAAACAAGGTTCAACTGTATTGTGAATGGTTTATGTCGGTGGAGTCAAGGACATAATTTTTTGTATTAAGGCAGTTCCATAGTGTGGAATGTACATTTTTAACACTGATCTTATTTTTTCTGCTGTGTATTATATGAACCAACTTGGTTATATATGAGCTTTGTTTCCTCTAGCCATAATTTAGTAACATACATGATTACGCATACAAATTTTATATCTAAATTACTGGTGATTTGTGAGGGAATATAGAAATGTGTGCATGTGTACAAAAAGAGAGTTTTGTTGACTAGAACCAGTAACAGAAGAAATACAGTAAATTTGTTGTTGTGCTGCACACAACAGTACCATCCATATTATAAGAAATAGCACAGAGGAACGTCTTACTGATAATGTAGTTCGGATGGATTGTTTTGCCAAGAGTGTCCTGTCCTCTAGAGTAAAGGGTTTTGGGAAGAAGGGGAGGCTAATTCTAAACATTGGTTAAGAACCGAGTCTTACATTTTGAGTAGTAAACAAGTTCTATTGGTACAACATTATACTCGCATTTTATTTGAATATCTCCAAATCACTGACCATTTCAGCAGCTGCATCAACAAACAGCTCTGAAGACCACTTGATACCCACAGCATAACAATACTAGTGCTGACAGTACGGATAATGATAGCATGATTGATCAACAATGAATACATCAACATCAATAACTAAATATAAAACCAAACCCATGGGGTGGCAGGTTTGATCACAACATTGTACATTGTGACAAACCAATCATGTAATACTAAGTGTCTTTACTAAAGATATTCTGGACTTGCCAAATTGAGGTCCTGCAATCCATCATTGCATGTCAACATCCGTAATACATAGTATTGAATAATCATTTTTTCTAACAATAGACTAACATGGAGAAGGCACAATGAGGACACCAGTAGCCGACTGACTGGTCAACGCTGGAAGAGAGAATGTTGAGGACTGGTGATCAACATGGTGAAATGATGACAAAGAGTTGCAAAGTAAAGGCTGAAATGGTGACAAGAGTAGTGCAGTAGAAGATGGAATGATGACAAGAGAAAAGTGACGTAGAAGATGGAATGATGACAACAAAATGTGACGTAGAAGATGGAATGATGACAAGAGAAAGGTGACATAGAAGATGGAATGATGACAAGAGAAAAGTGAAGTAGAAGATGAAATGATGACAAGACAAAAATGAAGTAGAAGATGGAATGTTGACAAAGAGAAATGTAAAGTACAAGAGTATGATGACATGTAAGGTGGACCCAGTAGTCCCTACTACGACATGGCAGACAGACAACTACTGACACAGTCACTACAACTCAAAAGCAGACAGCTGTATGACAATAAGACTCACTAAGCACACACCACCAAATGACAGACTCACACATTATATACACTATCATTTCATTCACAAGGGAAGAAATAAAATATTTCGGTTCGGCGGTAAACATCTCTGTCCATGCATGATCACATTGATAATAAACAGCAGTGTATTTCAAATGTGTCGTCTTCAACTCGGCACGTTCTCCTTCCCTGAGTTCTTCAGGTATAACTGTTTGTACTTTGTGGCTTCATCAGTCACTTTCTTCAGCTTCTGCACAACACAAGACAACATTGTCACAAGAAATTCCTCACATCTGGAAACAATCTTCATTCCCAGTTCATATGTTAAATAATGTAAACATTCAACATCCGCAAATAAATTCCCTACTTTCTTCTTTTACTCCTGTTACTGTTGAGGAAGCGATGCAAATAGTTATATATTTTTTCTAATTAAATGCTATGACCCCACACATATCTCAGTGAGTTGTATGTTATGACCCTACACCTACCTGAGTGAGCTGTATGTTATGACCCTACCACAGTGAGCTGTATGTTATGACCCTACACCTACCTCAGTGAGCTGTATTATGACCCTACACCTACCTCAGTGAGCTGTATTATGACCCTACACCTACCTCAGTGAGCTGTATTGTGACCCTACACCTACCTCAGTGAGCTGTATTGTGACCCTACACCTACCTCAGTGAGGTGTATTGTGACCCTACACCTACCTCAGTGAGTTGTATTATGACCCTACACCTACCTCAGTGAGCTGTATTATGACCCTACACCTACCTCAGTGAGCTGTATTGTGACCATACACCTACCTCAGTGAGCTGTATCGTCACCCTACACCTACCTCCGTGAGTTGTATCACGACCCTACACCTACCTCTGTGAGTTGTATCACGACCCTACACCTGCCTCTGTGAGTTGTATCATGACTCTACACCTACCTCAGTGAGTTGTATCATGACCCTACACCTACCTCTGTGAGTTATATCACGACCCTACACCTACCTCTGTGAGTTGTATCACGACCCTACACCTACCTCTGTGAGTTGTATCATGACCCTACACCTACCTCTGTGAGTTGTATCATGACCCTACACCTACCTCAGTGAGCTGTATCATGACTCTACACCTACTTCGGTGAGCTATATTGTGACCCTACACCTACCTCAGTGAGTTGTATTATGACTCTACACCTACTTCAGTGACCTGTATCATGACCCTACACCTACCTCATTAAGTTGTATCATGACCCTACACCTACCTCAGTGAGTTGTATCATGACCCTACACCTACCTCAGTGAGTTGTATTATGCCCCAAAACCTACCTCAGTAAGTTGTATCATGACCCTGCACCTACCTCAGTGAGCTGTATCATGACCCTACACCTACCTCAGTGAGGTCGAAGTTTGCCTCCTTCAGCTGCATGTGGTAGTGGATCTTCTGCTTCAGGTTCTGGTGACTCACCATCTCTGCGTTGGCTTTCTCCACCTCCACCACTTTCTGTCGGTGCAAACAGGTCAAGGTCAAGTGACACGAGGATATGGGTCACTCGAACGTTTTACGAAGTTCGTTGTGATGTCATTCAATTCAATCTCATTACATTATCTTTTGTATCACACTGTATATCATAAAAGCACAAATTACAGTGTCATTAATTTATTACACTACTTCTAAGTACTTATATAAACACCAACTGTTAACTTTTTTTAAAGGGAGATGGCAAAGAAAGTTGTTACTTTTGTTAATATTAATGTCCAAATTAGATTAAGCTCATAGGAGCCGCTTTAGTTAATGAAACCTTGAGACCACTGACCTCTACACATTATCCATTGGAAAAGCATCAGTTCATAAAAACAATTAACAATGGTTTTAGCTCCAAAACAGACAAACACATTTTATTTGTTTTGAGAAAAAAGAAACCTGTGTGTTTCATCTCGAGTTTAAATTAATACTTGTAACAATGTTGATGTATATTTGGAAACCAAAATCACAGAATGGCTGTAGAGACTGAAATACTTGTTGCAAATTTGTTACTCAAAATGTGATATCAAATTATTTTGTTTTAAAAATGTGGATAGGATGCCATCAAATTTATGCAAAAACATGATAAATGCCATCCATTTTAAGCCAGTGAGCATAGTGCCATTAGCCATGCTCTTTGGCTTAAAATGGATGTCATTTTTTAATTAAAAAAAAGACAGATGTGGCTAATCATGTTTTGAAAACGAATGCTCTTTTGGGCACTTGGGGATTTATCATGTTTTTGCATAAATATGATAGCATCCTACATCAACCAGTGTGTAAAAAATGTTTCAAAAATTGCATTTATTGTGTTTTGCCTGTAGGCCCTTCACATGGATATGGCAACATTATCTGAATTGGTCCCTATTGAAAAATTATCAAATATGTTAAGACTAATATACAATGTGCAGTTTTCAAGTCTGCACAAATCACTTTACACTATCACCACATGGAACAAATCCCAAATATCCGCTCTCATAAGGTACTGTATGATCATGAAGTGTGTGTGTGTGTGTGTGTGTGTGTGTGTGTGTGTGTATATGTGTGTGTGTGTGTGTGTGTGTGTGTGTGTGTGTGTGTGTATATATATGTGTGTGTGTGTGTGTGTGTGTGTGTGTGTGTGTGTGTGTGTGTGTGTGTTTTGTGTCTTACCTGTTCCAACTCCACAATTCGGGCCATTAACTCGTCTTTGACGCTGCAACAAATGCAATATAAAGTAGTAAATGTTCTTGATTTACGTAGTATCAGCATAATAAAGGGGGATACTCTGCATACTGTGATGTAGTCTCTGTCAGACACTTATCAATTATTGGTAACAAACATTGGTACTAAATGTTAAGCAGTTAGCAACATTATTCCGGGAACATATACAAAGTTGCATGTAGTGATAAGTTAACTTCGAAGCTGTCAAATTATTAGCTACAGTAACAATGTGTTTGTAATTATTACTGTTATCACAGCACAACTTGACATTACATTGGTTTGAGGCCTACGCTTAACCCTGACATCTAAGAGACACTTGACAGGTATTGACATGTACATAGGATTACGAATTTAGGATACATCGTGTACTGACCTATTGAAGTCGTCTATTTGGGCTTGATGGGCTGCCTCAGTGACATCAAGTTTCTGCTTCAAATCAATCTCTCTGCAAAATACACCAACAAAACTGTTACTTGTTTTGCTGTTACCCCAGGCCTACTGCCCTTACACACCTGCTCTGTAGAGTATATAAGCACTAAGACTGTACTCCAAAATTATACTATCATACAGATAACTTGTTTGCACCAGAGAAGATCAAAGTGACTGAACATCTGAAATCTTTCAGCAATTGCTTACTGAAACAAAAAGGCAAAGGGAAGTTCTTATATAGCGCAGTATCCACCTCAATGTTTTTGGGAACCATTCAGCTATGCAGCAATTAATTCAAAGATGACGATAAAGCTCAAACTGCACATAAAAGTCGTAATTATTGTGAAGCATTCAGCTATGCAGCAATTAATTCAAAGATGACAACAAAATTCAAACTGCACATATGTCTTTATCATTGAAATTACTTGATCTTTTTCGGGGAAAAAACCCAGCCATAATCAGTGTTGAGTAGTTACAATAAAAAATGAACTTATTCAAACTCATGAAGAAACTGTTATTTTGTAGGGACTTGGATTGAAACCGTGGGTCAACTCACTTTGCTTCCGTTTCCTCATTCTTCTCAGCGGAAGCAGCTGACAACTGCTTGATCATCCCCAACTGTGCCTGTTAAAACACTCGCACAAATAACATTCTCGGAAAGTTTAGCTCAGAGGTGCAACGGATAAGAGTAGCTAGGAATAGTATCATTAATAGGAACATGCAAAACTCATTTTAGAGAGTTACTGCTAGATTTATGGTGGAAGGCAATTTATAAAAATTAAATGTAGTTCTTGTTTTAAAGGATTTCTAAATAATGTGGAAAATTTGCATCTATATACATTGGATATTTCATGAAATGGTTTGGCATGTGATTTGTCAACTGAGAAATTTGACAATACAATAGTCAATGTTAATCTTTAAAAATAACACTTGTAAATGTGTTGGGTAAACACTCCTTTATGGAGATAGATTTGGTAAACATTTGTAAATATTCTGTTGAAGGTTCAACATTAAGTAACATTATTTGAGTCACAACTTACGGTGAGATGCTCGATGTTTTGGTTTGCCGTCTGGAGATCGTGCAAAGCTGCAGTGTTACAGTCCAACTGGTCCTGCAAATCTTCATTGAGGAGTTCCACCTTAAAGACAGACCAATTACCTCTCACTCTATGACACCCTTTGTCTTTGTCTAAGACTCACTAGTATGCTAATTGTCAGACTCATCGCAAGTCATGTTTGTTAATGCTCAACATTGTGTAAATAGTTTAAGGTATTTACGTCAGATACCTTGAATCAGGGATCACGATACTTTTTGCGAGCTGATAGTCCGTCGGACTAGCTGATTTATAGATGACAAGTCCTGAACTAGTTATACTAGTCTTTAGACTACATATTAATATTACATATTAATTAAATATATTATATATATATATATATTGAAATATTGTAGTGTATGCTCTATCATTTTGGTCTATTGTTTTACTAAAAGTAATACTGCCATTTTCAAGACATAGCTAGTCCGACTGGAGTACTCTACTAAAACTGTACTAGTCCGAGCTCTAAAACTACTAGTCCCGGACGATCAGACCAGACTTATTTCGCACCCTGCCTTGAATAGTTTTGACTTGGCAGTATATGTGACCAATCTGCTAAGTCATTTTTCATTAAGTTTCAATTGTCCTAGCCGAAAATAATTTAGACGCTGGTGTGGTAATTTAAAATCATGTCTGTCAAAAATGTCTGTCAGCTGAGGTGGCATACCCTGTGTACTTGAAGTTAAAAAATGTATACATCAACACAGCAGCAAGTAATCTGGGATTACCGCAAATGTTAGTTTGAAATTTACACCAAGACTAGACATTAAAAGTAATTAACTTAAGGAGTGTTCAAAGAAATGTACACTGCTCCCTAGCATGTCTGTTCAATCAAATGTTATTCTATGCGAAGCATTAACTTTTAGTACAATTAACAGGCACAACCAATTCACGTACGAATATCCACCACTGTCTATAGCCAGATACACATAAATATAGCTAAGTGAAATGGAGCAATGAAACTGCCCAATGTAGAAGACTAAAGCTCATGATTTGGACCCAGGTTGTCCGTGTCAAGCGGTTGATTCTCCGGCCACTGAGACCCAATGAACTATCAACAAGAAGAGTCTCTAGTCTCTACCTCCACGTCCTTCTTCTGCAGTCTCTCTTCAAACATGTTCTGCTGAGTCTCCATTTCCACCCGCATCCGATCAAGCGTTTCCTCCATCGTCTTACAGGTGGCCTGAAGTGCCTCTCTGTGTTCCACCGATTCGTCGAGCTGTCTCGTGGTGCTCTCTAGCTGACATTCCGTTAACTGCAGCCGCTGTTTCTGTTCCGTCAACGTTGTTGACATGGACTGCAGCGCCTCCTATTGCAACATTGGAACACTAGTGATATCATGTCAACATTTACAAACAGTTATACGCATTCGTTAAACTGTTGCATCTACACAACACACAACAAGTATATAAAGTCTATAAATACAAATATATGGATTGTTTTTTTCTTACTCTTAGTGAAGCAATCTTTAACAGCACAAGTCAACAAAAACCAACACACATTATGCAGTAATGTTGTTTGGCACTTGCATATGAGATCCCAGCAAACAACGACCCGTGATTTCACATGTTCTGTAAGTGAATTCACGAGTTCAATTGGCTCAATTCACGTGTTTCCGCCTGTGAATGCACCGGATTCTGTGAACAAATTTGGTGTGTCGACACGTGTTTACCGTTTTTCATGTGATGACACGTACCAGTGAAACCGTACCAGTTCTGACCCAGTACGACTTGTGTCAAACTCATTCTAAGCTCGTGACGACAGGCAGAACACGTACGTAAATACACATGAAAACACGTACTCATGGAGCGGTACCAATTATGAACCAGTATGACATGTGCCAACTGGTTCAGAAATGGTTTCTTGTTTGCTGGGATACAACTACAATAACAGAGCTAGAAGCATTATATTATCGAATTTGCCAAGAAATACTGCAAACACAATAATATGATACACACGTCTTCGCCAATGAGAAATAAACTGTGGAATCTAACTAGTAGACTTGAGCATCGGTACCTGTTTCTCTAAATTGGTCTTTTTGAGGTGGTCGATCTCGACCGAGCTCATCTCCACTCGTGCCTGGAGCTCCTTCGCCTCACTCTCAAGCGTCGTCATGGCAACACGCCCACTCTGGACCTCCGACTGCAGCGTCTCCACATGCTGAAGTGCCGCCAGCAACTGGTCCTCCTGACGACAGAGTCAGATTTCATTCATTGTATCTCAAACATTAAATACAGTTACACAAAATTAATGTATCTAAATACAAAATTACGTATTTGATCCTGACTCTGACTGTACGAGAAGAGACACAGGAGAATAGCAAAGAGAAAAACACGGAGAAATGTAAAGGATGTAGGAAAAGACCACAGCTGAGGCCAGATGAGGGGTTTGAGATCAGAAGAAGACGAAAGAGAGAACGGACAGAAAAATGGTGATGGAAGGAAATGAGTGATACAAAAGATTTAAAATATATTACATTACTATACCTAACCCTTCCCTGCATAATATTATACCTGATCCTGCATACATACATGACACAACCTTTTGTCATGACATAGGCAGTGAGGGTGTAGGAGGGACTGGGGAACTCACCTACCCTGCCTCATGCTGTAGTTGGGACACAGTGAGGGTGTAGGAGGGACTGGGGAACTCACCTTCCCTGCCTCATGCTGTAGTTGGGACACAGTGAGGGTGTAAGAGGGACTGGGGAACTCACCTTCCCTGCCTCATGCTGTAGTTGGGACACAGTGAGGGTGTAAGAGGGACTGGGGAACTCACCTTCCCTGCCTCATGCTGTAGTTGGGACACAGTGAGGGTGTAGGAGGGACTGAGGAACTCACCTTCCCTGCCTCGTGCTGTAGTTGGGACACAGTGAGGGTGTAGGAGGGACTGGGAACTCACCTTCCCTGCCTCGTGCTGTAGTTGGGACACAGTGAGGGTGTAGGAGGGACTGGGGAACTCACCTTCCCTGCCTCATGCTGTAGTTGGGACACAGTGAGGGTGTAGGAGGGACTGAGGAACTCACCTTCCCTGCCTCGTGCTGTAGTTGGGACACAGTGAGGGTGTAGGAGGGACTGGGAACTCACCTTCCCTGCCTCGTGCTGTAGTTGGGACACAGTGAGGGTGTAGGAGGGACTGGGAACTCACCTTCCCTGCCTCGTGCTGTAGTTGGGACACAGTGAGGGTGTAGGAGGGACTGGGAACTCACCTTCCCTGCCTCCTGCTGTAGTTGGGACACAGTGAGGGTGTAGGAGGGACTGGGAACTCACCTTCCCTGCCTCCTGCTGTAGTTGGGACACAAGCTGCTGGTTCTTCGCCTCCGCTTGCTGCTGACTCGTCTCAGTCGCCTGAAGAAGACGAATTAAATCAACTACACCATCCACAGTGGACTGAGTCTCACGGCCTCTACACTCACGGTCAGTGCAGGTGATGGAGTCTCTGCATCATCTCACTCATTTACGAATTTTAACTGCTGTTAAGACATAAAAATAAAATAAATTACCCCTGCTAAAGTGTAAATATATTTTACTGCAGGACTGTACCATGTTAAAAATTATACAACGTTTTATACATCTCAGAAAGTGGCATAGAGTTGGTGTCATTAGAAAGTGTTGGTTCTTCTTTTTCATATACTACCAATAACAAAAACACTGGAAAAAGTGCAATAGGATTAATTTTGAGGCAGACAATCACCTGATGACTATACAGGTGACTACTGGACATAGGGACACAGGATAGAGATGAAAATGGCGACAAATCCAAAACTGCCAAAATGACGACAACTCCGATACGACAGCCCACTAAACCTTATCCGTGTGCCAGACAGCAGCACCAGCAGTCAATGTTGGAGGACACAGGGTCTGTGGAGAATCTCACAAACTAAAGCACGCATGAAGATACAGATACACGTACGCACACACATATTATATATATATATATATATATATATATATATATATATATACGTGTACATATATATGCACACTGAATGTAATGATAGCTAAATATATATATATCTATATATCGCATTGATACGTATAATATATTGATTTCCTCCACCTGTATAACAAGTAGAATATCACATCTAAATTACACTTTGTTTACGTTACGTTTACTGACCATGTACATTTTCTTATTTACATAGTATCTTTGTCTATGAACTGTTTTGGTTTATAGGGTGTGTAAGTCTCGCGCTCGAAAACGAGGCTGGGGGCAGTTAGGGGCAGGTAGTTCATTTTCTCCATGTTAACGTATAGGACAACGTTTTATTTTTGGTTGTAATAATCGAACTGTTCCAGTGTAATTATTTCAGTTACACTGTCCGAAGGATTATTATAAGCAGAAGCAGCGGAACACTTTGCCGGTGACAATGCTCAGGGAAATCATGAACTTTAATCGATTATTATGATGGTTGCCATGGCAACGCCGGCTTGTACTTGTGTTTGGCCATCTTGACTAATAATGAAAAGTGCCATTTTTCGCGCAGTACAACCTGTTTGGGGCAAACTTATACATGTGTTATGATTATGTGCATTTAGACAACTTGTCAGATATAAGTGCTTATCGAAACCACAACGTACAGCCATGTAAAATGCGAATCCCGCAAAAGACACACACGGCCTAAAATTGTGGGGAGTGTCTATTATCTGCACTACGCAAATAGCTATATGTCTATGATAGTGGGGTAAACTCAATATTAAATCGGGCATTTAAGATAAGAAAGGTATAATACAAGATATTTATGACCTGATTTTCCTAGTATTCATCAGTCAGAAGTTACAACTGTCATCGAACGAATATTATTCTTAATGTCCAGTCCCCAATCAGCTCCAGTCGCGCGGAGTCTCGCCATGTATCGTGACACACTTACGGGCCCTATTGCCTTTTTAGCGTGCCATCATTTTGGATTTGTTGCTGTTTTGCCCTGTCTCCTTTATACTATAGTGATACTGTCGTTGCAATACTACTGCCTGTAGACTCCACATACCTTCAGCTGAGCCTCCAGCTGCTCCACAGCAGCGATGCGAGCCTTCAGCTGCTGCTCTAGCTCCGCCTGTTGCTCCGTGTTGAAGTCCAGCGTTATCTGAAGAGTCTCCTCTCGCTCCTGGAGCAAGACACCAATACACAATGCAAAGTGTGCAGTGATGGTTTGTTATAACTTTCATGATCAGTAATGAAAATACGTTATAATTCCTTAAACGGTCCATTCATTTTAAAATGATTATACATTGTACAATGATCTATCATACATTGTAAAATAATCTATCATACATTTTAAAATGATCTATCATACATTGTAAAATAATCTATCATACATTGTAAAATAATCTCTCATACATTGTAAAATGATCTATCATACATTGTAAAATGATCTATCATACATTGTAAAATCATATATCATACATCGTAAAATAATCTATCATACATTGTAAAATGATCTATAAAATAGTGTAAAATCATCTATCATACATTGTAAAATGAACTATTATGCATTGCAAAATCATCTATCATATTTTGTAAAATGATCTAATAAACATTGTAAAATCATCTTTCATAACCTATTAACTGCCCAAATCAAATGTGTTTTAATGAGATATTTTTGGTTGTGAATTTGTTTTATTTCTCATATCAGGTCTGATGCCATGAGAACTAAATTTTTATATCAGAAGCTCTGCTGCAATATTTCTAAATGCTGAACTTTGACTTGTTTCCGCTTTGCTGAACTGTTGTGCAGTCAGCATGTTATAAATGCATATAGTTTATGCTGTATAACAACATTTTACTACACAAAATGAACGGGAAAGGTTTGCTTAAAAGTGTCTAATTATTTTTACCTATAATTCTTTTGAATTTTCTTATTTACATAGTATCTTTGTCTAGATATTTTTAGAACCAGGCAACCATGAAAATATGAACTTTGGAATGCTCCATACTGAGAACATGTAGCAATGTAGAAACCGTGACTCCTTGAAGAGGTACAAACTTTGAGAGACGTCAATTCCTCTGTGAATTCTCCCGATTCCTTCTCGAGTCTCGCCACTTCCATCTCAAGCTGAAGTATCTGAAGACACAAGCGTCACAACAGTGAGGAGCGGTGGTCGTGCGGTAGAGCGCCGGACTGTCAATCGAGGGGACGGTGGTTCAATCCCACCTGCCGCCGTTTCGAAACTTAGGCAATCTTGTTCACCCCACATTTGCCTGTGTCTTTCGGAAGTCACTAAAAGCCGGTGGTCCCTTCTATCTGGTGTCTATGCCAGGGGAAGTAAAAGATCCCACACAGAGGGTAAGTGTGTAACCTGCAGTGGACTCACTAATTCTAGAAAAAGACATCTCCTGCATTAGCCCAACTTTGAGTTGTTTGGAGGAAACCACCTAAGAAATAAGAGTCACACTGCGATGATCTCAGCAAATTAAGTTTTGTTCAAATATTGCGATAAACAGCCGTGGCCCACGCGTCGGCAAGTGCTGCGAACACGCTAGTGAGTATCGATTACGTGAGCGCATAAGCCTAGTGATTGCTGTTTTTCGTACGTTGTCCACTGGCTTCATTTCTGGGTTTTTTGGCAGGGAGTATAGTAGATGTAAGACCACAATAACGTGCTAGTCCACCATTATCCGGCCAAATAGTACAATAAAGAAACAGCATTATGCAGGTTGCTTGAATTTCTGTGAGGATTTGAGCGGTGTTGAGTGAATGAAAATGATGTATTTGTGTTGCATGGTATCAGATCTGTCAAATCATGACAGCTGTCAGTTGTTGCATTTGTGTGTATTAATACACGTATCATTTTGCTTGGTGATATACTCAGGGGCAATCCGTGTGTGGTTCAAGCATAAATGGAGGGGTGTCGGGTTGGAAAGTAGTCTGTGGGAACCTGAGGTATTAGAATTTCATGAATTTTTCACAGCACTTCTTTCAATATGGTAAATATACTGTGACATTTTCAATAACAGATCTCTTCAAGTGTAATAGGAAATGAAGGAAAAGTTATAATGGTCGCCTAAGGAAAATGTATATATGGTCTGACTCTAATATAAAGTCCTTTGACCAGTCCTGAGGATTGGATACTATGCTATATAAGAAGTTACCTATCTTTAAGATACCCGGTGAGGAAACAAACTCTGACAGATTTATCAACAAAATGTGAGATGTGCTGCAAAATGACACATGATTGTGCAATCGGTGAAGCGTGACTTACTTTAGTCTCGAGTGCGGCTGTGTGTGAGTTGGCGCTGTCCTTTAGAGACTTCTCCACTTGCTGTGTCTCTTTCACCTGTTTGTCGAGTCCTCCAATCATCACCCACAAGTCCTTCACCTCATCTCTCGCCACTGCAAAAGTACTTTTTTGTAGTAAGTCATGATTTCTATGTAACCTAATTTTTTTTATATAAACAGGCTAAAGAGAATATGGTTTAAAAACCCCAGGACAAGAGAAGGTTAAACGGAAGTATTTATGATATAAATGGCTACACATATGTGTATAAGTTTGTGTAGCCAAGAAAGAATAGATAAGAAAGATAGAGTTAGAGGACCAATATAACACTGTTCATCAATAAAATGTGACATCCACTGCCTGATCATACAATAGGTGAATCATGACTTACCTTAAGGAGATATAAACAACTTATGCTTGAATTCATAAGATGCAAAAAAGGTTTTCAAAAATCATAGATATTGTGAGTTATGCATTGAGAATGGGTGTGAATGTGTCACATGTGCTTATTTAGGATAATAAAACACATCTCAACTGGCTTGAATGTAAATGATTTAACACGTATGCACAAAAAACAATGTGATTAGCAAAACATTCACCCCGCGTAAAGCCTTGGAAACTAGCGTGGTGTAACATATACCTTCAGCGGAGAAGTTGGCGTCTTTGACCTGCTTAGTGAGTTGGTTGAGTGTCTGTTGTAGTTCCTCCTCCTCCTCCTTCCAGGCTGCCTTGTCTCCCTCATACAGCTGGGAACACAACAACAGTCAGAGAGGTAATTTTGACGTGGTTTTGCAATGAAAATTTTAGATTTTTTCGTATTTGAAGTTCACCATCTGTGGACCTTAAAAAATGGCGCCTTGGACGTCGTAGTTGTTTACTACTGATTAAGTTTGTGCTTATATATCGTTGGATTTGTACACTTCTGGCATTGAACTGAAGGTAAGTTTACATTACGTTTGAAATACAACTGAATGAGCGATAACATGAATGATCGGAGCTGTGTTTATGTTTCGTTGTCGAAGTTGGGTGACCACCAGTCGGGTTTTCAGCACCGAAACTGTTGATTATGTCGTGATATATGAAAATTAGGTGTTTTATTATAACAAATCATTAGGTAACATTGTTAATTTTTCGAATGGTTGACATTTCGTTGGCAAGTTCTTATATTAGAGCAGTATCCAGTCCTCAGGACCGGATACTGCTCTAATATAAGAACTAATGTATACAGCTGAGTGAACTGGAGCAATGTAGAGTGTAAAAACCTGCCCAAGGTTTTAACACCGCAGCACAGGATTCGAACCCAGGTTCTCGTAGTCGAGAGTCCGAAGCTCTGCCCCTGAGCCACTGCGCTCTACTTATACAAGGACAGATGAATCACATCTAACATCAACTTGTAACATGTCGGTCAATGACGCTTTCCTTATAGTTTTAAACTGTGTTAATGCATCTGTACTATCAGGGCTGCCTATCTGACAATATAATATCCATAATGACCCCATACAACAGTAGTCAATCAAGTTTTTCTCATAAGTAGCCACAGTGACAGGCATTGCCGTCCAGTCATAGACTTGGATGTAACTGATTCAGAAGTCACGAAAACATTGATAAATTGTTGAGTGGATGATGACATTTTCATTCCCCCCTGCCCAATCACTACAACAGCCACAGCTACATCTGCAACAAGTAAATGATGACATTTTCTTAGGCACAGCAAGCAAGTACATTTCTTAGGGCATTATTTATAAGTTATATAGTTCATCTCTGTGTATAATTTCCTATAGTCCAATATGGTTATTTCCGTAATACAGGAGTATCTGTAATGCTGTAATTGGGGGAGGTCACTTTCTGTAATGATTATGGACACCTGTATGGTAACACCTGTTGTAGCTGACATTGTAAAGCCCTATGGGGGAGCCACTGTTGGGCCCTCAACTTAATGTTGTTGTCCAAGCAACTTTTGAAAACCAGATTTGAACTGAATTTTGTCTAACCAATGCCTGCACGGACTTAATGTGAGCAGGCCAGGCCAAGCTTTGACAACACGAAATGACTGTTCTATCGTCCTCTTCCACCCTGGCCAAGGTATGACACACTGTAGATGACATCCAACAACCAGCCCACCTGTTGTGTCTGCTGCTTCTGACTGTCGAGCTGAGAGAACTGCTCCACCATGTGCACCGTGTCCGCCTCCTTGCTCTCCAGCTGCACCCGCAGGTACTGGTTCTCCTCCTGTAAACATGTATTACAATATATTACGTTTGTAATATTACTTTCAGGTACTGGTTCTCCTCCTGTAAACATGTGTTACAATATATTACGTTTGTAATGTTACTTTCATGTACTGGTTCTCCTCCTGTAAACATGTGTTACAATATATATATATTACAGTTGTAACATTACTTTCAGGTACTGGTTCTCCTCATGTAAACACTTATTACAATATATTACGTTTGTCACATTACTTTCAGGTACTGGTTCTCCTCCTGTAAAAGGTATTACAATATATATATTACATTAGTAACATTACTTTCAGGTACTGGTTCTCCTCCTGTAAACATGTATTACAACCATGTATGATTACAATATATCTTACGTTTGTAATATTAGTTTCAGGTACTGGTTCTCCTCCTGTAAACATGTATTACAACCATGTCTGATTACAATATATATTATGTTTGTAATATTACTTTCAGGTACTCGTTCTCTTCCTGTAAACATGTATTACAACCACATATTATTACAATATATATTACATTTGTAATGTTACTTTTAGGTACTGGTTCTCTTCCTGTAAACATGTGTTACGACCATGTCTGATTACAATATATATATATTACGTTTGTAATATTACTTTCAGGTACTGGTTCTCCTCCTGTAAACATGTATCACAACCATGTCTGGTTACAATATATATTATGTTTGTAATATTACTTTCAGCTACTGGTTCTCCTCCTGTAAACATGTATTACAACCATGTCTGATTACAATATGTATTATGTTTGTACTATTACTTTCAGGTACTGGTTCTCCTCCTGTAAACATGTGTTACAACCATGTCTCATGACACTTTAATGTTACTTTTAGGTACTGGTTCTCCTCCTGTAAACATGTATTACAATATATATATTACGTTTGTAATGTTACTTTCAGGTACAGGTTCTCCTCCTGTAAACATGTATTACAACCATGTCTGATTACAATATATATTATGTTTGTAATATTACTTTCAGGTACTGGTTCTCCTCCTGTAAACATGTGTTACAACCATGTCTCATAACACTTTAAAGTACCTGAAACTAATATTACAAACGTAAGATATATTGTAATCA
This sequence comes from Oasisia sp. SBJ-2009, assembly GCA_964017155.1. Taxonomy (NCBI): domain Eukaryota; kingdom Metazoa; phylum Annelida; class Polychaeta; order Sabellida; family Siboglinidae; genus Oasisia; species Oasisia sp. SBJ-2009. The sequence goes on from OZ024862.1 coordinate 7,699,902, forward strand.
GACATGGTTGTAATACATGTTTACAGTACTTTCAGGTACTGGTTCTCCTCCTGTAAACATGTATTACAACCATGTCTGATTACAATATATATCTTACGTTTGTAATATTAGTTTTAGGTACTGGTTCTCCCCCTGTAAACATGTATTACAACCATGTCTGATTACAATATATATTATGTTTGTAATATTACTTTCAGATACTCGTTCTCTTCCTGTAAAATTGTATTACAACCACATATTATTACAATATATATTACATTTGTAATGTTACTTTTAGGTACTGGTTCTCTTCCTGTAAGCATGTGTTACGACCATGTCTGATTACAATATATATATATATATATATTACGTTTGTAATATTACTTTCAGGTACTGGTTCTCCTCCTGTAAACATGTATCACAACCATGTCTGGTTACAATATATATTATGTTTGTAATATTACTTTCAGGAACTGGTTCTCCTCCTGTAAACATGTATTACAACCATGTCTGATTACAATATGTATTATGTTTGTACTATTACTTTCAGGTACTGGTTCTCCTCCTGTAAACATGTGTTACAACCATGTCTCATGACACCTTAATGTTACTTTTAGGTACTGGTTCTCCTCATGTAAACATGTATTACAATATATATTACGTTTGTAATGTTACTTTCAAGTACAGGTTCTCCTCCTGTAAACACATATTACAACCATGTCTGATTACACTATATATATATATATATATATATATATATATATATATATATATATATATATTACATTTGTAATATTACTTTCAGGTACTGGTTCTCCTCCTGTAAACATGTGTTACGACCATGTCTGGTTACAATATATATTACGTTTGTAATATTACTTTCAGGTATTGGTTCTCCTCATGTAAACATGTATTACAACCATGTCTGATTACAATATGTTCTCCTCCTGTAAACATGTATTACAACCATGTCTGATTAAAATATGTTCTCCTCCTGTAAACATGTATTACAACCATGTCTGATTAAAATCTGTTCTCCTCCTGTAAACATGTATTACAACCATGTCTGATTACAATATGTTCTTCTCCTGTAAACATGTATTACAACCATGTCTGATTAAAATATGTTCTCCTGTAAACATGTATTACAACCATGTCTGATTACACTATATATATATATATATATATATATATATATATACACACACAGTGTATATATATATTACATTTGTAATATTACTTTCAGGTACTGGTTCTCTTCCTGTAAACATGTATTACAACCATGCCTGATTAGTCTACAATACATTTGTAATATTACTCTCAAGTAGTGATTCTCCTACAAGCAGTGTAATGGTCATGCGATACACTCTTATAATAGATAATTAAATTAAAAAACATCATGATTAAGATTTATAAATTGTCTGTATTATGTAATTATTAATTTGCATTACTTTTTTTCTTGCATTGCAGAAACCAGCTGTAGTTTATTCAAATACAATTTTCTTGATCACATAAAATAAAGATTGGTATCTAGGATCGAAATCCAGAACTGACCTCTTGGCTTGGTATGCTGAATGTTTTGATCAAGTTGAAATGATAATTTGACTGTACACTTTCAAATCAAATAAGTATGAAAAAAGGGACATTAAAACAGAACATCATGAAATATTGTCTGATGTTTTTTATTATTATTTTAACATTGTTTAAATTTATTTTAGTATTCTTTACAATGTGTTTTACCACATTTCAATGCTGGAATGTGTTCTTACCAATTTTATGTGTTGTACCAATACCAAGGCATTTTAATGTGTACCTAGAAAATTTCCATTTAATGTTTTTCTTAAATGGTCAATAATTTGTTTAATCTTAAACCGAGCACTAACGACAACACGAGGACCAGTTCACCTGCAGCTGTTGTATCTCGTCAGTGAGGGCGTTGAGTGTCTCACTGATCCACTCTGGTGGGGGCGCTGTCTCTGTCATGATGTCATCGTCACTCGCCGTCGTCGTGCCAAAGGACATGTCGAGGTTGAGACGAGGGATCTCTGGGGTGTGACTCTGGGCGTTGCCAGAGGCATCGACAAGCACGGTGCGATTGCGCAAGTTGTACTTCGCCTTCTTCGGTGTCGTCATTGTCTGCGGGAGGAAGTAAGGCAGTATTTTATAAACGGTCGGTAAATTGCTGGTCTGTATAGATTCAATTGTGCAATGAGAAGAACATTCAATAAGTTGTGTTTTATTTTTATTATTTTTTTAATGAAATATTTATGTTTTGATAACAAATACTGGATCATCTCTGTGAAACAGGTGATGTTGTTTTTAATGAAGTATATCATCATTTCACAGAGTAAAATATGCTGAATGCAACAATTAAGACCTTATTCGGATAGCATAATTACTCCCTCAGATATCCCTTTTCCGAATGCAGAAATTAGAGAAGAAATGTTTTTGACAAAAACGCCCATCAAAGATGACATGTTTTAATTACTCGAGATCTGCGAAAGTTTGTGGGGAGAATGTGAAATGGAGAACAGTGGAGATGGCAGAGAAACATTGCTCTCTGCGTCTCAAGAAACTGCAACTGTCATCGAGTACTATCTCTGTTCTTTGTCTGACTCATGCCATGGTCATGTCACATAAAATCTGTCAGTTTATTATTTATTTTTATTTTTACCTATTTATTATCTTGTACATGTTTTACATTAATTTTTATTTTACAAAATGTCATACTCATTATTTTATTATCAATATACCATTTATTTTAATAATTATCCTTAGGTAACTTATTTATTTTATTATTTATTACTATTACTATTTTATACATATTTTATGTATTTCATTTACGTTAACAAACTTATTATTATTATTCTACGACACATGTATGTATACTTACTCATGTACAGCGCCTCCGAATGGATATTTCTAAATTTATGGTGCTTTATAAATGTTCTTCTTCTTCTTATTATAAAACAACGTCAGTAACAAATGAAAGCCAAGTTGTTTGATACACATTCAATGATAGAATCGTTGATGTAAAAATCTGCATTCCAAGAAATAGGAGTGCCAATTGACTCAAGGATGTGACGTGTGACCTTGCACCGACCTTGAGAGTCTTGAGGTGCATCTCCTGTCGTGCCTGTCGCTCCATCTGCATGTGCACCTGGTGGGACTTGAGGACCTTCTCGAGTTCATCGCGTCCTCGTCTCAGTGACACCAGCTGTGCCTCATGCTCAATCTGTGCTCGCTGGGAGCTGCTGCGCTCAGCAGCAAGCTCTTTGCGCAGCTGACAAAGCAAGAAAATTAGATTGGATTACAGTTACAAATTTAAATAAAAATAGCCAGGCATATTTTTGGCAAAACCTAATCTTATTTATTTATTATAAACGTATGATTATGTATATATATATATAATTAAGAAATTACACCTAATATATAACGCATGCATAACTGACATGCCATTTTGTTTACTGTTAAAACATGTATGTGGCCTTGAAATTCTGTATGCAAATATTGTGGGGGTGGTTTCTGGGCCCCACTTTTATTTTGCTTAGATAGCTAGTTGCTTAGATAATTTCTCGTGTAATCCCCATTGACAAACATGACACCTATATGCTTTTAAGGGGATTTGCTTTATTTATCTAGGCCAACGGCAATGCTCAGTCTTGTATACTATATGATTTCTCTTTACTTGTGTAATTAAAGGGCATTGCCATTTTCCAACCACACTTGTTTCTATTTTTCTTTCTATCTCTCGCTCCATAAACCGAGCAAAGCACAGCAGGCTCCCATTACCTATACTTAGTACATTAGCGGTGAGGGGAGCAAAATGTGTTTTTTACTTCAGCTAGTGTGTGATATCTGCATCTATCATTTACTGGCTTCACTTCATTTAAGTGCCATATAATGGTAATGTTAATGCCAGCAATGGCCACTGGACGACTGAACCACCATGTCTAAGGCCATCCATCTATTAGGCTACATACATATATATATATAATATATATATATATATATAGGCCACATACATGTTTTAACAGCAAGCGTTATGTAATTTCTTAATTATTGACATGATCAGCCATCGACATAAGAAATAAACAGTTTCACCCAATGCTGGCTTTACTGTATCATCTTTACCGTAGCATCTGTCTTTTTCTCAAAACAGATCACTGGATCTAAAACATTTCTGTATTTGACATGTCGGTTGAATATGAAGAAAGGATATCCAAAAATGGTCATCAGAAACGAGACTCACGGACTCAAGTTCGGCCTGTAGTTTTGTATTTTGAGACTTGAGGCGTTCAACTGTGGCCACTGACAACGCACTTTCCTGCTCAGTCCGAGGTGTACAGACCGACGACCGTCTGGTGGAGGCATCATGAACTACAACACAGGATCAGCAATTCAGCAGATTGTTGAATTACCCACAGACCTTCTTTCTACATGCTACAAAGGCACAAAGACTATTTCATCAACTTGCAGCCTTGTCCATTTGAACATCATCTCGACTTCTCTGGGAAACTTTCAGCCACCCTAGACTACTATTTGTACAGAGATATAGATCCACCATGTCTATGGACAATGATAGGTGAGTGAACTGCAGCAATGTGGAGGAGACAACATTTATGAAGCTTTGAAAAGACAATAGGAAGATTTGAAACTAGAGTCTTAACTGACAGTGTGTTGTCTGAATCACTATGCTACAGCGCCCTATATAAGATAATAATATTTATTATAATAATATTATTTAATATAATAATAAAAATTATTTGTAATGCGCCATATATCCGGACAAATTTCTGCTCAGAGGCGCATAAAATACATTGTAACACATCACATACTTATTTAAAATATTCATAATCAATTAAACTAGCACGTAAAGATGAAATGTTAAATGACAATAAATAGATAATTAAATAAAGCTTCTAAAAGTCTTAGTTCATACGCTAAACTTATCAGCAATAAATAGATAAAGACGTGTTTTCAAGTTGGACTTAAAAAGTTCAAATGAGTCTATTAGTCATAGATCGTTCACAGGTGCGGAGCCGTCTAGATAGTCATGTTTACCATTGTGTGTCTGCAGCTGTCGATAAACACCCTTTATTCCATGTCTACCCCCTTCATACACTACGTGTACTGTCACATGACTGCTCACACACCGGCACCAATACAGAGAAAACTTAGCTATAGCAGCCTATATAAGACAGTCGTCTTTACCACTGTGCTACAGCACCCTATATAAGACAGTCGTCTTTACCACTGTGCTACAGCACCCTATATAAGATAGTCGTCTTTACCACTGTGTGTCTGCAGCTGTCGATACGCCGCCTCCAGTTCCCGCGCCTTCTGCTCTGTCAGTTCCACCGTGTGGCAGCACTGCCTGTGAGCAAGGTCTAACTCCGACCTGAGACTGTCGGCCATCAACTTGTACGCAGTGACATCTGGAGGCTGATCGACCAACTGCTGCAAGGTTTGTACTTCGTTTCGCAGTGCCACCTTTGAGGAAATATCAAAATGATTTTTTTAGATAATTGTCATATTTTCATTGACACGCGTGCATGGATAAGGTATAGATATATTATAGAACATTATAATTTTATATTTTGTAGACAACATTAACTCTACCAAGATATAATTAACAAGTAAATGGTGAGATATACTTAGGGATGTAAGTTAATTATTTTTCATAATTCGCACATACATCTCGTTGATATAGATGATAGTGTGTCAGGTTCCCTTGGGGGGGGGGGGTTAGGGGTTATATTCAAAGAATGAAAGAATATTGCATAAAACAGTGGCACAGTATTAATGTATAAAACATAACATTAAACCTAGTGAACCTTCACAGCAGAAGCTAAAATACAAAACAAATGCAACACTTTAAGGTAGATAGAACATGGCCAGCATTTACTAAAACGTGACAACCACTGGATGAGTAGCGTGCCGAAGTGCCACACTTACGATGATCGCGTCCTTCTCGTCGGGAGCCACGTCAGTCTTCTCCTTGTGTGCCTTCTCGAGCCGACGCAGGGCGTCCTCCCGGAACTTGAGGACCATGCGACTCTGTCTGAGGGCCTGGTCCTTGCGACTACACGTCTGCTCCAGGCGTGTGTAGTTGTCCCGCAACACCTACACACAGCCAACACACTTGGCGATATAATGTAAGTTCTTAGGTGGTTTCCTCCAAAAAGCCCAAACTTGGGCTAACACAGGAGTTCTTCTGTAGAATTAGTGAGTCCACTACAGGTTACATTTACCCCCTGTGTGGGATCTTTTACTTCCCCTGGCACAGACACCAGATAGAAGGGACCACCGGCTTTTAGTGTCTCTTCCGAAAGACACAGGCAAATGGGGGGTAAACTAAATTGCATAAGTTTCAAAACAGCAGTAAGTGGAATCGAACCACCGTCCCCTCGATTGACAGTCCGGCGCTCTACCGCGCGACCACTGCTCCCCACATAAGATCTTATACAACACAGTATCCAGTCCTCATGACTGATCAAGGCGCTTTACAGTTTACACTTTACTCCCTGGCAGACCTGTTCCATGGTTTCTCCATCTCGACGTCTCTGTGATTTATCCAGTCATGACGCATTTAGTGTGCGAAGACGTAGTATACAAATATCAACCACTGTCTATAGCCAGGTACTCACTCATATAGATGAGTGAACTGGAACAAAACAACCTTGCCCAAGGTTTGACGGTGCAGGACAAGATTTTAAGTCAGGTTCTCTTAGTCGAGAGACTAAAGCTCTAGCTGCTACCAACATACAGCCTACATATATTCTAGTAAATCTTTAAATTTATCAAATTTTTAAACCTGCATAAATGTTACACTACATTTTGAATATATAGCCTGTGTATGGTGCATAAAATAAATAGTATGTGAAATTGGTGTAGTAAAATGTTGACTTCCATTGTTAAAAGCATCAAAACAATTTACTTTGATTGTAAGACTAGATAACTTGTGGATGTATCAATGACCTGATCTTATACAATAAAGAACTTCACCATTCCTTTTATACAACAGCAGAACTTATTTTCATAATCTGTGTTGTATATGGGGAGACTTGTGCCAGTAAACTGCCACATCAGATGGACACGGCTGGAGTCTGTGTGCTCAATGATGTCACTGACAGATTAAAGAGGAGTTGAAATGCTTGAACAACCATTGTCATAACATAACATAACATAACATAACATAACATAACATAACATAACATAACATAACATAACATAACATAACATAACATAACATAACATAACATAACATAACATAACATAACATAACATAACATAACATAACATAACATAACATAACATAACATAACATAACATAACATAACATAACATAACATAACATAACATAACATAACATAACATAACATAACATAACATAACATAACATAACATAACATAACATAACATAACATAACATAACATAACATAACATAACATAACATAACATAACATAACATAACATAACATAACATAACATAACATAACATAACATAACATAACATAACATAACATAACATAACATAACATAACATAACATAACATAACATAACATAACATAACATAACATAACATAACATAACATAACATAACATAACATAACATAACATAACATAACATAACATAACATAACATAACATAACATAACATAACATAACATAACATAACATAACATAACATAACATAACATAACATAACATAACATAACATAACATAACATAACATAACATAACATAACATAACATAACATAACATAACATAACATAACATAACATAACATAACATAACATAACATAACATAACATAACATAACATAACATAACATAACATAACATAACATAACATAACATAACATAACATAACATAACATAACATTCAGAGGATGTGTGACCTTGATTTGATGAGCACGGAGCCACTGTATACTTTAAATAATTTGGCAAACTTGTTTACATGCAAAAATCTCTATTGATGAAGTATTTCAGAAACTTTCATTGAATAGATAGGAGCTTGTCAAACCAAATGCCACTTGAATGTGATTTATCAGGTATCCAGTGGTCAAAGATATTAAAGTTTGTAAAAATTATTTAAATTACATACTGTATACCGTGGCTCCGTGGTCATCAAATGTTGGTCATATGTCCTCTATATGGTATGTTCATATAATTTGGCTATGGTTTTTGAATTTTTTCAGCCCCCCTTTAACTATGAGGTCACACAATACAGTGGTTTAAAGTTTCAATACTGCTAAATGATTTTGAGTCTGATCACCATTTTTTCGGAGCTAAGTTTGCGAGGATTTTGGTGGAAGAATTATTAAGATTACTAGTATCCACTTGAGACTGACAACAGACGAGAGCCTCACCTTGGCCTCCTCCTGTGTCTGTTCTCTCTGTAACATGGCCTGCAGGAAGCAATCTTTCCACTTGGTGGCAGGCACCGACACTGTCGAATCACCTTCATCTACAATACAATACACTCACTTCAGACAGAGCACCATTTACTCTAGGAAGGAAGGAAATAAGTGATTTATTTACAACAATGGTCAAGAATTACACATGTTATTAGGTGATAACTGTATTGTTTTAACATGTCAAAATAAAGTAATCAAGAGTGGTGGTGGCGGGAAGGGGTGAACAGAAATGCAATATATGAATGTTTGGTTCACTCTCAACCATAATAGTTGTATGTTGTACGAGTATACTATATTTCAATTCCAAAATGAATGCAATATATAGCACCTTCAGCTCCAAATTAAATACATTTCAAAATACGTAAAACAACCTGCTAGTTCCTATGACAGTTGTGAGAAAAATCATGTCAAAGTTGTTCATAGATTATCATTTTTACAAAGCGCCACTAGATTGAACTCATAGAGGCAAAAATCAGGAGAGAAGCTGCTTCAAAACACAAATCGCAGTCTTCCTTGTTGCTAGGCGACACCATCCACCCCCCAGGGGTAGACGTGACATGAGACATTTCTAAAAATACATCAAATACGACACAATGAAATGGCGAATACAAGCAATGTAAAAACAAACACGATTGTCCACAATGTGTACGCACTGACGCCAGATGTGTCCCTCTCACTAACACCGGAGCTGACTTGGAGTAACACTAGTTTCAGTCGCTTGATCTCAGCCTGTAGACTTGGCACACTGCCGTGGGCGTCCTCGTTGACCACTGCCTGGCAACAAGACGGTTGATGACAACTGTACTTGACACGTCACCACAGAGAGCAAAACAAAAGTAATTCCTTACGTAGCATGGCATCCACTCATTAGTAATGCTCAGATGACTACACTGGCACCTCACCCCTGGCAAACATCTTCATCGAACATCATCTCTAATCCTCTGGGAAGCATTCAGCCATGCTACAATTATCAGGCAACTGTTAAAATCCACTGCTGCCTGTTGGCCGGTACACATTCATACTATTGGGTGAACTGAAGCGACAGGGAATGAACTTGTCTAATTTTTTTAAATTACAGTAAGAGAATTTCATCATGGAATACCGTCACTAAAAATCTTATTTCAACCTACAGTGCCTCAATGCTCCAGAATATATACATATTACATCTCCGCGGTATTCTCAGCTATTGATACCAATGCATTACTCTTCTTACAGTTCAAAGCTGTTTTGTCTAGCTATAAACAATTTCTTGAACATTAAAACAAACGCAGATGTTAAGAAAATGTGCTTTGCTTTTCTGATTTGACCAGCTACAAGACTAGCAATTAATTTGGAAGGCTAATATGAATCAAATGGGTTACCATAGGATATATATGTATTTGCCTAGCCAATGTTTCTAATAAACAAAACTACTGTTGTCTCACTCACCTTATTTTTTATCAACTTCGCACGACTAGCAAATTGCAGCGTAGACAAAGTCTCTCCAAAGCACCTGCACAATACACATCAGAATAACACCTGGTACACTTGCTATACAAATATGCGTAGAGTTTGACATGAACACTGCAGTCAAACTACAGGGGTGTACATAGTTAATAGATCAATCTCTTTTTATGCCACATAACTTCAGTCAATGTTTTGCATGGGTCAAAGCTACTTACTTTTACTCCCTGGCAGACCTGTTCAATGGAACGAAAAGTAAATTGCACAAGGTTCGACATAACAGTATAAGATCCAAACCAGAATACTCTTGTTTGAGTCTGATTCACTGTTTTATTAAAAAAAATTGTTTAAATAACAATTCCTTACTCTCAATGTCATGTAATGATTTCTAAGCCTCGCAAAAACCTTGATAGTAAAGGTAATTATTTGGTTATTCTCGATATTCTATATTCAACATTATTTCAGAATATGCAAAAGCTTCAGAGAATTGATTTTGTAAGGTAACAGTGACATACCTCGCCCCAGGATGAACACAGGCAATCATGTGTGTTTTGGCATTGCCACCCAAAGAATCCTGCAAGAAAATCAATATGTACAATGTTAATGAACTTTTAATGTACATTATATGTACAATGTAAGTACATAGCAAGCAGATTAAAATATGAACGGTGTAGGTTAATTAACAGGCCTGGAGATGATTACTGCACAAAAGTACAATGTGGTTGAATAGTTAAATAGTAATATCAAAGTAACAGGTGAATTACTATTACACTGATTATTGTTAGTACTGAAATTATTCTATTATTATTATGTACTGTGATTACCCCTTGTAAACCAACAAAAATGTGATGTTTTTATATTGTTGTATAAATAATTTCAAGTCATAACATTTGATTTGAATCAACAAAAGTGGATAATCTTGGTGTAACTTGGATGAAAGCAACTAGAATACAGTATCCTCATCCAGATCTATAAACCGTTGAAACTATGCATAACTTTATATGACTTTGACACCAGCTAGGTCACTGGATTGCCTGCACTGAGTTATTCTGTAGAGATGAATTCACAATCTGCTCACAATTGTTGGATTTTGTGTTAGTGACATCACCACTGGAATTCATCGGTGAATCAACACAATACATTTAATTTTGTATGTTCGGAGTAAAAACACATTTCTGACACTTCTTTTGTATTGTTTGATAAATGTTCACTTTAAATGATTTTTCAAATCAATTACAGTACTAGTTGAAAATTCATGTGTTAAATCACTCCACTTCAGGTTTTGTATAATTTTGTATACTAGTCATGTGATCATGTTACATGGTAACAGAGCCAGCAGTCATACTTCTCACAAACCATCACTTTCATACTGCTTCTTGACACTATTTCAAAGTAGAGTTTGTGGGCGGGGCTAGTGTGATTTGTGGGCGGGGCTAGTGTGATTTGTGGGCGGGATCAGTGTGATTTGTGGGTGGGGTCAGTGTGGTTTATTGGCGGGGCCAGTGCGGTTTGTGGGCGGGGCCAGTGCGGTTTGTGGGCGGGGCCAATGTGGTTTGTGGGCGGGGCCAGTGTGGTTTGTGGGCGGGGCCAGGGTGCCTTGGAAGTGAAGGATGCTGGGAGCCTGGGACTCACGCGAAGGAGGAAGCTCAACTTGGAGTCTCTGTAAGGAACATGACGGGACTTCCCGTGAGCGATGCCGCCCAGTGCCATGATGACATTGCCCAGTGCCGACAGCGATCTGTTGATACTCCCAGCCTCCTGGCGGCAGCAACAGGAACAAAACAGAATCTTTGGACAATCGTTGATGAAGGCCTTGTATATTGGAAACTTTGTTATTTTTAGAGTCAACAGATGGCATGGCAAGCAGAGCTAAAAACCTATCACGAATTGTCCAAATTTAATATGAACATTTGCAAGGTTCTAACAGAACTGTAGGTTATATATATATATATATATATATATATATATATATATAGGTTCTAATATAAAATTCTCACCATTACAACTGGTATTTATAAAACAATTAAACAAGGAATGACCTAAGCATTAATAAACACACATGCCCATACTTAATGAACACAGTCATGGTTTGAGATAAACAGTTTGCGCCATCTGATCGAATTGGTTAATCTTAAAATTGGTAGCTCTAGTGCCCTCCTCATACCTTGAGTCTGACACCAATTGTGTGCGTGTCCCTCTGTCGCTCACTGCCTGCCAGGTCCACCAGGTTCAACTGAGAAGACTTCACGTGCCAGATATTCTCCGTCTTCTTCTAAAGACGCAATCACAAAAGACACACATAACGCTGAGCCAGAGGAAGAGTGTGGTAACAGTGGCAGTTGTTTGGGTATGTGCACCTAGAAGTATTAATTTTTTTACAAAACCTAACAAAATTGAATATATTTTTCATGGCTCCAAAATGGTTTATTGTAGTATGATTTAACTTACTTTGGAGCATAATTGTCGATGATAAGTACGATGATCCTTGTTCATGCCGAAATCTGGACCAAAAACATGTGACGCCAGTACGTGAACAAGGCCGGTAGGTGACGGGTTGAAACTCATACTCATCATCGACAATTATGCTCCAAAATAAGTTAAATCATACTACAATAAACCCTAACAAGTTTATAGTACTTGTAAAACTAAAACTTCTATGCCAGTTCTAGATTTCTAGAAAAATCTCGTTGAAGTAATAAAATCCTAGTTGCACGGAGAGTCATTTTTATGGAAAGGCTGTTCTCATTCCTACTAGAATAGTAGTTTCGTATAAGATGTTCAGTGACCCCATATATTTTGGGCAACCCTTTGTTAGAATTTGTAATGATGTGGTCACAGCTGGGTTTGGTTGACACAGCAACAAAGCATTTGTATCCAGGTCTTTTAATCGAGAGTTTGTCTGCACCGCCATGAGAGTGGGAGAGAGAAGACCTGAGACTGACCTTTGACTCGATGTGCAGTGTGAAGACGGCGTGACTGCGGGAACTCTCTCGGTTCATAGAGGTCGCTGCCACTGTTCTATTGGCCCAGCCTGCTGCCAACACCTGGAACACAACCACATAAGGTAGTCATTGATGTCACTGCCACTGTTCTGTTGGCCCAGCCTGCTGCCAACACCTGGAACACAACACATAAGGTAGTCATTGATGTCACTGCCACTGTTCTGTTGGCCCAGTAGTCATTGATGTTACATGTGAGGGAGTGTCATGCAGGGCTTTATGCAGGACCAAATTATTGCCAGTCACACATGTCTTGGTGGACACATGGATGTTAACTGTTAAGGCAGTTTACAAACTTAAAATGTGTCTGATGACCTAAAATGGACTACAAACCCATATGTGACACCATTTACACTCACTTTTGAGGCATAACTGACAATATCTATTGTTTTGGAAGACCTTTTTCTACCCATCCACAATGGTCTTTACCCGTCCAAATGACATTTGGACTGCATAAGGCTATGGTGTCAGGGCATTAAACTATCAATGCACTGCAACAGTGGCCAGATGATGCAATGGTATCAGTATTAAATATTGACAGATATCGTTGATGGCACTGTGAAATGTTGATCTTAATAACACAATTAATCAGTGGTGGGGGCGAGTGTAGAGGAAATGTAGTCGTGGTTACATTATGGGCCTGGTGAACCTCCACATGTAGTCAATTATGTGTTGATGTGATATGTCTAGGTTCCTCTATATACTAAATTACAACATCATCATGTGGGGAAACTTTATGAGTGCATGCATAAAGATTGTGGTTTGGTGCGTGTTTTAGTAATTTATTTATTATTAAATTTTTGTTATCATTCCCAGAGTCAACTTAAATAATCAAGAAAGCCAAATGCTGAGCATGAAGACAACTGTTACAAGATGTACTGTTTTTAAACAGAAAATTAAGTACTTTTATTCATATATATATATATATATATATATATATATATATATATATATATATATTGAAATTTGTATATTTCTAAATGCCTTTATGCAGGCTATTCTGTGCAGCATATGGCAGTCTGATACTACTTCTGGTTGCTTTAAGCAGGCCACAGCTGTGCAGCTTAGAGTTGTGGTTACTGGTTATGCAGATAAACCCTTTACATTAACATTTCGACCAATACATTAGCAAACATTGTGTCAATGTAAATTAATAATATGTATAATTATTTGCACCAAAGTAAAATTGTTTTGGTGATCTTGAGAGCACTGTTTTCATAGGTTGTATAACCTAACTTGTGTAATGGAGCCGTGTGCCATATGTGCTATATGTATAATTGGAAACTGAATGCACACCAAACCTGTGATGTTAATATTAATAATAGTATCAACGACACAACACTATCTATCTGTTGGATGAGAGTGCTACCGAGTGGTGTAAAATTAAATAAATGATTCAAACATGACTGACCTGTCTTGAACAATTTACTAAAATGTGCACCATTGGCTGCGATTGATGTGAATGACCTCAACGCAAACCAATCGTGTGCGAAAATGCAAACCTTTGAACCATTCCGATGGTTCAAGATTGGCATAAAAATGTAGTCGAAGGGGCTGCTTCACACATACCTGGTAGGCGTCACATGCGCTTGCCACGGAACGCTCGATGAGTCCATCGACAAACACTCCCCGCTTCATGTTTTCTCGTAACTGAAGGCCGGTAGACGCAGGGTCAAGCAGGTCATAAATCTGTTCATTGTAGATCTCCAGGAACGAACATCGACACAGGAACTCAACGTTGTCCTCACCATGCTACAAATACCAAAAATACCGAATAAATGATAACACATGTTTTTGACATGCATCATTCTCTCTGTAATATGTTCTGGCGATGAGACTTTTGGTGATTGATATTTGGTTGAATAATTACCAGATGGCACATCGATTATTTAATGGTCTATACAACTTATTATTTTCCCATGTAATCGTTAATATCGCTTGCCATTGTCTGTGTATTGTTTATAGTTTCATGTTTGTCTTCACAGAACATGATAATGCCTACTGAAAGTGCCTTACACGAGTCATATCTGACTGTTTCTCCACTGCCGTTAGCTCTTGTGGTTAAGATGAATAAGATCACTCTGGCAATATCACTGAATAGCATTAGTGTGCCTTTTTGACAAATACTGTTATGATTTCTTCCAAAATAACCAGGTATTCACTCATATGCAAACAGAGGTGAGTGATCTGGAGCAACGTAGAGGGAACAAACTTGCAGAGCGTTTGATACTGGATTGGAACATTGAGTTCCGTCAAATAAGATCCTGGTGTTCTAGCCAGTGAACCCAAACAGCACATGACACAAGCATGCACTTGTAGTTTAGTGTTGCTTATCAGATTTGACAAAAGTGAACTAACCAAGAGCTGCTCCTTTTTAATGAGAGCAAACAGTTTCTCAAAGCTGTGAGGGATGACGCCGCGCTGTGCATGCTGAAAGTTGTCACAATCTTCCGACGGACCTGACGGGGAGACAAAAATCAAAGGGTCACGAGTGATGACATATTGTCCAATAATGCATACTAGGGGAGCCACCAGATCTCCTAGCTGTATTTTGTTCACCAACTTCACCAAATACTTGCATAAACTGCCATCTAGCAGCTGTTTATTTCTCACACCAAATTGTTGTTCTATTTGATGAAATTGCAATTTAAAATTAGTTTTCTGATTATCTTTGGGCGTCTTCAAGTTCAGAACTGTGGATTACAGCCCAAAAATGATATGTATAGATTAAGCATATCTGAAGAAATGGTAGATTACTACAATGAGTGTCAGCTAATAACAACCAACAACAGAAACAGACAGAGTAGTCTATTTGTACTGTTTAGTATTAATGCTCCTGATAAACAGCACAGGTACAACTCACCGATCATTGTAAATGTTTTCCCCGATCCAGTTTGCCCACTGTAACAAAGAAGTCAATATTTTCATGGTTAACTTCATGCTGGCAGATATATGATATGCCATATAACTGTTTTCTTTTAAATGGTAAACTATTTCATTTTTATTGCATTTACAATTTTTTGTCTCCAACTTTATTACTAGAAAGTCTAGAATTGGTAAATGTATTCATGATGCTGATTTAGTTATACAGTGTGTAGTGGCATTAAAATTATTTGTATTTATTTGGTTATTTTAGTATTAATTTATTTTAGTGAATTGTATGTCTTACCAAAAGCTCTACAAGTATTATGGATGAGTGTATTGTGAGATGGACCACTGAAAATCTCAATGTAAATAAAGCTTTAACTACCATTACAGTACCAGGTAATAATAAAGCAACTGTCTACTACCTGAACTACTTTTTTACCATTGATATATATATATATATATATATATATATATATTCAATTTTATACTTATTTTTCAGGTAACTAAGTACTACTTTTCTGTGATACTACACGTGTATATATGCAAACGGTATCATAAACTACCGCTAGATGGCGACTGTGACTTACAAGTAATACATCAACAGGTATGCAGGCATATTATCGATTTACAAATGCTCATGATAATATGTATCAGGGTCTGTACACATCCGGACGTTTGAAATTCAAGGCTATTCAAGACTTTTCAAGGCTATTTAAAAAAGAAATTCAACACTGTTTTAACGATATATGTACTTTTAGGCGCAGTAAATTAAGTTAGCATTACAACGTTTACTCGACTAAGAAAACAATGGCGCTGACCACAATGAAATGCCAATTGCCCAATGTGCATACAAGTTATTTTTATGTGTAAGCTTTTCCTTTTCTGGCTGTTATTTGTCACAATAATTGAGTCAAAACAATATTTTATTGACCACAATTAAATTCAAGACTTTTCAAGACTACTTTGTAAATTTCAAGGATTTCAAGGCCTTGAATTTGGTTCAATCAAATTCAAGGCTTTTCAAGACTTTCAAGGCCCTGTAGGGACCCTGTATGTATACATATGAGTCATGAGAATTACTTACTAGGCAAATATAGTTCCATTATATCCAGCCACGCAGCTCTCGATAAGGGATTTTCCGATGGACTCGAAGACCATTTCCTAAAGACAGATAATATCAAAACAACTAGTACAACAGCTACTTAGTCTATCGTTATCACACAACTGCAATGACTTACTTCTATACATGGCTGTGGTCAGACATTTTGAAGAGCTTAAGCATCACTGAAAAAATGCCAACCCATGGTTTGGAGAGTATAATCATTTATACAGTTGTAACAGTGTCATACAATAGATCCTGGAGTCAAGTAATTTGTTGTCATGTACTTACAGTTTGCCTACTTATACACATCAATTTCATTAGTTTACACTGTTCCAGAATCCAGACTCATGTAGTTGCATATTACGGCACTTTTTATGTTTGAAACAGCACATGGTTTGTACCAGTACATAGAAAAAAGGCAAGTTCTTATAGAGTGCAGTATCCAGTCCTCAGGACCATTCAAAGCGCTTTACACTTTACTTCCCTGACAGACCTGTTCACTCAGACACCATTTTGGCTTCTCTGGGAAGCATCCAGCCATATGCTACAATTCATGCACGAAGGCTGCTTGTACACATATCCACCACTGTCTATAGCCAGGTACTCATTTATACAGCCGAGTGAACTGGAGCAATGTAGAGTGAAAAAACTTGCCCAAGGTTTTAACACCGCAGCACAGGATTCGAACCCGGGTTCTCGTAGTCGAGAGTCCGAAGCTCTTCGTCTCTACCCCTGAGCCATTTTGCTCTAACAATAGTGTAGCCATGGTTTACAGCAAAGTGCTCTAGATATCGGTACAATAGTTACAGAGCATGTACCAGTAGATACAAACTGGACCACAATATGGACCTAAAAATGCTACAACATACTCTGTAGTAGCGCTACACAATAGCAGATAGTACAAAGATATACATACCTGGGTTGTGTTGATGTCTGCTATTTGATCGTATGTGAAAACCCTAGCCTCTGGCTTGCATTTCATGATGATGGCATTGCGCTGTGTATCAACAGTGAGACAGTGACCCAGCTCTATCCTATCTTCATCACACGGTGGCCTCACACGGACAAACACCTTGATAGAGTCGCTCTCTCCCGTCTCTGTGATGCCTAGTGTTACACACAGCAGTCAATATTATGAACATCTGACTATGACTGAATTTTGCCGACATGTTTTGTGTATTAACATTTTCCTCCACCAAATTTTCAGGGATTAATTTCCCCATGTTGGTTAAGGAGAAGCTTTCCATTTAGAAATCGAATAGGTCGTTTTGGTCAGTCTTAAACAGTGGGTTAACCGTTAAATTTATCAGCTACTTTGCTGGCACCATTCTAGGACTAGCGTGTGGGTACCTTTCATCGACAGGGTCCCTAATGATCGACCGTTTCATAAATGCAATAAATTTTGTGATTTATCATTTGGTGTTGACTGTTACTGTACTAACGTAATTGTATATGTGTAAACAAACACGCAAACTGATGTCATGGGCGCATCCATGTTGTATTCATTTATGAAACGGTCGATTATTAGAGACCCTGTCGATGAAAGGTACCCACACGCTAGGTCAATCAACTTTCAAGTCTTGTTGGATGAAGAAGAGCCTGCCCTAGCCTAGGGCGAGGCTAGAGTTGAAGAAGGGTAGAGAAGAAACATGCGACAGCTGTTATAGTGCAACTGGACGATCCGCCACATCAATTTTAAATGCTGTCTCGCAAATAATTGGTTGAAGAAATATACAAACAATGATTACAAATTAATCCTCCAACGAATGCTACTCTCAACCTAACAATGAATGAGTGAATGACACGAGTCGTAGATAACTCGAACTTAGTACTCCGACAGTATAGTAACAAAACATCGATTATTAACTCAAATCGGAACGGATCTACCACATACAGGTTGCCAAATATGTCACATAAATCATATGATAACGTGCGCTAATAATGCATACCAGGCATGACTGTGTATCCGTCGAAACGCACAGCACAATTAGTACAATAAAATATCAACAACAAGTTGTCATTTCAATTTTGGCGCGCGAGATGTGGTGCCCGAGAAGTGCACGAGAAAGTACGACATTTAGAAAACAACTACCGCCACCTGTTGGGTAGGTTTGTATTAAAAAACAACTTCGATATACTTGGTTGGCCACCATATGACGCCACTAAACCCGCTTGATGTGTGCGTGTGCGTGTGCGTGTGCGTGTGCGTGTGCGTGTGCGTGTGCGTGTGCGTGTGCGTGTGCGTGTGCGTGTGCGTGTGCGTGTGCGTGTGCGTGTGCGTGTGCGTGTGCGTGTGCGTGTGCGTGTGCGTGTGCGTGTGCGTGTGCGTGTGCGTGTGCGTGTGCGTGTGCGTGTGCGTGTGCGTGTGCGTGTGCGTGTGCGTGTGCGTGTGCGTGTGCGTGTGCGTGTGCGTGTGCGTGTGCGTGTGCGTGTGCGTGTGCGTGTGCGTGTGCGTGTGCGTGTGCGTGTGCGTGTGCGTGTGCGTGTGCGTGTGCGTGTGCGTGTGCGTGTGCGTGTGCGTGTGCGTGTGCGTGTGCGTGTGCGTGTGCGTGTGCGTGTGCGTGTGCGTGTGCGTGTGCGTGTGCGTGTGCGTGTGCGTGTGCGTGTGCGTGTGCGTGTGCGTGTGCGTGTGCGTGTGCGTGTGCGTGTGCGTGTGCGTGTGCGTGTGCGTGTGCGTGTGCGTGTGCGTGTGCGTGTATGACAGTGTGACTATCTCGGTGTGCGTATGTGCGTGTGTGTATAGGTGCCTGTGTGTGTGTGTGTGTGTGTGTGTGTGTGTGTGTGTGTGTGCGTGTGTGTGTGTGTGTGTGTGAGTGTATGTCTTTGTGTTTGTGTTTGTGAGTGTGTGTGTGTGTGTGTGTGTGTGTGTGTGTGTGTGTGTGTGTGTGTGTGTGTGTTGATGGGTATGTGCGAGTATGTGTATGTGTGTGGGTGCGTGTGTGCGTGTGTGCGTGTGTGCGTGTGTGCGTGCGTAACTGTGTATGTGTGTCTGTGTATGTACGTGTGTCTGCGTGGTGATGCGCGTGTGTCGGTGTGTGTATGTGTGTGTGTGTGTGTGTGTGTGTGTGTGTGTGTGTGTGTGTGTGTGTGTGTGTGTGTGTGTGTGCAGAGAGAGACTGAGAGAGAAGAGAGACAGAGAGAGAGAGAGAAACAGAGACAGAGACAGAGAGACAGAGAGACAGAGAGACAGAGATAGTGAGAGAGAGAGAGAGAGAGAGAGAGAGAGAGAGAGAGAGAGAGAGAGACAGAGAGACAGAGAGACAGAGAGACAAAGAGAGAGACAGAGAGACAGAGAGAGCGAGCGAGAGACAGAGAGAGCACCGTGTCAGGAGGGTTATGACTGCCAGTTGCTGCCTCTCCTCGGGGAGATGTCCCTAACTAGCGACTTCAACTAAGACGTCGTGCGCAGCACGGTTGCTTTGTCTGTGAATGATGGTGTGTTCTGTTTTTGTTTCATTGATGTTACGAAGTAATTTGAGAAACAACCAGGAGCGAATTATTATACATCATTCAGCAGTTTTCGGTTAGTGCTAATGTAATGTATGTCATGCCGTACGGCAGCGGTTCTCCCAGTTTTTGGCTACAAGACCCCAGTGTCTAATTGAACAATCATCTGGGATCCCCGCATGAGATATGTATGAAACGTCTGTTGATTCACTTTCTAAGCCGGGTTCCCGCCACAGTGTAGGGTGTGTTCACCAGTTTCTTATCAACAGCGGTAACATTAGTGGCTTTCATCAGTGTTTACGAATTGGTCAATTATTTCGCCTTACGCTAAATCGACACTCTTGTTTTTCACTTATATTGGCCACATCTGAGTAATACGGGTGGTTTCATACACTCGTTTGAAACCACTTGTAGGCAAAGAAGCAGGTATTGTAGTTTCGGAGTGTACCTGCTCGCGGAGAATGGTATTAAGCCAAAGTTGATGTAGTGTCTGCAAATTTTCGATATGTTGCCTTGCTAGTATTCTCCGATCAATTCTGCCAATATTTGGATTAATTTTCACTAGCACTTTTTTTCATAGTTATGTCAGAGACTATTTTGTTTTACTTGTAACTGCCTTCTGTTATAACACAAATTCCAGCCATCTCGGGAATCCATTGGCAGTTCTCTGCGCCCCCTCCCAATGGGCCAGGAACTCTCGGTTGAGAACCGCAGCGGTACGGCACATTGAGCATCTGTTAGAGGTGTCCTGGCAAGGGGTCGGATCACGAAGAACAACGTCCACATTACTTCAGAAGAATACACGCGATTACTGTCACCTTGGTTCGTTGATTTTGAAGAAAGAGTGGACGAGGATAACATTATTTAAGAGTCAGATCCACAACTGACCTTGAATACAAACAGTGTACCATGTCAGCGCACCTATGATGGCAACAGAGTTATCCGTTATGACAAGTTCAGCGAAACCGGTGTTTCGCAAAGCGAGAACTTAATAATACCCGCGTCAAACGATACTACGTACAATCAGTCTACCAATCAGTCTACCTGTTTTAAATGCATGTGTCACGTTCTTGCTGTTAAGTTAATAAATCTGTATTTGTTTACGTAATTAATGGCTAGGATTTAAACTAAAAATGCAACAGAAATTATTAATGGATTTACATTCTTAGGGCCATGTCAATCATAAGAGGGAGGAATGTGGTATTTTGATAGACATACAAAGGAATCCTTTTTTAGTGAAGGATGCTTACAAGTTACAAATGAGTTGCCTGAGAACTTTAAGTTTCAACAAAACGTGCGTTTCATTATCGCTTTTATTGGTAATTTTAACTAAGAAAAGAAAACTATTTAACCAACTTGAAAAACACACTTTATTGCATTATTTCAACGACTGTCTGACGATCTCGTCAACACGTCTTTACTCGTCCCTCGAGTAGCCACTGTGTACACTGTCCGAGTTTTCCAAGCGAAAACGACGGCGTATCATCGGCTATGCGTAAATTGGGCGACGGCGAATGCTTAGGGGAAGTATCACGATTGAACGTAGTGCGCATGACGGAAGTCCGTTCACCTTACTCGATCTCTGGTTGCCCGTCTGCTCAGTGGAACTGCAGACAAAAGTACAGGAATGATTTGAGCGGTGAGTTCAAAACGAAAGTCCACCTGGATGCTAATACAGTTTGACTGGATATAACGATAATGATGAAGTAGGGCTGTTTTCGTTTTATTATTTCGCATACTACTTTAAACATCGACTTTACTCCAAACGTTTGAAACTATGAGATATTAGACAGATTCTGAACCATGTTTTGACATGAAAGGTAAACATTTTTGTGGTAAACTCTGTTTAGACATTGACATACAATATGTTCCTAAACTACCATTCTTATTTTAAGCAAATGAACAGACGCATGCAGTTTATGGCAGCTTGCTGTCTAACCCGTTTAATTTATCTTTACGCAGTTTTCTCTTAGGTGCCTCTCCTGTGAGCAGAATAAGACATAACACAACTCGGCAGTGCATAATACTACTAGATTTAATCGCAGGCTATATATACAACATTATCATAGTTATAGAGTTGTGTTATACACAATAGTTACGGATGTGCAAAATGAATGAGCCACACAAGTAATTTTGGTTGCAGATATATTAATTTATTTCGTTGTAGATTGTCTTTTCGCTAAATTGCCCCCATCTATTGCATTTTGTTGACACGTGTAGGTAGGTTGGCATGCAACGAAGCACAAATATGTTGTTACCACTACAATGCTTAATTATATTTTGGAGTAATCGGCATAAAACAGGGTACAACTTTAAAATAACGTACTTTTAGTTGTAACGAAGTAGTAATCTAATATTACAATATTTCGTACTCCGTTTTTTGCCCGTTTACTTCACGAAATGGTTTCGTTACAACATTGCCATGTGTAATCGCCTTAGCGCCATGTTGAAATATATTAACAATAACAATTATGCAATTACGGCGACTCTCCGGCCAGTTTGCAATCGTATACATGCAAAGACTAAGTAAATATTTAATCTTAGTGCTATTGATCGTGTAGAGTAATGTAATTATTTTAGTGTCGCGTTTTTGTGCCTGCTGTAATGTTGACATTAAAACGTTGAATTGTAATATACTTTTACTTGTGCTTCAAATACCTTTAGAAGTTATTTTTTACTTGAGTTGTTTTCAATGTACTTTTACATAAGTTGTTTTTAGGTGAGTTACTTGTACTTTTAATCAAGTACAAAGTAAAAGTAGTTCAATCAACACTACCTACAGGAAACTGTTTGTCAGTGATTATGCATAGACATGTTATTAGCATGTTCTGTTATCGCGAAGTACACCGAAATCAATACGCTGCGATGAAATGATTCACACACCTATTTAATATGCTCGTAACTGACATTTTCGTCACTGGAGCTGAAGACCACTAGCGGATACTCAGTTTCGATTAAGTTTCCTTCGTGTAATATGTGATAACATTTCATCTCGATCACGTAGATTATTTCTACTAGCCACCATGGCAATGGATTAAATGTCCTCTTGCAGCTTAGACACTTTGATTTTCATAGCTACCCGCAGGAGAGACAAAGAGAAAAAAACTGTCCATATATATATATATATATATATATATATATATATATATATATATATATATATATATATATATATATATATATAGTATAACACGCTGAAACGAACACGCATATAACGAATTCACGTATATAACGAACTCGTTAGCACCTCACAAAGTATTTCGTCTTAAAGCGCATTGTACTGTATACAAACCCTATGCGTTTGGCTTTGAGATGGCACAGGATGAATGATTCCATATCAAGTGGGCGTCGGAACGGGGGGAACTCCCCTCTAAACGGTAACATCTCCAGCAATACCCACTCCCGTTTTTTTTATTATAAAAACGACAGCAGCGCCGACGTGCGAAAGACGGAAGCAATGAACACAGAGGCAAAAGCAGGAAAGAAACTGTGTCTAGTCATCTAGTACTTCCGGGAAACAAAGACACTATACATAGGCGTCGGACATGTGTATATTTATTGCAATTTGTGTTGTAATGGGGGGCGGAGTTAGGATTAGCCCCCGATATTTAGGGTAGGGGTGGGTGTGACCGTGCAAATCGTGTTTTTTTTAAACGCAAGCGGTAGAGAAGTAGAAAATACAGAGGCGTGGCAGTGATGATGTTTCATAAGCACCACGTCGCCGTGTTTCGGCGTCGTGAATTGAGACAGCGCGACACCACTGAAGCCCCGACTCGGTCCCCCAATATAAATTTCGTTCCGACGCCAGTGCTATTAGGTTTGTAAGGAAGGAGGCGTACCTCGACACATTAGCGCCCCGGGGACTCTGCATTTAGTCAACGACGCTGTTATAGTTGTTGCGACCGTCTTCTGGCCGGCGCTATGATAACCAAAGAGATGGTGGTGTAGACATCTTATACTGTAAGATCACTGATGACAATTTTGAGAAACACAATTCCGCTACGTCAGCATTCCAAAACCCATATTGCAAGAGAACAGGACACAATAATGTCGTTTAGCAATCATAGCGCATATGGTTAAGACTAAACAGAAATCAAACTGAACTGTTCAAAGTATTGAGTGATTGTATTATAGAAATATATTTTACAAAAGGAATCGCTACAAAATATTGTGCAACCAAACATCACGAAGTATTTCCAGGGAATGAACTATGTAGATTCGTTGTCACACTGAGTATTATCAATGACAGGAACGTGTCCCATGATTGTGTCAACATTAGCAGCAACATACTAACCTTTTCTAAAAGTAAATTGACATACATTTCAGAAAAGTGGCTACACTTAGAAATAAACGGTACTCTTGTCCACCGACAACAAGGTGTTTTGCTTTGGTTAGCAATCTTGTTAAGGGATAACCGAAAGTAACTGCATGGGTTTATGCAGAGAGAACTAACCAGATGCAGCTGCAATCACATTTGTAGCGTCAGTGCTTTAGATAAGTATCTATTAAATAAATATACGAATGTATTGATCGCGCCATCGCGCAAGATATATTAAGTGCAGCGTTGTACATTGGGAATGTTCTAAACACGTGCACGGCCAAGTAAACAACTTCAGCCTTAACTTGAAAACACCGACCAGAAGACCTAGATGTGAACACATTCTAGATATCATCCTCCAGAACAGACTACCGAAAATGCACATTATTCCCAGTGCCTCCAACAGACTAGAACGGCCTTCCAGAGATCGTACAATTGGCTTCAAGCATCAAGTGCTTCAGAGCTACGGTATCTGCCCATATACATTCCCATTAAAAACACCAGCAACGCTTCCATCCCTCCACTGCTCATAGACATTGCATATGCTCTCGGAAACTCATCTACATTGTACTCATCTGCAAATACAATACGTCGATACGTGCATCCTGAACGCAACAACTTCCTTTCAATGTATGGAAGTCGGTTGTTATCCGGGAAGAACACTATTGGGCAGACACAAATCACATCATCCATTCTTTCTGCAAACTACGCACAGCATGCTTTTCACTACTCTGAAATTGGAGAGTGTGCATACAACATGTGTTTTACAAGATGGCATGACTCTATGGGTACTCCGATTATTCCGGTGATAAGACCGATATATTGACTTTGGGAAACGTTTTGCAGCTCTTGAAGGTCGTGTGCATGGATACGTCGGACAGACAGAAATCGCTACAACACTACCAACGCCGTTGACTCGCTGGCTATTTCTGATCTGTTCACTTGGAAACAAACAAAATATAACTCATTTTGTTCACTGTATCATCATTATTACAACGCTTATAACAATGTGACATAATTATATCAAAACTAAGCTTTATGGCAAACTGATCTTCTATGATTCTTCAGAAATTGTGTCCATGAGAGGTCTTTGAAAGGACTAGTGACGGATTAGAAACGTCGCTTGCTGCTGGCTTAGTCGTCAACACGCCGTGCCATGGAGAATGTGTCAGAATTTATGCTGTTGGATGTTTCATTAGAATATTCTACTTCGAGACTGTAGAAGTCATATCATGATGATGCATAAGTACACAGCATTGACGTTACAATTATAGATTGTTGCAGCAAATGGTTAGTTTACATTAACTTTTCGGGATGGGTATCACAAAAACGTTGCCTCCGCTTCCCTTTAAAACTTGTTAAAATAACTAAATATGACATCGAACATTCCTATCCAGTTGTCAGTCAGTCAGTATAAGGAAGTACGTTTGACGCAAAAGAGAACACGTTTCCGATGTGAAGAATCCTTGGTCACCGCTCTTTCAGAAGTTGACATTTATGTATTTTCTGATAGCACGGATCGCATTGACATGAATGTGATAGCTAACATATTCTGTGAAGCAAAAATATTACTAATTAAATATTTTTAGATGATCTGATGAAGAGCATGACGTTAACGTCAAGTAATTATGCCAAACGTTGAAGCCACTAATGCAGTCATTTTCAATGGCAGCATAGGAGTCTGGTACAACAGTCGCAGTTTAATAAGGATGTCTACCATCACCCACCCTCTTCAATATCATACATGCAGAGTCCTAGCTAAGCTTCCCACAAATGAGTGCGAACAGTATCGACTGATACTGTTCCAACTGAAACAGTTGAAGACGATCGACAGTCGAAGAAGACCAACAGAGTGTGGAAAGAGGAAAGAAAATGAACAGGGCACGAAGGAAAGGTTAATTTCGTTTCGTTGCGCTCCAACCAGAGCAAAGAGGATTAAGTAGGTTAGTATCGACGAATGACGTGAAAACTTGCCGAAAAAATGCGCTGTCGGCTCACATTTCTCCGGGGAAGAGCAGATTTTAATCTAGTTAGGATGACTGCCGGCTGACGTTTGACGTGGGTTTCCATAGAACCGTACCGGGAGGCGGGAAGCGTTTAAACCACCCGTCGCTCTGTAACTGCGAAATCGACAGCCGTAGCTCTAGCCGCGCCAGGAGTTTCTTGATGAACACTCTGCAATCCCTCGACACCTTGTCCGTCTCCGGGAAAATAGGCCCCTCCGTCACCTGCTTGAGCAACTTCCGATGGTTTGAATCGTCGAACGGCAGTCGACCGAAAACCTGGAATTTGAATTTCGAAGTTTAATGCAACATATATAGGCCTATGTTCACTTATACCAGAGCTAACCCATTCGAGCTGGGGCTCTTAAATATATATATATATATATATATATATATATATATATATATATGTATATATATATATGTATATATATATATATATATATATATATATATATATATATATATATATATATATATATATATATATATATATATATATATATATATATATATATATATATATATATATAGCACCCTCACACGGATGATATAAAAACTTAAAACAGATACCGTACTAAAAGACGAGACGTCCGAGACTGAGCGAGATCTGTGCGCGTTTGGTTCCACGGGAGAGGGGAATGCCCCAGCTCATATCTAATAGTTCTGTTTATAGATATCCGCTAACGTGTCGCCATTTGTCAAAATTATGAACTATAATATTAATGTGGACTATTTTGTTTTAATAAGGTATACATGTGACAGGAGTTTCTAGCTATTACGCATTACATATAAGCATGTAAGGTCATAATGTGTTTCTTTATGACATTTAGAACATATCAAGTTACACATTAATAATATCGGCAGCTATATATTTTATTTTTCATTATTGCATTGTTGTCAACATAAAAATTATGCAACATTTGTAGTGGGGATATGTTGCGGGTATTGACTAGACAAGTTACCAAAACTTTGGCTTGCTTTCGTATGGTATCGTTACATATGTAAATACAACAATATTTTAATCAGCAAACAGTACGGCAGTTGGTGTACACTTGCAGGCAATCAAACTGTGACATTGGAAAGTAACTGATTGTATCTAATTTAATAATGGCTGTACACTTCGGCCAAAGTAGGCCGTATTTTCTCATTATGAAAGCCATGTTATGTGGTGCCATGGGATCTAAGTAAATAATGCTACATAATGTTTTCCTGTTCTGTTGAAAAATCGGTTTGCTTAGCACAATGTGTAGTAAATGTTGTCCATTCATAAATAATGTGTTACTATATTCCGACGTGAATTTCTTAAAGGAATGTACTACTATTTGCAATATGCGACAGAGAAATTCTTAAAAAAATACTTCAGATAAAGTGATGGAAAATGATTGAACTGTCTATGGTTCACGCGAACAGTAACAATTGAACAGAGTGAATGAAACCAAGTCAGTCAGCATTTTGACAAACAAAATGGGTTGATCCTTTTATTTCGCCAGTAGTTTTATAATAATAATAATAATAATAATAATAATAATAATAATAATAATAATAATAATAATAATAATAATAATAATAATAATAATAATAATAATAATAATAATAATAATAATAATAATAATAATAATAATAATAATAATAATAATAATAATAATAATAATAATAATAATAATAATAACTTTATTCATACATTAAAATTCAGGGTAGACCTTTACAATATTCGCTCAAATATATAAGATGTAACTTAGATATAAAATAATAATACAAATAAAATATATAAATACATACATATATGTTGTGCAGAGCTGAGTTAGAGGAACTAAGGATGGTTTAAAAGTGATAATGGTGTAAATTATATTACGTATCAATGTAGTTAAAATTTAGTATAGACCTATACACATAACTGTATTGTTATGCATTGGTGACTTAATAAATGGTTTGTCACTACAATAATATATTAGTTTCAATAAAAATTTCACGTAATAAATACAAATTTGGTACGACGACTAAAGTATGACATTATACACACAATTCTCTTACCATGACGTAAAGAACCACTCCCATGCTCCAGATATCGGCCATCTGAGGCACGTAAGGCGTTCCCGTGAGGATCTCCGGTGACGCGTACGCGTAGCTGCCACAGTACGTCTGACTAAGCGGAAAGGTCCCGCGTGTCGGCTTCATGCCGCCTCGAGCGAAGCCGAAGTCGGTCACTTTGAGCACGTTGAACTGGTCCAGTAAGAGATTCTCGCATTTGAGGTCCCGGTGCACAACGCCACGACTGTGACAGTAGTCTATTGCGGACACTAGCTGCGTGAACCAGACGCCCGCCTGGTGTTCCTCTATCTTGCCCAGGTCGCGTATCCTCGAGAGAAGGTCGCCCTTCGACGCGTGCTCCATGATGATGTAGACTCGCTGCGTCGTCTCGATGCACTGCAGAGGGACAGGTGTAGTGGAAGAAGTAAACATATGTATAGGAAAGCCAAGTAAGTTAGCTTAAAGTAGAGTAAAGTAAAGGAATGTATAATTATGGGAATTAGGAGGTATTAAGGGGAATTATGTGAATGGAATGGAATGGAATGGGAAGGGAAGGGAAGGGAAGGGAAGGGAAGGGACGGGACGGGACGGGACGGGACGGGACGGGACGGGACGGGACGGGACGGGACGGGACGGGACGGGACGGGACGGGACGGGACGGGACGGGACGGGACGGGACGGGACGGGACGGGACGGGACGGGACGGGACGGGACGGGACGGGACGGGACGGGACGGGACGGGACGGGACGGGACGGGACGGGACGGGACGGGACGGGACGGGACGGGACGGGACGGGACGGGACGGGACGGGACGGGACGGGACGGGACGGGACGGGACGGGACGGGACGGGACGGGACGGGACGGGACGGGACGGGACGGGACGGGACGGGACGGGAAGGAAGGGACGGAAAGGGAAGGGAAAGGAAAGGAAAGGAAAGGAAAGGAAAGGAAAGGAAAAGAAAGGAAAGGAAAGGAAAGGAAGGAAAGGAAAGGAAAGGAAAGGAAAGGAAAGGAAAGGAAAGGAAAGGAAAGGAAAGGAAAGGAAAGGAAGCAGCGCGCCGCGCCGCGCCGCGCCGCGCCGCGCGCGCCGCGCCGCGCCGCGCCGCGCCGCGCCGCGCCGCGCCGCGCCGCGCCGCAAGGCAATGCCAAGGCCAAGGCAAGGCAAGGCAAGGCAAGGCAAGGCAAGGCAAGGCAAGGCAAGGCAAGGCAAGGCAAGGCAAGGCAAGGCAAGGCAAGGCAAGGCAAGGCAAGGCAAGGCAAGGCAAGGCAAGGCAAGGCAAGGCAAGGCAAGGCAAGGCAAGGCAAGGCAAGGCAAGGCAAGGCAAGGCAAGGCAAGGCAAGGCAAGGCAAGGCAAGGCAAGGCAAGGCAAGGCAAGGCAAGGCAAGGCAAGGCAAGGCAAGGCAAGGCAAGGCAAGGCAAGGCAAGGCAAGGCAAGGCAAGGCAAGGCAAGGCAAGGCAAGGCAAGGCAAGGCAAGGCAAGGCAGCGCTCATTACATGTTATTCCCTGGCACACCTGTTCAGTCGAACATCATATCGACCGCATTGAGAAGCAATGTATGAGGTTTACATACCATATGCATTCGGTTTGATTATACCAAATACAAGTGGTCAGAATAATTGACCGTAGTCGTTATACTAAATTTTTCTGCCCAACTTTAGTATTGCTAGGCCGAAATTTAACCTGTAGTCCACGGAGTGTTTGTCGTGGGAGAGCTAAGAAAGTCTAACACAGCGATAAAGAAACAAGAGCATGATCATATCGCGATTCTCGTGAATATTAGTAATTGAAAATATTCAAGTACGTATGTACACATGTACGCATGTACGTATGCCGCAGTCGAGTTGCACCTGCCCTTACAAAAAAGAGCCAATTATATACAACTGATTACCATTGAATACCATTCAGTATCATTGGACCATTCAATGATATTTCAGCAGGACTTTAAAATACCATTCTATACCACTGAACGGTACAAAAAAATCCAAAATACCATTCAAAATATCATTCAAAAAACCATTCAGATACCATTCAAATACCCTTGGCCATAATACCCCCTAGGACCGACCATTCAAGTACCATTCAAAAACCCATTAAAAAACAATGGTATTTGAATGGTATTTTAATGCTATTTTTTGTAAGGGTGTGGTCTCACCTGGAGGAAGAGCACGAGGAACGGGTGTTTGAGTGTCTTCACGACGTCGATCTCTCGCGGCAGGAACTTGCGCAAGTAGTCTGGCGGGGCTCGTCGCTTCGAGATGATCTTTATCGCCACGACAGAGTGGTGGGTCTCAGAGTAGGCTTCCTGCAGGCGCAACGTCGATACATCAACACAACCTGGTTTAACACTGTTAACATCTATAGCAGTGATTCCTAGCTGGCCTGTCAGAAAGATGTATAAGATTTACATAAACACTTCTCCATACATGCGTTCTCCTCTGTTAGAATTAGCTTTAGGCTACATTGTTTCGTCGAGAGATATCAGCCGAATAGCGTTTACTTACGACGTCTTAGTGAATTATCATTATATATATATATATATATATATATATATATATATATATATATATATATATATATATATATATATATATATATATATATATATATATGGCCTGTGTGGATGGGTAGGCCAACAACACCAGCATGCGAAGTACTACAAAGCCATGGCCACCAGTCCCCAGCGGCACCGAAAGAGTCTATGTCCAAGAAGGCGGCTCTGGTCAACTAGGACTACGTGCATGGGGTACTCTTAATCAAAAAGAGCCGCCGAAATAGCGTAAGTAGACTAAAGATAGCGCCGGATAATGTCAGAACTCTTCTATGACATGAACACATACAAGAACTCGAAGTTGAACTTAGAGAAACCAGGTTGGTATGATATGTAATCAGGATCGGAGAAGTGAGAAGGCGAAAGGAATGAGGAGTCAAGTGAATGTTTCACTATCTTACAAAGAAGCTACCTATTCTAAGGAAAGCAATGGCCAAACTATATAGTACAAAATCATGAATGCTATGTATCAGAGGAAAGCAGGGAGGAGATGGACGTGGAAAAGCTCAAGCGGTATAACGAAGACCGACGTTGACCATATCCTAACAAACGGACATCGTAACAGACGTAACAATCATCAACCAAGTCAACATTGGAAGTGACCACAAAATGGCTACGAGCAATATCAAACTGGGCGTAGAGGTGGAAAGAAAAAAAATAATGACCATGATGCCACCAAGAGTAGATACCACACAAATAGGGTCAAAGAAGATCGAATTCCAACTCGAATTGAGAAACCGATTCGAAACACTATAAGAATTAGAGACGATATCGATACCGTGAGCGAAACCATCACAACCATCACAGACATGACCCAAAAAAGGCGCGTTCAGGGTAGCTAGTGCAATCAACAAGCCACTGAAATCAGGGATATCGTCACCAGCACGAGCCCTGATGACGAAATAACGAGAAATGTTGGGAAAACGGCGACGATAAACAACGATTAGAGAGTACAGGAAATACGCATGACCATGAAAAAGAAAGCAAGAGAGAACATCTGGAAATACAACCAAGAGATCATACGAGAAACGATCATGGCATCAAAGACCCCGAGGAAAGTCAGAGGAACGCCGAAACTAGGCAAAGACAGAGTGATCGCACTCCTAGACAAGCAGGGTAGAGAAATCCACGATCAAGATAAGCTCATAGAACGAATAGAGGAATTCTACACCGAGCTATACGACAGTGAACAGAGTGCCACAATCCCCGCTGATCCAAAAGAGGTACCAGAGTTAGCATCACGGGAGATAGAAGCAGCACTACGAGATATGAAGAATGGGACAGCAACAAGCAACGACTATATAAACATCGAGACATTGAAAGCAAGAGAATATGCCACCACGAAGACACTTGCTAAGCTGTATACTAAATGCTTATCAAAAAGGCGAATACCCACAGCGTGGGAGAACGCCAAAATGGTGACAATCTTCAAGAACGAAAATAAGAAAGACCTCAAGAATTACACAACGATATGTATACTATCTAACGTCTATAAAATACGGAAGTACTAATGAAAAGGTTAGAGAAGACAGTCGACGAAAACCAGCCATGAGAGCAAGCTGGATTCAGAAGCAGATACTCAACGACAGACGACATCCACGTTATAAACCAACTGGAGGAGAAATGCAGTGAATATAATATCCCTCCCTATATCGCATTCGTCGATTACAAGAAAGCCTTCTACTCAGTGCAAACTCAAGCAGCACTGACCTCGCTTCAAGAACAGGGGATAGAAGTTGTGTACATCGAACTCCGAAAGGATGTCTACACCAACAGCTCGATGACAGTCCACCTACACAAAGAAAGCAACAAGCTCAACATTAGGAGAGGTGTACGACAGGAAGATACCATATCGCCCAAGTTGTTTACGGCAGCACTCGAAAACACATTCCGACGACTAACTTTGGAAACCAGAGGCTTGAAGATAGACGGAGAATATCTTAGTCATCTTCGCTTCGCCGACGACATACTCGTATTCTATAATACACCACATGAACTACAACAAATGCTACATGAATCAGCTGATGAAAGTGAAATCAGGGTCTGAAGATGAACAAGTCGAAGACAAAAGAAAACGACACACCAAAATGTGTCAACAGCACTCAGATCGAGAACGTTGAAAGCTACACCTAGATGGGTAAGTGACACAGCACCTGAGACAAAAACCAAAACAAGGAGATTCAAAGACGAATCACGGCCGGATGGACAGCATTCGCAAAGGATCGCGACATCATCAAGGGTAATATTGGAACATGATTGAAGAGACAAGTCTACAACTCATGCGTACTTCCAGCAATGATATACGGTGCGGAAACATGGACACTCACCAGCCAAGCAAAGAACAAGCTAGCAGTCACACAACAAAATATGGGACGGAGTATGTTAAACATCATATATCGGTATAGAAAAACAAAGATCTGGGTAAGAGAAAAGAAGAATACGATATGACCGGTGGACACTGCATCACCACTTAGAAACCATACGAAAGGAAAAGATCTAGAGGAAGACCGGCCAGTCGATGGAGAGACGAACTAGATGACTGCTGGAAGGGTATCATCTGGCAGAGGATAGCGCAAAGTAGGCATATGTGGAAGCAGCATGCTGAGGCCTTCGCCCAACCACGGGACACTATAGCTGTACAATGATGATGCTGCTCAAAGGGAATCAACCTGTGTAGTGAAATACACATCAAATGTGTGGGGTTGATTGTAAGTATACATATGTGCGCCTTATATCGCTTTGTTAAACAGAGTATTGATTACTTTTGTGTATTTGTCAGACAACAGACAATCCTAGGTGAATATTACAACAAGACCTATTAATTATGCTAACCGTCAGTGATGGATGTCGAATGCCTGAAATATGAAGTAGGGTGGAAGAAAAAGAAGATCGCGGCCGTGAAGGTGTTCCTTTGAAGCCTTGTGGCAATGTGTCATCAACTTATGTGGAGCGGAGTGGCGCAGTAGCTAGAGTATTGAACCTTTAATTGAGAGGATTCGGATTCAAACCATGCGTTGCCGTATTGAAGCTTGGACAAGTTCGTTAACTCTGCGTTGTTCCAGTTCACTCAGCTCTGTGGCTGAGTACCTTTTTATGACTGGTAGATAATTACCATTTATTGTAGCATTGCTGAATCATGTGACAGGGAGTAAAATTCTAATAACTTATGCTACATAAGATTTTACTTTTCTTACCCTTGTATCGTGCTATGTGGGTATCGTTTATGAATTCACTTACGGTACAGTAGGTCCACAATACATTAATATTTAGGCCTACATAGTTTCCGTGAACCTAGACACTACTGTGTTATTGTTTTTACTTCACAGAGGCACTATACTATACTATAATACGTGTATCAAGGTAAGCTGACGTTAAGTAATTGATGTTTTGTTTTTACGTAAAGTTATTGGACTTCTTTCTAGTGCTTTACCACTAAGTAAATTAAAAAGGCTAATTTAGCTACACTCTGCGGTGAACGGGTGTGGCGTGGGGTGCTATGTGCGTGGGTCCCCTATCATCCAATCTGCATGCATACATACCTTCACTGTGGCGTACGAGCCTTGTCCGATGGTCTTTGACAGTATATACCCGTGTGTCTCGAGTACAGATTTCCCCCCTTGTTCATCTGCATGCGACATGCTGGAGCGGTCGATCAGTGGAGCGAAGGATGTCCATACCTATCCGCCAACGAATCATATTCGCTCGCTAGCATGCTGCGCGGCAAGTTCCGGAATTTAGTGACGTCATATCATTGTAGGAAAGCGTCAAGCTCCCACGGGCTCGGTTTAATGACCGCTAAGTGATGATAACTTTGTTGAATATCTTGTACACAGACCTGTAACCATTGATCTATGTACATGGATAGGAAGTGCTTGTGGTTACGTGCAGCCATTGTTCGCCATCTTGATTTCCCAAAACAGTTTTTTCTCTGAGGTCAGACCGCGATTTAAATGCGGTGATTACGCGTTACATTTGGAACGTGAATACTTACGTCACGTCTGGCGGCAATCAATATTAAACTAGCAGGAGAATCTCGTAAAAATCGAACACATGCATGTATTTATATGGCTATACCCGATTACGTTTGAGTTTAGAAGACCGGAATAATAGATTTCAGAAAATGGAGTGTTGAATTGGAAGACGTACGGTTTGGAATGAGCTGTTTGGATGAGCTGTCCAAAGCCTACACTATCGAGCAATGCCATACGATAATGCATCATGTCTTATGCTTATTAGCTATGATGGATGGCTTCCTACCGCCACACGGTCAAACGGTGTCGGACGGAAGTGCGACTATGAGTGAACGTTAGCCTGTCACTGTTTCAACGTTGTGGGGTGTCACTCAATGCGATACGTTGTTTTCATTGGCTATCAGATCCCCCGCGTCGGTGTCGAATGAGAATAGCACATGTTAGATCGCCATCAGACACAAGACAGGGTCTGGTGGTGACGTGAAAATATGCATCTTGCCACCCGATAGGTCACGGCCATACGGCATTGCCTGATAGTGTATCTGGGCCTTTTCAATGGGAAACAATCAATAGAATCCAGGCGAAACGGTGGGGAATGAACGAGATGCGTACTGGAAGGGTACCATTTGGCAGACGATAGCGCAAGACAAGCATTCTGGATACAGCATGCCGAGGCCTACGCCCAACCACGGGACACCACGGCTGCACAATGATGATTGCGATTAGTTCGCGAATGCATTTACTTTCAGCGGCAATGCTATCATTTCCGTGATTGCAGGGTTAATATTAACATCGAATCGCTTCCGGTCTGAGCTTGATAGTTCGATGTTGCCCGCTTTCATCTCAGTGTCTGCTTTGCACCTGTCTCCATTCCATTTGTCTGTGTATATTACGTGGTGAGAGTATCCGAATTTTCCAACTATAGACGGTGAAGTGGTAGTCACCAGCGCCTTGGGTTTGGCAGACTCTGCCGGAAAGATTTCAGCTGATTGAATACCTTAATGTTTGATGACTGTTGCTTCATTATAATTGGTGGGGTGGTGTCTGAGACAGAAGAAAGTGCCGGAAATGTGGATACGGATTATACAGGGCATGGATTTAGGTGCAAACGCCGTAATTAGATTGTCGTAGGGCGATACATCTAGCTTTGAGGCACGAGTGGAATGACAGACATGTCGAAAAGCGCGGCGCCAAGTCGACTACTCTTGTTATCGTATTCAATGTGATCTGCGAGACTTGCAGATCCGGATTGCTTGTGAAGATCTTGCATGCAGACGACCTGTCCCTCACTGGATTCCGCGAAGAAACTGAAAGGAAGGGCGTTGGAAGGGAACCTTGGTGAAGAAAGTACATAATAATAATGTCAACACAGCGAAGACGGACGTTCTAGTCAGTTCGAGAGGAACGACAGAGTCAAGCTAGTGGATATCCATGGGGAAAACGTTAACCCAAGTTACCAGATTCAAGTACTTGAGATATGTTTTACACGATGACAGAAACTGTAAAAAAAAGCTGTCAAGGCCAAACTCAACGCAGTTTGGCAGAAGTATGGGTAACAAGTGGAATCATGTGTGGCTGCAAGTTACCTCAGAAGCTGAAGATCAACCGCACGATGATTCGGCGTTAGGCGCGGAGCGGAGACATGGGTCCTGAAGAGAAAAAGATGAGCTCCCTCTCGTGCTGACTGAGATGAGGATGATCAAATGGACGTTGATCATGTCGCTCTGGGAAGTTAAATTAAACGAGGAGGCGCGACAACTGGGTGGATAGTAAGTTTATAGATGCCCGGCTTCACTAGTTTGACCACGTCCAGAGAGGAGGAAAAGCACTACCCGAGAACAGCAGCAGCCATGCCAGTCCCCGAGAGGAAAAGGTGAATCTGCAAATTTATGGAAAAACAGAGTGAAGTAGGATATGGAGTTGAGACGGGAAGGAGGGGTGTTGAAAAAACAAGACATGCAGGACCGGATGAAGTGGTGTCGACTCCTAAACCCACGCCGACTACTTGAAGGATGTAATGCGGGCGACGGAAGAAGTAACTGTGCAGATTCGTGTTATTGTGTATTCCACATATCCAGTCTATTGTTATTGGGCCAAGAGACTGGAGGTTTAGCGTTCACGAAGCTTTTATGCAACAACAGCCGACTCGACGCTTATCACTCGTCCCAGTGTGGTGACGTTTTCACATCAGAAAATGACAATTGTTTTCCTACTTGCGGAGAAACACGATTCACGAATAATAAACTAAATAAAAATAATATAAATAGATCAGGTAAATTAAAACATTATAATTATTAAATGAAAAAATAATGATACAGAAATTAAATAAAGAATACATTAGTTATAAAAAATAATAACAATACATAAGATACATGATCGTAAGAGTATCACGCTGATCAGTTCCTCGGTGGACATATGCCAGTTTAAATGTGTCTTAAACATCTGACAACTTACTTTCATAATTAGCTAAGGATTTGCACTCATCACCGAATCCAAACACGCCAAAAACAACACGATCAATATGTCATTATCACAAATTTATTTAAATACATAGTACCGGTGACGGGTAAGAGAAACTTTCACGTGACGTGTAGGGTGTCTTATACACGCCTGGCAAGGATGTACGTTAATCACACTGGCTGGTAGACTTTGTAAACAATGAACTGGTGGAAATAATCAACCTAAATGGCTCTACAGACGAGAAATATTGTCCCAATTTTAGCACAATGAAAATAAAAAGAATGTCCGACTTGTACTGATGTGATATATATATATATATATATATATATATATATATATATATATATATATATAATACCCAATGCTGCACTAGTTAGAAAGGTTATTCAATACAGAGCTGTACTTAGCTAATTTCCTGGTATAATACATATATAATATATATGTAAACTATACACGATGCACGGAAGTAATATTGCAGGCTGGATGAAATGCAAAGCCATTGCTAAGTATAAATACAAACTTATTAAACGTGACCCATGCCAAACGACAACACTAAACACGTTCTAGTGATACATGGTTACCGCATTTTTGAAATGAAACGAGGAAACAACCAGATTTGCCAAAAAGGTCCTATACCGCCAACACAACACTGATAACAACATAGGCAACCACAACGGCTTACAGTGATGCCATCATTTTTCAAGAGGCAACACACCCAACTACCAAAAATATACCAAAAACCTCTGCATAAACATTTATTACAAGCCCCGTGTAATAATATTATTGTCGTTAACAAATGTTGCAGTGGAAACAACCGAACATTGGGTAATATGTAATAAAATATATCCGACACCGATAGATAGTGTCTACTTTCTCGCTCCCCAGTGACCCATATATGATAATCTATTTACAGTGGGTCATATCATAATCAGACTACATGTTACTAGGACATCACAATAAGAATGTGGACAATCAATCATTGCCGAGTACAAATAAATAAAAACTTGATTTTTCCCAAAACAAAACTCCTCTGCAAGTCAGAAAGATTGTTGTCTTAATAACACATGCCACATCCTTGGATTTCAGTTTTATGGATGACCAATACAGATAACTGCCTAAACAGCACAGGAGAATTGAAGTGGGTGCCTGGCTATATACATATAATTTGGCAATAGTAAATTAACTTCAAACCGGGAGGACAGAAAAAGCAAATATTTGATATCTCTGTAGATTTAAATGCGATATAGACTAAAAACCTCAACACCCAAGCCGACAATCACAGAAGGTATATACACGTAACGTGCTTGTAAGTTGTTGGGCAAGCAAATGGTGAAGAAGACTAACATAAGTTGTATATGACTGTGTCGAAGTGTAGTATTAGTATAGCACGTGGGGACTTTATCTTTAATATGCAGGGTTAACACAAACAATGTAACGCATAATGGCAATGTCTGCCTGTCATGTTGTACGAGTGTGTAGTGTCATGCGTGCCTGTTTGGGTAATAAAATAGGGAACAAAAATATCAACACTTGATGGCGACAAACCGCACCATAACATGATTGTCTTAGTCATCATGACTGAAATGCTGTCAACTTGAAGATGTGCCTAATTCGTCTAGCACAGTTCATGATGCTGGCTTCTGGTTTTCAACGTGGCTGTGGTCACGCATGTGCTGATCGTCAGTGTACCTCAGAAATCCCACCAGCGATCACAAATGCTGGACACGGGACGACAACATCCCGTGGATAAATGACGGCATCGCATAAACGACAGTAAATTCTCTTGTAAACAGTATCGTGGTGAGTGCGCACAGCA
This sequence comes from Oasisia sp. SBJ-2009, assembly GCA_964017155.1. Classification (NCBI taxonomy): domain Eukaryota; kingdom Metazoa; phylum Annelida; class Polychaeta; order Sabellida; family Siboglinidae; genus Oasisia; species Oasisia sp. SBJ-2009. The sequence continues at coordinate 7,739,316 of OZ024862.1, forward strand.
CTGTCAGTTCTTGCTGAAGCGCACTACGTCTTGCAGCTAGCTGTAAGTTATGCATAGTCCATGCAGCGGATCAAAACACTGCGTCACGAATGGATGACCCCCACATCCGTGTCAGTTGGCGTTGACGGCCGGTGGCTGTTGAGGGATCAACGATGTGAAGAACGTCATGAAGAACGACGCAACGACACGCAGGACCCCGGGGGTGGGTGGCTCATTGGCCTCAGTTTCTGTCGTTGCAGCGCCGGCTTCTTCACCTTGGACCGCTTCCTTCAACACAAGAACACACATTCTTGGCATCTGAACACTTCATGCTTATTTAATAATAATAATAATAACAACACTTATAAAGCGCCATAAATCTAGACATATCCATTCGGAGGCGCTGTACATGAGTAAGTATACATGTGTCGTAGAATTATAATAATACGTTTGTTTTAAGGTAAATAAACTATATAAAATACGTCTAAAAAGTAATAGTAATAAATAATAAAATTAAAAAGTTAGCTAAAGATCATTATTAAAATAAATAGTATATTAATAATAAAATAATGAGTATGACATTTTATAAAATAAAACATGTACAAGATAATAAATAGGTAAAAAAATACAAATTAAATCAACTGACAGATGTCTACACTTCATACACAGCCCGGAAAAGGTGAGTTTTAAATAGTTTTTTTAAAGTCACGAGGCAAAATTTAACCGCAACAATGTGACGAAATAAGGTACACAAAATTTCATTGTTTGTGCAACAGGAACCCCATAAAGGCATATAGCAGAACCTCTGATATATGATAGGACACTTGCAGCTAATATCGTAATAAGACACTTGCTCTTAAACATGTCTTACGTATTATGTCTATGATGGGATTTGTATATACTTTAGTCTTGCATAAATTTGTCATATGCAAAAAAATCAATTTGGTAGTAAAAAGCAACTATAAAATGGGAACAACCTGAAATAACCAAGCAGCTTTCACGTGTGAACACAGTACACTCGTTAACATCATGAAACACACCAAATCAATCCCATCGTTCACATGATTATATGCTAAGTAGTATACATTTCTTCCCGTCGACTTCTTCCGAGTGTCAACCCAACGCAGACTTACCCCTTCCTGTGCACGTGGTGCTTCTTGTTCTGCATTCGCAGCAGCTGGCTGTGGTTGTTCTTGCTGCTGCTGTTGCCCTGGTCTGTTTACTTCACGTCTACGCAGTCGGAACCAGCCAGCTTGAAATCTGGAAAAAGAAACAGGTCATAATGCACATGACAAAATGCATGCACATAGAGGCACATTGACGGACTACAGATGAGGGTTGGCAGCGACCAATTAATTAATTTATGAGAAATAGTTTCATAACAATAATTATTATCTAAACCAACTGGTAACAGCCATAATTGGTTCCGTTGTCTGCCCGGAATCGTACATGATATAATTTACTGTTACATTTTTAGTATAAACATGCTGTTTGCATATGTGTTTTGTACGATTCCTAAACATAAATATTCATTCATTCATGAATAATACGTATATGCCAGTCACACATAATGCTGTAATGATTTGTGAAACCATGGCCAATGACGAGGTGAAATGTTTCTTTAAATTACAAAATGTGTGTGGCATTAATGCATATTATACTCAATGTGTGGCTGCATTGATAATTTCTCCGTGCAACTAAACTGCCACCCATCCTTTTGTAAAGCCAGCTGACATGACCACCTAGAAAAAGCTACATAAAGGTATGTTCATATACACCACAGCATCCAGTCCTTGGGACTGATCAAGGCACTTTACAGTTTACCACTAGCAGACCTGTTCACTTGAACAACATCTCAACCTCTCTGGAAAGCATGCAACATTGTTGCCATTAAGGCATGAAAACTATTCGTAGATGGATATCCACAACTGTTTACAGCCAGATATTCATTCATACGGCTGAATGAACTGGAGCGGTGTAGAGTGAACGAACTTGCCCAAGGCCACGAGCCTTTGTGCTCCTAGAGTACACGAGTACTTACAGGTACATGAATTCTACCATGTCGCACAATCTGGTTGTCGGTACATTTCCGAAAGAACACGCATAAACCGTTATCGAAACACTTTTTTTCGGGGAGGATACAATGGAGGGTTTGCACTGTCATTACCAATTGTCCCTACTAATGTCGTTGTGTTATGTGAATATTTATCACAAGAATTTTCTCTATGGGGGACTATTAAGGTTATTGTATTGTACTTACAGGTACATGAGTACTACAGGCACATGAGTACTTACAGGTACACAAGTACTACAGGTACATGAGTACTTACAGGTACATGAGTACTTACAGGTACACAAGTACTACAGGTACATGAGTACTTACAGGTACATGAGTACGAAGAAGCCAAACACCATGATGAAGCGCCCGATTGTCGAGTAGAAGTAGATGACACTGAGGAGCACGGAGAACCGACAGAACGTGTACACCCAGTCGAGCCAGTCGTTGTTGGCAGCATCTTCATCGTCATCCATCACTGGCCCGCCTTGGGCGTTCATCCGCACTGGTTGGTCCGCTGCAGCTTGTGCATTCGCCGGTGGGTTCGCTGCGTTTGGGTGTGTGGCATTGGCACCGTTTTGGGGGAGGACGCCGGGGGGTAGCTGGTCGGGGTAGGAACCCTGCTGCATGCTGCAATGTGACATTGTACGTTAGACTGATGACAGAATATGATGACAATGTCATGTCGGTCTTATATAAAAATAGATATTTCCAAAATAATATATTTCTACCAGATTGTATCAATTATTTATCGATGTTATAAAGAAATTTCTTTTATTCGGACCTTTTTATGTGATTGTTCTTATTTATTTAATTTAAAGTACCGTGTAGTAGTATATTTTATCATCATAGTTTGGTGCATGTAAACCTATTGTCATGACCAATATAATTACACATTCCAATGTTTTATTGTAACTACAATATGAACACATGGCAATAAAGCTATCTTATCTTATCTTATCTATCTTTATCTTATCTATCTTATAACAGAAAGGATATCTATTTAACTCAACCTGTTCTAGCTCTTTATAATACACATAAATCAGAGACATTTGTTCGTAAAAACAGGTTGCTAAATGTAGTTCAGTGTACTTCAGAAGGACAATGAGGTGGTAGAACAAAACATGATGGAAAAAGTAGCCCCCTGGTGACACATAAAATACCTTTCAGGGAGAAAACTGACAATGCATCATTTATGAAAACAACAGCAATATTATATATATATATATATATATATATATATATATATATATATATATATATATATATATATAAACAATAGAAAACTAAGTAAGCATAAAACAGCTGTGCAACAACAAAATTGATATAGGTACAATTTTGCACATTAACGGAATAGACAAAAATGGAAATAAATGGTCCCAGTATACTTGATTGGTACATTTTAGGTTTTAATTAATTAATGCGCACAATTAATCGGAGTAATTAATAAATTATTGTGAATGCCTCCATCCATGCACAAGGAACCTAACATTTGGCGGCTATGTAGTGGTCTGGTAGATGTGAGAATGCAATGATGGTGACAATAGCAGTGCACTTACTATTGCATGTAGGCCATCATCTGCTGTGCATACATCTGCTGCATCCAGAATATCTGGTCTGGGCTGTAGGGCATCATACCCGGATACATCGTGTTGTACACCGCCGGTTGGCCCCTACAAATGATTTCAGTAACAGTGTTGAGCAACATCATTATAATTCAGAGTTATCATTACATAACAAAGTAGTGCTTTGTTATGACTTTGGTGACCTGTGTGACTGTGGTCACACGTATACTCCTTCGAATTTTGCCATAGGCCACATTTCATACGTGGCACAAAATAAGTATATCGGTAAATACATGAAAACATATAAATGAAAAAAATGTGCAAGATTTACAGGTACATATGTAAGTATAACATGCATGCTAAATGAGTGTAGGCCGCTACTCATGTACAGCCTACTTAACCACAAAATAAATGAATGAAAACCCTTAAGTTTCAAAATAACATTTAGATGAGCAACTTTTTAGAAACATGATACATGTGAAATGAAATGGAGACATCGGTCTGTAAGTGGATAAAATTAACCTAGCCAAATATTTAAAAATAGTCGCATCATCTTGTATCCATGGTAACGGACAAAGGTTCCATGCTAATTTATTAATGTCTTACTGTGTGTTTTCAGTGTGACTCTTAATATAAATTGAATTCATGGTTCAGTTGGGCTCTGGCAGTGAGATCTGCGAACGTAACGTTTACTAAGTTATAAATGTCGAACTTACTCTGCCGTGGTTGCGTGTTGCTGGAACGGTGATGGGCTGCCCTCTGGTGCCACATTCCGGTGACGCACTCCCTCAGCGGCGACATCTGCTGGAAGCGCTGTGTCTGGACCAGTGCTTGTGCCACTGAATGTTGATGTGGATGGTGTTGGCCACTGGCAAACACAATTACAGATCTTACATGGATATACACATGTCTACGTACACAGCAGTGGTGACAGATTTCATCCCCCAAAATGAGTAGGTCCATACCTCTAGAATATATGGACCCATTACCAACATATTAATCAATTTAGTACAGTACTTACTAGGTGTACTCCTCTTCTGCCACCTCCCATTTCCACTCAATGTCTGCATTGTTCAAACGTATATATATTATTATTAATTCCTTAATAGAAAAACTGGTATATTCAAAACATTTTAACATTCATGTGGTCATTAAAAAACATAAACTGTTCGCTTGGCCACAACCTAGATATTTTTTAGCACTTAATGCTCAGCATGTATTGAGTAATTTCCACTTTTGTACACCAATATGTACATTCCTGGTGATGTTCATTTTTAAACAAAATTATTGTTTGATTTCATTCATGACAAAGGAGCATATTAACTACATTTTTTTTAGCAATAAACGTAACAGAAGTGGAGAAAGTACATACACATACAAGATGTGGCTTTCAAATTTCAATGACACAAAAAAGGCACAAATAATCATGTTTGTTGGCTGTTGGACAGTGTGCAGTCCTACACATTGAACTTGAGGAGATACAAACACCACTTACTGACTGAGCTGACAAACGTGAGTTGTTGTCCTCGACGCACACCAAATGGACTATGTGTGTTGTCTGGTCATCGTCATACTGAAGCATAAAAAACAATCCAATGTTTGTGTCACGTGGTCATTTCAAAAATGTTCCTAATAAGTTCAAAAGCCTGACTTTGCTTTTTTAAACAGATTTTGCTCACTTTTTAAAACTGATTTTGCTCCTCAACAATGATCTTGGATGTGGAAAACTGTCAACTACAGAATGGATCGCTGGGACACATTTGTCAGTGTATCATACAATTAGTGTCATCATTTTAAAAGTATCAGAAAAATCTGGTATCGAACCAGAACTAGTCTTCATGTTTCAAAAACATGAATCATCAAAAACAACACATTCAGGGAATTAAATGATAATGAATGATATTTAAAAAAAATATCTTAAACCTCCACCAGTATGCAAGCAACAAACACGGGTAAAAATAACAAGATACAATGTTTCCCCTGAGTAAAAGGATGGGTGAGGTGGTACAATGGGCTGAGCTGGCACTGAAAGCACAATGTGACACTGTGGGTCTAGGCACATAGCTCCCAGAACTATCTTTTTTTAACTACCTTTAAAATAGTACATTATGAGGGTCTTTTTAACTGGCATATAGAGGGGAATCAAATGCATAACTACAACGTAGTTGTGGAGTTGATAAAGCTGTTTACAGACTCATTGCAATTATCCTAACATTTAAATGTATATCAATATTATACTTACCAGCTTTAGAACATCTTTCAAGACCGAGTCATCTTGTAGCAGTTTTCCAGAGTAAATTATCTTCTGTTCTTTTTCATGCTAAAAATACAAAAAGTAAAGACCATCTTGCGTTAGTTGTTTCCATTAAATAGGTGATTCTGTGTGAATCCTTTAGTGCACACCATTAGACATTACCTTGGCCACCATCATTGACCGGTATGCAGTCAGCACACTTGCAAGCAACATGAAGAAAGGGTGATTTATAAGCAATAAATAATGCATGTTACATATATGATAAATTAAACAGTTGATGAAACAATCTGATAACACTAGACAAATAATTACTGTAAGGCAACATACCTGGTACATTAATACACCAACAATCATAATGAATTGAAAAAATAATAAATTATAATAAGGGACTTTTCGTTAGAGGGAATGGGTTTCTATGGCTTGCATCCACATAAGCATTCATAAATTATACTTGGTACATGTATTTTGGAAATATCAATAATACATCGCTACTTGTTATAATTAAAGGGGCACTGTATAGGATTGAACCTTCCACTCGTGACGGGAAAATTTGGCCGACCCGTGAGAGGCAGCACTGTCAGTACCTAAAAATATCTTGTTAACGTTGGCGATGTTGCGCAGCCGAGCGGTGGACAAAACTGCGACAACTGACAAGACAAGCGTGCCGCGTGATAACTGTTGTTGCTATTTTTAACTCATGGCTTTTAAAAGTGATCCTGGACAGTGCAGTTGTGGAAACATCTGTAATAGATTGGAAAAGAGAGGCGCGTGTCCGTGTTTGATTCAAACGTCAACAAGATATTTTTAGGTACTGACGGTGCTGCCTCCTCGCGGGTCGGCCAAATTTTGCCGTTACGAGAGGAAGGTTCAATCCCATACAGTGCCCCTTTAAGTTGGCAGCAAACAGCAGTTAACCCACGTGGCCCAGATCTTAGACTTTGACTCCGTTCATGTGCACTTTCAGCATTATCACCAAGCACTGACCGGGTTAGAGGAATACAACACACTGGTACTCGATCTCGACATCCCATATATTATCATGAACTGAAGTTAATATGTCATAGTTCATCAAGTTCTATCTTTGGTGAAAAACAAATACTACTTCTTGTTACAACGCGAAAAATGCCAAACAAAAAACTGTTGTCTCATTATTTTCTTAAAAGACAAGGTAATAATCTTAATGTCTTCCACACTAATGTTGCTAAAAATTACTCTTCGGTAGTCATGTTATCCTGACATGATAAAACCAGGAACTGTCCTATCACTGAAATGCACAACTGAATTAAATGGTATCCTCTCCTCAGGCTCAACACAGTACTATGTCTCGGCACACACTGATGAATTTCAGTAAGGGGAATATTGCAAGCAGATTTATGTAACCAAATTACAGGGTCGGAAATTAAGGACCGTCCGCTAGTCCGAGACTACCAGATTGTGCCACGGACTAGTAAATATTACAACTCGGTAGTCCGGTGGACTACTGAATTCATCAGAAATTTCAGTGGCACCACCTGGTGTTACAAAAGTTGATAATTTTATAATTGAAATACGCCGCCATTTTGCACCAATTTCGCGTAATTGTTCGTATGAACAGCAACGTGTGTTGTTGGCCGGGCTCGAAATTGGCACTGGCGCGATGACCCGACGCGTGTTTGAAAGCTACCGGGCCAGTTCGGGCCACGAGTTTTTAAATTTAATATCAAGTGGTTTCAATCCCCTACTTGACCACCGTCGATGTTTCCGTAACCCGACCCTTCACAGAAAAATGGAACGACTTGAATAACATGAGTCTATTTATTAACGTTCGTTTTGTTACATTTTATATATAACTTATTACGCAATATGTCTAAAATGTTGTTGTGCGAACACAACTATTTCCATGTACTGTGGAAGTCGTATTTTATAAATGCTTGCGTGATTGGCAAATTGCGGGAGTCACTCATTATTCACCCAGTCAGCGATTTTGTTACACATTGCCGTTGGCTATGGGTGGTAGGCGATGTCGTTGTTGTCTGCATGATAAAACACTAGTTCACATTCCGTAGTGGAAAGACATCTACGTTATTATACTATGAAACGTTTGATAGTGTTGCAAACGACCATTCCTGCAGCGGTAGATTTTGTAAAACAATCTCGGAAGAAAGAGGACAAGTGTTTTGGATAGCGGTCACACTGTCACCGGCGCACGTGGGCTCTCGGCCTCACACACAGACGCGATGTTTACGTAGTCATAGGCTAGCTTGTCATTAGATGAGGCACGGGTTATATGCGTTCTAGTGCTAGTTTATCATGGTGTCATGTATGCCTGATGCTGCAGTAATAGTTTTCAGGCACAACCAAAACTAAGAAATGTTTTTCATGACAGACAGCTATAGCTTCAAGCCCCAAGGCCAAGCATGTCAAAACAGTCCAAGACCAAGTCATGTCTCATGAATTCGACTTCGCCGACTTTGCTTTAGACTAGTCTCAATGCATTTATGCAAAACCAACTATTAATTAATAGATATTGCCAACGAGCAAATAAATTGTTAATATTAAATATGAAAACACGTTTTTGTTTTATATTATTTATCGAATTTAAACTGACTTCATTATTTAATATTTAGAAGACACACAACACTGACAGAAGACGTTGACTGTTGTCATTGAGGTTAATATTTAATTTCTCATAATATGTAGTAATTTTAATCCATGTAAAGTTTATAAATAAATGTGCTAAAATTGTATAGTGTGAACGCTGCCTCAGATTTTATATTACTAGACTTACACCACAAGTAAAACATTTCATTTAACGTCGAGTTCTCCCTTTTTATTGTTGCAATCTGAATAATGTACATTAAAAATAAACGCATGCAACATAAGAGCTTCAGAAAGTCTTCATGGTGTCACTCCTGTTGAAACTTGGTCTTATAAAGTGATGGGCACCTCGGTAGCAGCGTATTTGATTTACAATATTCGGGCCAGTAACTTTTTTGGGGGCAGTAACGTTTGAAATATACTGGCCCCCGGGCCAGTGGATGCAAAAGCTTAATGTCAAGGCCAGTATTGTGTAGAGTGGGACAATGATGCCAGTTGTGACAAGTACTTGGATGGTGCAGATTGAGAGATATGTATTATCGTTACTCCCTGGTATGTTTTTCGTAAATAATTTGGTCATCTTGACTCCGTGTTGATGAATTTGACGGGACTAGTGGATTTGGCTGCGGACTAGTGAATTTTCTTGGCCACTAGTCCGGTGGACTAGTGGCAAAAAAAGTTAGTTTCTGTCCCTGACATTAACACAAGTAAATACGACAGACAGGTCCATGGGTATGTCATCATTATGTAACCATACGGGCGACTCGCGTACCATCCATTGGCGTGAACCCACCTGGCAGTCTACTACAGACTACACTAACTAGTATCAACTTCGCAGTCTGCAAGTGTGACAGCTTACCGGTTTGCTCGGATATACCGCTGAAAGGTGACTCTTCAATTTTCGAATTGTCCATCCCATGCCGCATTGCACTGTTTGGTCGGCAACTTTCTGATTCGGAGCCTTGACTACTAAGGTCACGGCATTCAACAGATCATCCATCTTGAGTTTGTTTGGGTTTTACTCAAACCGAGACAGGTTTCTTTTCTTGTTGCGAAAACGAACAGTTTATCTGACTTAACGTTTGCCTTCTTTATACACCGGCAGTAATCAAAATACCTTAATCGATATACGGTTATTTAACGTAGTCGATTGTTTCGTTCGAGAAATGTCCAGACTGATGGCGCTGCTGTGTTGACGAAGTCCGCTCCTTATCTCATCGACTACGTCGTCGATCAAAGTAAACTTCCGGTTTGCCTTTCCAGCATTTGTACTGCATTATCGCATTGTTATCCTGAAATTTGACGTGATACGCGCCCGTAGGAGTTTCGTTAATACATTGTTTTGTTTAGAGGCAGCAATTTTCATGCGTATCATCCAGCCAGGTGTGTTATGTTTGGGAAAGTCATCACTCTCCCACTACCAAAAATTTAATAGAGCTCATCTATGACGTGTTCGAAATTCTATATTTGGCGACATTTGATTGGATTAGAGATTAATTTGCAAGCCTTTTATTGAACTTATATATGAAAAGGCATGCATGTAAAAATGGTTTCGTTCTGAGGTACATTTGTTGTTATATTTTTATAAAGAAAAAAAGAGGTTTTAATGATTGCATCAGTTTGAGAGATGCCACCTAGTGGCAAATATTTTCGGCGTGCTGCCACCTAACGGATACTGTTTTTAGCAATTTTGCAAAGTCATACAGATTTCAGAATTTCTAAAAATCATAATTCTTCGAATGGAAATTAAAGAGTAAGGATTCCACCTAATGCCGGCTTTCTGCTCACTGACGCCAGGGAAGAAATCTACATAGACTCTCCAAACTTCAACTCCCCCTACCTATTTTACCAGTGGCGTAGCCAGGGGGCCATGGCCCTGGGCAATCCCGAAAAAATAGGATGGTGGGGAACAGAAGACCAATAACTTGCTGCCTGATTCATAGAGTCACAAAGTACAGTGGCTTCAGGATGCCTGTGTAAGATTTTCCTTCGAAAAATTCCATCATTAAAATAGTATGAATTCCTCACTTTTGTCGCTGGCTGCAGCATAATAGTTGACAGAGCAATGGAAATGTCACTACCTAATTTCCTTTTCCATAGTTTTTTCTACCTCTTTCTTTTCTTTTACCATGTTCTCTGTCTACAATATATATATATATATATATATATATATATATATATATATATATATATATATATATATATATATATATATATATATATATATATATATTATTTACCCATCGCAATTTCGGTCTTTCTCGCCTACATTTCCCATATTATTTCTGGACATCTGCTCTCTTTGCCATTTTTTCGTTGCTTTTGCAATTGCTTCTTAAAAAACTTTCCTTCACTCCAACTTCCACTCTCATTTCATCCATTTTCTCTTATCAGCTCTCTCGACTCCAACGATTTTTCTTACCAGGTTGTTTTCGCAAACCTGGACTTCCCTTGTTGTTTTTCTGTTAATGTCATCATCTAGCTCTAGTGCATTGATTCCTTTACGTTTACGTGATAGGCGTCTACCTCCCATCACCCCTTCAACTTTCCTGCAAGCATTTGCTCCATCTGTAATCCTCATTGCAACCAAAGCAATTTATCTAGTGCATTTTGCACTGGGAAAATGCCACTTCCTCTCGTTAATTTGTAAATGGTACTTTAAGCATGTTGTAAAGTCACTGGTTGAACGCCAACGCCACATCGTCTATTTTAAGGTAGGGATGTTTAATTCATCAGAGTAAGTGACTACATGTTGGTATTTGTCATGGTCTGTAATTGTCATGTGCAGTAGGCTTGGGAGTGTAGGGCGAAGAATGTGGTGGTTCCGGCTATAGGCTGATGTTACGCAGGGGGTTGGGGGTCGTCGTTTTTCTCTTACTATGACGCATTCTGTGAATTGTTTTGCTGAAAGTGGCACCAACACAATCTCAATTATATAATTTCTATTATATCATACACACCCAGACACAGACACAGACACAGACACAGACACAGACACAGACACAGACACAGACACAGACACAGACACAGACACAGACACAGACACAGACACAGACACAGACACAGACACAGACACAGACACAGACACAGACACAGACACGCGCGCACGCGCGCACGCGCGCACGCACGCACGCACACACGCACACACGCACACACGCACACACGCACACACGCACACACGCACACACGCACACACGCACACACGCACACACGCACACACGCACACACGCACACACGCACACACGCACACACGCACACACGCACACACGCACACACGCACACACGCACACACGCACACACGCACACACGCACACACGCACGCACGCACGCACGCACACACGCACACACGCACACACGCGCACACACGCACACACATATACATTGTTTGGTTGTCGGGTGGCACCCTCCAATGCAAAATCCTTGCTACGCCACTGTATCCTAGACTTTCGAAATGTCTCAAAAAATTAAGGCCTAACATATTCCAGTTGTACCTCCAAATGCGCAAAATTTTACCTTTTTTGTGTGGGGTCATATATTGTACACAACCCCCAAAATATTACATTGGACTCATCCCTAAGCCGGCGCCAAGGGCAAGGTTATTGGTTGGGTAATTATATTTTGGTTGCCCAGTATATCGCGCTATATATAGGTTGATCGATTGTAGGGGCCTAGCTAATAATAGTTGAACTATTTCATCTTAGTGTTAGGCAATATGTCAAGTGGCCGATATAGGTCAATTGACGGATTCATAAACTGACGCTGTAACTATATTTATACACGAATCCTTCATGGACCAAGCTCTGTCTCGATCGCGTCGAACTTTTCGTGATATAGCTGATGCAGAAATAAATTATATAGCACTGTCGAACCACTTCCTCTGTACTCCCCGTAACTTCTTGTCAGCAACTCGCAGTCGCCGTTTTGGTTAGAGTTAGTCGCCGTTTGAATGAGGCTGTAAACACTATTTAAAGTTTTGTTTGGTTATAAACTTGTAATATATTCGCCGTTTGAATTAAACACTATTTAACATTTTAAACTGAGCTTAACGACTACTAGCCGTTTTAATTGGGACGTTTTAGCTTTGATTCTTTCTGTGAATACATCTTATATACCTATTATGTTTGCCTTAGTTGTATTTGATTGGTTTGGGTCACACCACACACATGCACACACGCGCACACGCACACGCACAGGCACACGCACACGCACACACACATACACACACTTTCCATTTTCAACCAGCAAGACTCCCGGCCTCGCCTCAACGTGGTTCCTGTCGGAATCTCGATGTGGTAGCATCGTGATGGTACGTGTCTTTTGTCTGTCTTCTTTCCAGTTTACAACAAACCATTTCTACATCAACGTGCTGTGGCTTTAGCATATATTCCATCTAATACTGCCAGGGACGGCAATCCATCACAGGTCTATCGACGTATTGCTGCCAGTGTTTGCAACAGACTTTTCCCATCAGCCAACATCTTTTTCAAGCTTCGTCCCTACCATTTTCTCAGCCATTCCGTTACCTTGGGGCTAATGCGGACCCGATGTCGCACACGTGTAATGTTCAAACATTTCGTGTGTATATGAATGTGTATATGAATGTCGGTGAAACTATAAAGGAATGAAACACATCATCCTACATTTGAGATAAACGTTGTGTCCTACATTGTGACATAAAGGTTGTGTCTTTAAGCTACGTAATTCTTAAGCTACGGAAATAATACTAAGGCTTTATCGGGCGCCGTGTTTAAAAATGGTGGCAATTACAAAATGGCGTATATTTAATTAATAAGGCCAAAAGTAATACACTTAATTTAAATCATCACGTTTACAAAGCCTACATATGGGTATCAACTTTGTGATAGTACATTATGTAGTTCTTAAAATAGGCAAATACTAGGTATATCAGTATACGCCATGTTTGATAATAGCGGATTATGAATGGAGTTGTAGGTAAAAAAAAAAGCAGTTTTCACATCGCTAATCACCAACATATCCAACACCAAACAAACCTGCTCTACGTGTCGTAGACTTTGAGATGTTGCGACGTTTATATTAACGACCGCCATCCTTTAAAATGGCTGGCTCGGAAGGCGGAGAAATCCCAAAATATTATATTTTATATCCTTGTCCCCTAAAACTTAAAAGTACACACAATTATTGCTCCTTAAGACGCAGTTATTAAGATACAGAAACATTAAATTTCGCTGGCATTTTAGAAAATGTCCGTCCACAAGTTATGCCCGTTTTTAAGAATTCCACGCAGTGGAATTTTAAAGCTATATGTACATATTACTCAAATCAACATTGAAACTTTACTGATTGTACACGGGTATACACGGCTGGGCCAGGAGTAAGTAGCTTGCATTACCATCTGATCCGGCTTCTCACCAGTCTTCCTATTAGACAGCATTCCGTCCCTAGAAATGTTGATGTCCACCGTGACTCCCTTGACCGTTACCTAATCATTCGACCTTGCTTGCATTCGACGTCATGCCGCTTACGCCTTCCACTTGCTTGATTTCCTTCAAGTTCGACATGCTGTTCAACTACTCTCTTTGGTGTCCAACCCACATCACTTAATTAATCTGTATTATCCAGATTCGTTCACATTCCATATTTTCCAAACACACCGTTCCATTCCTCCAACACTCCTTACACCACTTATTTGATGTGTTATTATGGTCTGATTATTGGACGCAACATCTGAATGTGCCGAAATATCTGCTGGTTAATTCCACCATGATAAAAGGCTAAGAGCAGTTCGTTGAATCATACCGAAAATTGTTCCTACATCCCATATCCAATCATAACGGTACACTTCCCTTTGCTCTCTCAGTCACTGTTTCCACCATTCTGGCTTCTTTGTTTCTGGCACTAACATTCGCGTTACTCTTGTCGTCCTTCTCTCCACTCTCCAAGTTCACATGTGCCACTGTCGTTCTCCCTTGTATCACACATGTCTCTTCTAATAGCTATTTCAGTGCAAACATTCAGTCGTTCCTCTGCCCTTTCTGAATTCCTGCTAGTTATTCTTCGCAAAATTCTTGCTCTACTCTCTTTCGAATCATCCTCCCATCCAACCTCATCATCTCCAATAGCTGCATCATATGATTTAAACGTGTAATGCTTCTGTATTCCATGCTTCTTCTTCTTCTTCTACATTGGAACAACTGGTTACGATCGCCACTCGATTTTACAACTAGGTATTTATACATAATCAGAATCACGAATTCAGGAGCCTCTCTGTCCAGATTCTTCCCATCGCTTCCGCTGCTGCTACATCTGTATACGCCTGTTACCGGTGACAGGTCCTCTTCTATTTTTCACTCTTTCATTTAGGTTTGCATAATTATATCACTAATATAAGCTACATTAACCTTTCCCATATGCACGATGTTATTTCCAGACCATTGCTATGTCATCATTGCTCACTAGCTCTTTGAAAACTTTCATTACTGCCTCTTATTTTGCCGCTAACGGCTCATTTCTGTCCTCGATCAACGTCTAACTCTTCACATTCTTATTACTCTCACCCAACCCTTCACATTCTTACTACTCTCATCAATGTTTCGGGCTATTTTATATCGTGTTGCCAACATACTCATCTAGCTTGCTATACACGGCTGCTTCCATATATTATGTCCTCGGTCTATCAACAGCTCTGATTGCTTCCTTTTTCTGCCCATATTTACACATCATCTTTGCACCCGGATCATTTCCTATCTCCTTAGTCTTAACGATTTATTCTCACATCCTGCTATAGCCAATTAATTAGTCCACCTTACCATGTAAGCAACTCATGCTTTGTATAATATTTCCACGGCATTAATAGGACAACTATGCCATTTGGAAATCAGTCTTCCGCGCACAAATTTGTTTTATTAAAAAGTCACACAATATTTTTTTCGCAACGACACGATCCTTGTTAGGGAATATATCACTTGATAGAAACACCAACATGCTACACAACACACGCACACGCACACGCGCAGGCGCACGCGCACGCGCACACGCGCACACGCACACACGCACACACGCACACACACATACACACAAACACACACACACAAAACACACACACATAATATATATATATATATATATATATATATATATATATATATATATATATATATATATATATATACGGACACTCACATACATACACACGTTTATAAAGAACACATTGTTAATGCAGTTGTATTGACAATCTTGAAGACATTATTTAATTTAATATAGGATGTTACGTCTATTTAGACTATATGAATTGCTTATTATATATATATATATATATATATATATATATATATATATATATATATATATATATATATATATATATAAATTCTACACTATTCAATATTTATACATTATTCAATATTACGCTCCAGCTGCATTTGGTTTGAGTAGCTTCTATCTAACTCAATGTAAATTTATAGTGTTTTCTTATTTATTTCATTAATATACATTTCTGCGCGAAAATATATATGGCAGCTGTTATATAATGAGATTAATAACCAAATGCAGCTTGACTGTAATATCAAAGATCTTATAGCTATAGAATCCTTGGTAATATGGCGGCGCCCAGTGGGCAATGTTATTCAAGTTTGAAACATTATCTTAAATATATCGTGGCTCCGTGTTTATCAAATTATAGCCACATATCCTTTAAACGGTATGTTGTTATGTTACATTAAGTCAAAGGAGTTTGAATATCCTATTAAATAGTCATTATATCCTGTTTGATAATGAGAGGTACTGAACATCTCTTGCATTGAAGTGGCATTAACGTGTCACATATTGTTAAACGTGTGCTTTAACTACTCTGATTAAGATAGTCATACGGTTTCTTTATGTGCAAATACAATTAGATTACACCGTATCAAACTCTAGTTTGTGTTAGATCTACACCCAATGTGCCGATACCGTTTAGTTGAAATGGATTTATTTTAGAGGGGTTTTCTTGTTAAGACGATCTTATTTTAGGCGAAACATTCAAGTTTACGAACAATTACTAAACGCAATTTGCCGCTGGTATGCTGTCAACGTATGTATTTTATAATAAAGTAAGACCATTGTATTGTATGATTGCATTGAAAGATAAGGAAAAGAAAAAGTCGATTACATATGCCGTAACATCTAAAACATGGTTCCAGGTTTGATTATCCCCAATTACTTTTTTAAGTCTAAGAAATATTTGTTTGTTCTTCTCGGACATGTGGTCGGCGGTTGGGTATAAATCCAGCACATAGAGTTCATCCAGGCATTCCGGGTAGCAGTTCTTGTACTCCGCCTTGCAAAAGTCATCATGATATCTCATCTCTGGCTTGGCGCAGTCGTATTTTTCGAAGCATTCGAAATACATCTTCACGCAGTACGCCCTGCATAGCGTCTTGTTTTGTACAATGTATTTATTTTGCCTTCGCCCCGGACACCAGCACCAACGGAACGTAGAACATCTGCAACAAAGAGTACTAGTTTGAAACAACATAGGCCTGATGTATGTTTCGCCCACATATGTAACTGGTGTGCGAACTGATACCACTACCAACACGTAGTAAGAACACATAAGTCGAATTCGCATTTAGAAGTCGATATTTGCTTGACTCGATTCTTGTTCCTTAGTGTTCTCTTACGCAGAATTTTCTCTTAAGTCGATTCGGTTAACTCGGCGTTGTACCCTACTCCTAAACACTACGGACCATTGTAACATCTGGTCGTAGCACGTGACATGATCATCATCATTAAATAAACTTGTGCTACTACTACGAACTTTGGTTATGCAAAGGAATAAACATCTGAAAACCCTATTTAGTGCTTATAACGATATCATCTATGACATTTTAGGCTTATTCTTTAGAAGACAATGTTGATTCCAACTAAATTTCAATGTTTATTTTGTGTTGAATGTTCTTATGTGAATAAATGGTAAGCTGCAAACGTTGTAGTTTTAATGTTAACTATAAAATATATCGATGTCGACATTTTGTATAGGTACATTTAACAATGCATCCAGTATGATCCAAACAAACACATATTCTGGTAAGTTAACTTCGGATAAGTCGAAGTACTCCCTCTCCTTCTTGGATGTATCACTTATCCGGAGTGCAGGGCATCTATCGGTTTACTACTCAATTCATATAACAATGTTTAGTACCCGCTAGCGGGACTGGTTATATAATATTTACGTGTAAATCTGTAAACAAATATTAATGCTATTGCAATGAAACTTCCGTGGCCATCATACAAGCTGGAACATTAATTTATTATGTATGACATCGCGGTCCAACAGTTCGCCGGATGTACATCGTCGTCATTAGCGGACGGCGAACACTAGATCCGCGACTAGTAATGACGATATAAATGGTAAAGATGCGGCTAGATGCGGATGTGTGCACCAATCCTGACTGTCTATACTAATCGATACTATATCAATAATACATATAGAAACAACACTATATTCAGATTATTAAATTAACGCAAATGCTTAGATTAATTGTTCTTCGCTGATTGCTGCTCACGATGCGTACTAGATGTTGTATGACGCCTTGTGTGATTGCAGCAGGTTTTGTAGGTAGGTAGGTAAGTAGGTAGGTAGGTAGGTAGGTAGGAAGGTAGGTAGGTAGGTAGGTAGGTAGGTAGGTAGGTAGGTAGGAAGGAAGGTAGGAAGGTAGGAAGGTAGGAAGGTAGGAAGGTAGGAAGGTTCAAGGTAGGAAGGTAGGAAGGTAGGAAGGTAGGAAGGTAGGAAGGTATGTAGGTAGGAAGGCTTTATTTGGAATTTTTATAAGTCGTACGCACATACATAATATAGATAATCGTGCAACAATCGAAAAAAATGATACGCAATTCCGGGTTGAGAGCGGAGACAGTTAAGGCTGTGACCAGTTTGTTTTAATTATTCAAATGATAGATGATAATGATTGAATAAACTGATCGCCGTCATCCCCCAAATAACTATTATTAACAATGATTTCACGTATAGTGCGTTGGCTAAGTTTCCTTAATTGATAGATAATATGCCTATACTTACTAGCAATAATAATATATTATATTTGTTTACAAAATAGTCAAACAAACAAACAAACAAACATCAAAATGCGTGGTAATGCCAGGCTTCTGCATGTCAAGCGTTTCGGGAAGAGACGATATTAAAATAGAATACCATGTCCCTTTACAATATAAAATTTTCTTTATCGATAATATAAAACCATTTAAAAATTGGGTTTATCTGTATAAGAGTTGCGATTATATGCCAGATCGTCGGATCTTTAAATACCAAATTGTTCACAGATTTTTGAATTGACTAATGATTGGACGTATGTTACAGGTTTGTCTTGTTTGGTAGAAGTGAATGTCAGAGGTAAATGCAAAAATATCAGATAATGAATGGGGCAGATTCCCGTGAACATAATTGTACATACAGTTTCCACAGTTTCTCTTTGTTTGTAGAAAATGCTTGACATGGAATGGTCTGTGCTGCGACGTTGGTTTACATGAGAGCAAGTTATGGCAACATGTGTTGCCACAGCATATGAATCGTTGAATACAAGACCAAACAGAAAGCATTGCCAAGGTAACATCGCCTTAAAGGCAATCTGGTTCACTGTGCGTCGTGCATTTACCGTACATAATATGGGAAACTGCGTATGTTAATGCTTATACACGTATCGGATACCTGCTGAAAATACGTTTAACAGAAACATTTGATACGTGCAGCATAGAGTAATGTTCAGTAACATTCGCACTTAAACGATCACTCATGTCACTTATTAATAAAACACGCTTCCTTCAAAGGCTCCATTCTCTTTGGATTGATGAGAAAATACCGACAGGATGTAAATTTGTTGTTGTTGTTAAGGAATACGCCACCGATAAACATACCAACTGCACCAAACAACGCAGAATCGTCGGCAATAAACTATGCAATGAACACACGCATGCATGAACATACCCACATACGAATGCAAACAGCACACGTACTCACACACTCACGTGCACACAGTTTTTAAAGAACACCACGTTAGTTAAGGCAGTTGTACTGACAGTCTTGCTTGTAGAAATAATTTGTTTTGTTGTAGGATGCTTCATCTTGTCAGAGTAATCTTGAAGCAGTGAGCCAAAGGAAGTTGGGTATCCTATTAAACATTTGTTATGGTCAGTTGGTAATGAGTGTTGCTGCAATATCTGTTCACTGGGTGAATAGAAGTGACTTTACTATGTGATATGTTGCTAAACGTTTGCTTTGCCTACTTACGTGTATAATATGTACATTTCCCATATACATATACTATTGTATTATGCCACATTAACAAGTTGTCGTTTTACGTTAGATTGCCAACAAGCGTACCGACACGGTTTGACTGATATGCATTTGCGTTAGAATTGTTTTCGTGTTAATGCAATCTTGCTTGCCACGTCAGCAGGAATATCCTCTCAAGACATTGTATGACTATGAACTTTGTATTTCGTCCCACTTAATGTTTGATACTGTCAACATTGTGAACATCAAAGGATATTCCAGGAATAGTGGATAGTTCCGTCTCTCTTCTTAATACACACTGCAAATAGAATATGTACACTATAATAATAATAATAATAATTTTATATTATAGACATGGTACTTTGAAAGTATTGGGTGAAACATTAAAAATGCAAACAACGATTCTGGCTTACTAAACGCAATTCGCCGCTGGCATACATACGTTCAACATATGCATTTTAGAATGTAGTGAGAACATATTGAATTGAAAAACTGCACTGAAAAAAGAGGACATATGAGGTATGAGTAATATACCAGACTATCTAAAGTTCCGCTCGTGAGATAATGTCCAATTCTTCCACAAGTCTAAAAAAATCTGTTTTTGTTCTCTCGGAATTGGCCATAATTCCAGCACGTAGTGTTCATCCAAGCATGTCGGGTAATATTTCTTGTACACCCCTTTGCATAACTGGATACGATATCTCCTAGCTGTTTGGCTGCAGTTGTTTTTCTCGCAGCATTCGTAATACTTCTTCACGCAATACGCCCTGCATAGCCATGCATTCTATCTGGTTCTTGAATCCTGCTGTGTCATGCTAGCTGTGGAACATTTCAGCATTTTATACACTAATATACTTTGATAGAAACGCCAATTGCCGCTGGCATACATTCAACATATGCATTTTAGAATGAAGTGAGAACATTGAATTAAAAGACTGCACTGAAAGACGAGGACAAATGAGGTATGTTTAATAATAATATATCACACGATCTAAAGTTTCGCCCGTGAGAGTACGTCCAATTTCTTCAACAAGTCTAGAATTTTTTTTTTTCATCGGACATATCTCTCATATTTGGCCATAATTCCAGTACGTAGAGTTCATCCAGGCATGTCGGGTAGCAATTCTTGTACACTGCTTCGCATAACTGGATACGATATTCCCTAGCTGGTTTGCTGCACTTGTTTTCCTCATAGCATTCGAAATACTTCTTCATACAGTACGCCCTGCATAGCGTTTTGTATTCTACACTATTTCTATTTGGCTTATGCCTCGATCGACTAACACTGGACACTAGGATCAGCGAAACGTACAATATCTACAACAAAGAGTACTAGTTAGACCCAACAAATTATAGACATAACGCATTTTGTGCCCAAAGATATAACATTTGTGCACGCCAACATCACCTATAGTATTACGCAAAGTGAATTCGTACCTAGACATAGGGATACTCCATTCATATGGCAAAGTTTTGTAGGCACTACGAAAGCACGTTATGTGATATATAGTTGTAGATTAGTAACAAGTAGTAGTGTTAGTCGGCAGATGAAATCCGTTGGCGTCTTGTCATTACCATGGTCGTTTCGCCTCGAAGTCAATCTGGTTCTTCGTGTAACTAACCAGAATTACTATTTATCCAGATTATTCTGGTTAGTAAATTATGTATTTCTCCTTCGCCAGCTGCAACATGAACTCGCACGTACCAATGCGACGTGCGCCAGGCAGGTTTACGAGATCGAAAATCGGCCGTCACTCAGAACACAACTACAATGTGTGCCATCGGGACCTAACAAGCTAGCCAAACGCTGGAACTTCCGGGAAATAGACTGTGTGATGTTCCGAACCTTGATCAATGAGGATGTACAGTTCGCACTTGACCCAAATGATGATGACATGGATGCTGCTTAATATGCTCGTTTCGTGAACATAGGAAAGCGAGATCGAAACATCGGCCGTCACTCAGAGCACAACTACAGTGAGAAATATGCAACGTACCGAGTGTTTATGCCGGGTTCAACTAACCGCTTTAAGATGGTAAGATGAGAGCATGAAGGTAAGATAAGATGAAGACCCTGAAGTCTGAACAAGACACAGAACCTGACAACATCCATCCTGAATATTCGATCAACGTTGGAGAATATACCAGTAAATGGTTACACCAGTTCATCAACAGCTTCGTCTCTCGACGTTAGACACCCAGAATCTGGAGAAGTGTAATTGTGGTCGCTATCCCGAAGGCGAACACGCCGAGTGATGAAGCAAAGAGTCATTGACTAACATTTCTGCTCTCCCGTTCAAGATACTGGAGCACCCTTTTAGGTAAGAGTGGAGCCGATTATCATTGACAGCTTCTACGTTAAAAGCAGGCTTCCGCAGAGGAAGATCAACGCTCGCCCATGTCGCCATCACCACTCATGCGAAGGCCAACACCTTTCGAGGCTCTCACGGACTCGACGGAACAGGCTGCGGTTCGGGACTGTCGCATCGATGTACAAGTGGCGCCTAACACCAAGCTCAAGTGTGATTCATGCATAGACAGGCGATCACGTCATCAGCGACTGCCAATACTTCAGACCACTACCTGGTATCAAGGGATTCGTCGACCTGAACCAGTGACCAATATTCACCGGAACGCATCAGGATCACTGCCACGAAAACTATACAATCAACTGTGGGTACAGTGAAATGGAAATAAACATAGATTGGGAAACTATATTATGTATAGCTTAGATATCTTTTTAAAACGAAAATTGGTTACAAATCAGTTTAGAATAACGGATGTAGTGTTTGTTTTGTGCTCTGGATGATTGTTTTAAAAGATCGTTGTTTTCGTCGGCCATTTATGAAATGCAGTCACGTCAGCTTTGAAAGTCGCAACTACAACTAAAATTACACAAAAAATGTGGTTAAATATTATTATCACTAAGTAAAACGAAAACAAATTGCGTACGTACGCAACAAGTGGCGTCCTGAATAGCAGGCAACTTGTGTGCTTCCCACAGTGTTGACACATCCGTCTGAGTACTATTTGTTAGCTGATTACAAACAAATATAAACTGTTGAGGTTCTGGAAGAAACCATGTCACGAATGAATTTAAAGCGTGATCGTTTTTCGCGATATTGTGTGCGTAGCAAAGAGGTAGCGTCCTAAAAGTTTGTTACGTGCGGACCAAAGTTGGACCTACTTTTTATGTAAATTATGCTTTCAATTTAAACGACGCTTGAACACAATGTTTTCGGGTTCATTTCCCACATACTCAGTCGGTACGACTATTTAGTAAGCTTCCGTTTGGAAGTGACGAATGTTTTGAAGTCGAGGCTTCCGCGCTATGCAAGATGTTACGTACGGACACGTGGAACGATTTTATTCAGCGTGACGTAGGTTTTATACCATTTGGTTCAAAGTTCGTTACGGCTTTAAAAATCAATAACATGTATTGGTACTGATGCAGTGAAATTTTGCGATATTATTGGTTTGTGAATTGAATTTGATGCGAGGGTCCGGGATGCCTCTCATATGTAATAAACACGCCAGGCGCAGGTACTTTTCAACAGTTGCAATTTATGTCATACCATACAGTAAAAACCAAGCTTGTATGTATTAATGCATTGTGCATAATATTAACGACAGATAACATGATCAGCTCAATGTTTTCTTATTAAACCATTTTGTGAAAATAATCCCCGTGTCTTGCGAGCTGTGGACAATTTCAGCATTTTATACACTAATATACTTTGACTGCACGCAATTTGCCGCTGGCATACAATCAACATATGCATTTTAGAATGAAATGAGAACATTGAATTGAACGACTGCACTGAAAGACGAGGAGAAATAAGGTATGTGTAATATATCGCACTATCTAAATTTTCGCTGATGAGATTATGTCCAATTCTTCCAAAAGTCTAGAAAATATTTGTTTGTTCTTGTCCGACATGTCTCTCGGAATTGGCCTTAATTCCAGTACGTAGAGTTCATCCAGGCATATCGGGTAGCATTTCTTGTAAGCCGCTTTGCATAACTGGATACGATATCTCCTAGCTGTTTGGCTGCACTTGTTTTTCTCATAGCATTCGTAATACTTCTTCACGCAGTACGCCCTGCATAGCGTTTTGTTTTCTACACTGTTTCTATTTGGCTTTTGACCCTTTTGACCGGATACTAGGATCAGCGGAACGTACAGTATCTACAACAAAGAGTACTAGTTAGACTCAACAAATTATAGACATAACGTAAGAAGTAGTAGTGTTTGTGCAATGAAACTGTCATGGCCATCATAAAATGTTTACATTCGGTTTTCGTGCCGTCCGATATGTAACATGACCCAGCGGTCGAATACTTCGTGGCCGTACACTAGGGTTAACAGAACGTACTAGATCGACAAATAATAACAATGATACAAATATAAATACAAATAAATTTAAAGCTTGATCGTTTCTCGCGATATTGTGTGCGTAGCCAAGAGGCAGCGTTCTAAAAGTTTGTTACGTGCGGACCAAAGTTGGACCTACTTTTTATATAAATTATGCTTTCAATTTAAACGACGCTTGAACACAATGTTTTCGGGTTCATTTCCCATATACTCAGTCGGTACGACTATTTAGTAAGCTTCCGTTTGGAAGTGACGAATTTTTTGAAGTCGAGGCTTCCGCGCTATGCAAGATGTTACGTACCGACACGTGGAACGATTTTATTCAGCGAAACGTAGGTTTTATATCATTTGGTTCAAAGTTCGTTACGGCTTTGAAAATCAATAACATGTATTGGTACTGATGCAGTGACATTTTACGATATTATTGGTTTGTGAATTGAATTTGATGCGAGGGTCCGGGATGCCTCTCGTATGTAACAAACACGCCAGGCGCAGGTACTTTTCAACAGTTGCAATTTATGTCATACCATACAGTAAAAACCAAGCTTGTATGTATTAATGTATTGTGCATAATATTAACGACAGATAACATGATCAGCTCAATGCTTTCTTATTAAACCATTTTGTGGAAATAATCCCCGTGTCTTGCGAGCTGTGGACAATTTCAGCCTTTTATACACTAATATACTTTGACTGACACGCAATTTGCCGCTGGCATACAATCAACATATGCATTTTAGAATGAAATGAGAACATTGAATTGAAAGACTGCACTGAAAGACGAGGACAAATAAGGTATGTGTAGTATATCGCACTATCTAAATTTTCGCTGATGAGATTATGTCCAATTCTTCCAAAAGTCTAGAAAATATTTTTTCACACGCATGCATGAACATACCCACATACGAATGCAAACAGCACACGTACTCACACACTCACGTGCACACAGTTTTTAAAGAACACCACGTTAAATAAGGCAGTTGTACTGAAAGTCTTGCTTGTAGAAATAATTTGCTTTGTTGTAGGATGCTTCATCTTGTCAGAGTAATCTTGAAGCAGTGCGCCAAAGGAAGTTGGGTATCCTATTAAACATTTGTTATGGTCAGTTGGTAATGAGTGGTGCTGCAACATCTGTTCGCTGGGTGAATAGAAGTGACTTTACTATGTGATATGTTGCTAAACGTTTGCTTTGCCTACTTACGTGTATAATATGTACATTTCCCATATACATATACTATTGTATTATGCCACATTAACAAGTTGTCGTTTTACGTTAGATCGCCACCAAGCGTACCGACACGGTTTGACTGATATGCATTTGCGTTAGAATTGTTTTCGTGTTAATACAATCTTGCTTGCCACGTCAGCAGGCATACCCTCTCAAGACATTGTATGACTATGAACTTTGTATTTCGTCCCACTTAATGTTTGATACTGTCAACATTGTGAACATCAAAGGATATTCCAGGAATAGTGGATAGTTCCGTCTCTCTTCTTAATACACACTGCAAATAGAATATGTACACTATAATAATAATACGATTCTGGCTTACTAAACGCAATTCGCCGCTGGCATACATATGTTCAACATATGCATTTTAGAATGTAGTGAGAACATATTGAATTGAAAAACTGCACTGAAAAAAGAGGACATATGAGGTATGAGTAATATACCAGACTATCTAAACTTCCGCTCGTGAGATTATGTCCAATTCTTCCACAAGTCTAAAAAAAATCTGTTTTTGTTCTCTCAGAATTGGCCATAATTCCAGCATGTAGTTTTCATCCAAGCATGTCGGGTAATATTTCTTGTACACCCCTTTGCATAACTGGATACGATATCTCCTAGCTGTTTGGCTGCAGTTGTTTTTCTCGCAGCATTCGTAATACTTCTTCATGCAATACGCCCTGCATAGCGTTTTGTAGTCTACACTGTTTCTATTTGGTTCTTGAATCCTGCTGTGTCATGCTAGCTGTGGAACATTTCAGCATTTTATACACTAATATACTTTGATAGAAACGCCAATTGCCGCTGGCATACATTCAACATATGCATTTTAGAATGAAGTGAGAACATTGAATTAAAAGACTGCACTGAAAGACGAGGACAAATGAGGTATGTTTAATAATAATATATCACACTATCTAAAGTTTCGCCCGTGAGAGTACGTCCAATTTCTTCAACAAGTCTAGACATTTTTTGTTTGTTCATCGGACATATCTCTCATATTTGGCCATAATTCCAGTACGTAGAGTTCATCCAGGCATGTCGGGTAGCAATTCTTGTACACCGCTTCGCATAACTGGATACGATATTCCCTAGCTGGTTTGCAGCACTTGGTTTCCTCATAGCATTCGAAATACTTCTTCATACAGTACGCCCTGCATAGCGTTTTGTATTCTACACTGTTTCTATTTGGCTTATGCCTCGATCGACTAACACTGAACACTAGGATCAGCGAAACGTACAGTATCTACAACAAAGAGTACTAGTTAGACCCAACAAATTATAGACATAACGCATTTTGTGCCCAAAGATATGACTTTTGTGCACGCCAACATCACCTATAGTATTACGCAAAGTGAATTCGTACCTAGACATAGGGATACTCCATTCATATGGCAAAGTTTTGTAGGCACTACGAAAGCACGTTATGTGATATATAGTTGTAGGTTAGTAACAAGTAGTAGTGTTTGTGCAATGAAAGTGTAATGGCCATCATGAAATGTTTACATTCGGTTTTCGTGCCGTCCGATATGTAAGCATGACCCAGTGGTCGAATACTTCGTGGCCGTACACTGGGGTTAACAGAACGTACTAGATCGACAAATAATAACAATGATCCAAGTATAAACGTTGTGGTTAGACGCACATATGTGCATGAACTTTGACTACCTCTACTTATCAACAATACTACGGAAACACTGTCAATGCGTGATTACATTCAGATTAACGCAAACACTGAAATTCCTAATTCTTGGCCGGTGGCCGTCGCACACGATGCGCGTAACATGTTGTGTCTTGTGCGGTTGTAATACGTTTGGTTTCTCTTTGCCTGTAGCAGCCACAACAGCAGCGGAACGTCTTCAGCAGCAACGGACGTGAGTGGTCCCAAGAAAGGATGGCTGGGATGTGAGCACGTCCAGCTACACTCTACTTGCGCTTACTGCACATACACATGTACGACTTGTGACCAGGGTCGGTCAAACATCGCCGTGTTAGTCGGCAGATGAAATCCGTTGGCGTCTTGTCATTACCATGGTCGTTTCGCCTCGAAGTCAATCTGGTTCTTCGTGTAACTAACCAGAATTACTATTTATCCAGATTATTCTGGTTAGTAAATTATGTATTTCTCCTTCGCCAGCTGCAACATGAACTCGCACGTACCAATGCGACGTGCGCCAGGCAGGTTTACGAGATCGAAAATCGGCCGTCACTCAGAACACAACTACAATGTGTGCCATCGGGACCTAACAAGCTATCCAAACGCTGGAACTTCCGGGAAATAGACTGTGTGATGTTCCGAACCTTGATCAATAAGGATGTACAGTTCGCACTTGACCCAAATGATGATGACATGAATGCTGCTTAATATGCTCGTTTCGTGAACATAGGAAAGCGAGATCGAAACATCGGCCGTCACTCAGAGCACAACTACAGTGAGAAATATGCAACGTACCGAGTGTTTATGCCGGGTTCAACTAACCGTTTTAAGATGGTAAGGTGAGAGCATGAAGGTAAGATAAGATGAAGAACCTGAAGTCTGAACAAGACACAGAACCTGACAACATCCATCCTGAATATTCGATCAACGTTGGAGAATATACCAGTAAATGGTTACACCAGTTCATCAACAGCTTCGTCTCTCGACGTTAGACACCCAGAATCTGGAGAAGTGTAATTGTGGTCGCTATCCCGAAGGCGAACACGCCGAATGATGAAGCAAAGAGTCATTGACTAACATTTCTGCTCTCCCGTTCAAGATACTGGAGCACCCTTTTAGGAAAGAGTGGAGCCGATTATCATTGACAGCTTCTACGTTAAAAGCAGGCTTCCGCAGAGGAAGATCAACGCTCGCCCATGTCGCCATCACAACTCATGCGAAGGCCAACACCTTTCGAGGCTCTCACGGACTCGACGGAACAGGCTGCGGTTCGGGACTGTCGCATCGATGTACAAGTGGCGCCTAACACCAAGCTCAAGTGTGATTCATGCATAGACAGGCGATCACGTCATCAGCGACTGCCAATACTTCAGACCACTACCTGGTATCAAGGGATTCGTCGACCTGAACCAGTGACCAATATTCACCGGAACGCATCAGGATCACTGCCACGAAAACTATACAATCAACTGTGGGTGCAGTGAAATGGAAATAAATATAGATTGGGAAAATATATTATGTATAGCTTAGACATCTTTTTAAAACGAAAATTGGTTACAAATCAGTTTAGAATAACGGATGTAGTGTTTGTTTTGTGCTCTGGATGATTGTTTTAAAAGATCGTTGTTTTCGTCGGCCATTTATGAAATGCAGTCACGTCAGCTTTGAAAGTCGCAACTACAACTAAAATTACACATAAAATGTGGTTAAATATTATTATCACTAAGTAAAACGAATACAAATTGCGTACGTACGCAACAAGTGGCGTCCTGAATAGCAGGCAACTTGTGTGCTTCCCACAGTGTTGACACATCCGTCTGAGCACTATTTGTTAGCTGATTACAAACAAATATAAACTGTTGAGGTTCTGGAAGAAACCATGTCACGAATGAATTTAAAGCGTGATCGTTTTTCGCGATATTGTGTGCGTAGCAAAGAGGTAGCGTCCTAAAAGTTTGTTACGTGCGGACCAAAGTTGGACCTACTTTTTATGTAAATTATGCTTTCAATTTAAACGACGCTTGAACACAATGTTTTCGGGTTCATTTCCCACATACTCAGTCGGTACGACTATTTAGTAAGCTTCCGTTTGGAAGTGACGAATTTTTTGAAGTCGAGGCTTCCGCGCTATGCAAGATGTTACGTACGGACACGTGGAACGATTTTATTCAGCGTGACGTAGGTTTTATACCATTTGGTTCAAAGTTCGTTACGGCTTTGAAAATCAATAACATGTATTGGTACTGATGCAGTGAAATTTTACGATATTATTGGTTTGTGAATTGAATTTGATGCGAGGGTCCGGGATGCCTCTCGTATGTAACAAACACGCCAGGCGCAGGTACTTTTCAACAGTTGCAATTTATGTCATACCATACAGTAAAAACCAAGCTTGTATGTATTAATGTATTGTGCATAATATTAACGACAGATAACATGATCAGCTCAATGCTTTCTTATTAAACCATTTTGTGGAAATAATCCCCGTGTCTTGCGAGCTGTGGACAATTTCAGCCTTTTATACACTAATATACTTTGACTGACACGCAATTTGCCGCTGGCATACAATCAACATATGCATTTTAGAATGAAATGAGAACATTGAATTGAAAGACTGCACTGAAAGACGAGGTCAAATAAGGTATGTGTAGTATATCGCACTATCTAAATTTTCGCTGATGAGATTATGTCCAATTCTTCCAAAAGTCTAGAAAATATTTTTTCACACGCATGCATGAACATACCCACATACGAATGCAAACAGCACACGTACTCACACACTCACGTGCACACAGTTTTTAAAGAACACCACGTTAATTAAGGCAGTTGTACTGAATTGAATTGAATTGAAATTTATTTTCAACAACAACAACAACTACTACATTATAAATACAGTGCATACAATACAAATTGTTGAAAAAAAGGGTAAAAGAAGTACAATACTTATCATGTTTACCCTTATAAATTCTTAATTTCATACATAAAGCATCTGAACAGTGCAATAGAATGTGCGACAACACTATTTACGTGTAACCATACAACATTTAATAAAAAAAAAGACATTGTGACATTTGTTGAAAAGATTTTTTTTTTTTTTACAACAATAAACAAACTGAATGTTTAATTTTGTTATCTAATTTGTTAGCAAAAAATGGTCTAGGACTCTAACACATAATTAACATTTTTACAACTAATCAGTGAATTATCGAAGGAGTTCCAAAGTTTAACTCCAGTAACAGAAATACACAATACTGACAGTCTTGCTTGTAGAAATAATTTGCTTTGTTGTAGGATGCTTCATCTTGTCAGAGTAATCTTGAAGCAGTGAGCCAAAGGAAGTTGGGTATCCTATTAAACATTTGTTATGGTCAGTTGGTAATGAGTGGTGCTGCAACATCTGTTCGCTGGGTGAATAGAAGTGACTTTACTATGTGATATGTTGCTAAACGTTTGCTTTGCCTACTTACGTGTATACTATGTACATTTCCCATATACATATACTATTGTATTATGCCACATTAACAAGTTGTCGTTTTACGTTAGATTGCCACCAAGCGTACCGACACGGTTTGACTGATATGCATTTGCGTTAGAATTGTTTTCGTGTTAATGCAATCTTGCTTGCCACGTCAGCAGGCATATCCTCTCAAGACATTGTATGACTATGAACTTTGTATTTCGTCCCACTTAATGTTTGATACCGTCAACATTGTGAACATCAAAGGATATTCCAGGAATAGTGGATAGTTCCGTCTCTCTTCTTAATACACACTGCAAATACAATATGTACACAATAATAATAATAATAATAATAATAATTTTATATTATAGACATGGTACTTTGAAAGTATTGGGTGAAACATAAAAAATGCAAACAACGATTCTGGCTTACTAAACGCAATTCGCCGCTGGCATACATACGTTCAACATATGCATTTTAGAATGTAGTGAGAACATATTGAATTGAAAAACAACGATTCTGGCTTACTATGTAATATTTCCACCAACATTATTTTATTTCAAGCATACTGTGCTCCTATGTATACTTCTTGTCTTTGGTGCAAATTAAAAAATATAGCCTCAAAAGCATTACTGTCGCATACAATAATAGCCTCAGAATTTTACTCAACTTACCCTCAAGATGTAGTGCAAGTTTTATGTTTGCCACCAACTACATTAAATCCTTCAATGAACGCATTCGTTCATCAATATTCAGTCTTTTATGTCGTCTTCATCAGTCAGATAATATCCTTTTTGTTAATTACCTTCATACCGATATTCATTTCAAGAGCCATATGTACTCATACTGGAGGTCGTTATTGTACACATGACATTAGTATTGTATTTATTTTTTAATCAATTTATTTTAATATATTTATTTTTACAACTTATTTAATTCATTTCCTCATATATTTAGACACCATTTTTTTTTTTATTTTACACTTATATTTTTACGTTGATGTCATCATTGCTTTGATTGTATTATATGTATTGTACTTTTCAATTTTTTTTATTGTATTTTATGTATATGTATATATGGACGTCTTGTCTCAAAAATAGACTTTATTATTATTATAAACGCAATTCGCCGCTGGCATACATACGTTCAACATATGCATTTTAGAATGTAGTGAGAACATATTGAATTGAAAAACTGCACTGAAAGAAGAGGACATATGAGGTATGAGTAATATACCAGACTATCTAAATTTCCGCTCGTGAGAGTATGTCCAATTCTTCCAAAAGTCTAGAAAATATTTTTTTGTTCTTGACGGACATGTCTCTCTGAATTGGATTTAATTCCAGGACGTAGAGTTCATCCAGGCATATCGGGTAGCATTTCTTGTAAGCCGCTTTGCATAACTGGATACGATATTTCCTAGCTTGTTGGCTGCACTTGTTTTTCACATAGCATTCGTAATACTTCTTCACACAGTACGCCCTGCATAGCGTTTTGTTTTCTACACTGTTTCTATTTGGCTTTTGACCCTTTTGACCGGATACTAGGATCAGCGGAACGTACAGTATCTACAACAAAGAGTACTAGTTAGACCCAACAAATTATAGACATAACGCAAGAAGTAGTAGTGTTTGCACAATGAAACTGTCATGGCCATCATAAAATGTTTACATTCGGTTTTCGTGCCGTCCGATATGTAACATGACCCAGCGGTCGAATACTTCGTGGCCGTACACTAGGGTTAACAGAACATACTAGATCGACAAATAATAACAATAATACAAATATAAATGTTGTGGCTAGACGCACATATGTGCATGGATTCTGATTACCTCTAGTTATCAACATTACTACAGAAACACTGCCAATGGGCCCGTTGCCGCATAACGTATTGTGTCGTGTCCGGTTGTAATACTATACGTAACAGTATCGAATACTCGTATATTCAGCCGTACCGGACGTGATACGTCCAAGGAAAATACGCTTAAAAGAAGTATAGGAGACATGCGGGACCGTTTGAATGGCGGCTTATCAAAATAAGCATCTCATTCGATGTGACCAGTTGCGCCATGTTGAATGTTTGACCACTGTCCGAGGGAAATGCAAGACCCAGCGTTGGGCCACGTGGGAGAGTGTATGCGGGTTGTGAATAAGTAAAATTCGATTAACTTAAGGCAAGCTCACAAGTAGGTCGAAGTGAAGAAGCACTCCTTATGGTGGCATGTAACACTTTATACGCAAAAAGCAGCTATCAAAAACCCAAACATACCAGAACCACGTTAGTCTGTTATCGCATAAATTCCTTGTTAATATCGTGATAACATTAAGGAGAGTAAGGCATACGTTTATAGAAGAGAAGTTATTTAGAGATAAATGCCGTTCAGAATATGCGGTTCCGTTATGTGTTACATACAGTGGTGCGTTGGAGAATGTGCATTATGGATGATTCCGAGGACATAACTAACCGGAATAAGTATTTATCCTTATTATACTGGTTAGTAAATTACGTATTTCTCCTTCGCCAGCTGCAACATGCACTCGCACGTACCAATGCGACATGCGCAAGGCAGGTTTACTCGAAACATCGACCGTCACTCAGAACACAACTACAGCGAGTGCCATCGGAACTTAGCAAGCTAGCCAAACGCTGGAACTTCCCAGAAATAGACTGTGTGATGTTACGAACCTTGATCAATGAGGATGTACAGTTCGCACTTGGCCCAAAATGACGATGACATGGATGCTGTTTAATATGCCCATTTCGTTATCGGAGGAAAGCGAGCTGGTTGGGAACGTTTAGTCCGTCGACTTCACCCACTCAAGCCGGAAAGCATGACGTAGATCAACAAGCTGACGGTGGAAACAATTTTCGTCGCTTGAAAAAATATTCGCGCATGTTGTCACCGATGAGCTGATGGAAATGTGCTACGTACCAAGTGTTTATGCCGGGATCACCCCGCTGTTTTCAGATAGTAAGATGAGAGCCGCGATGAAGACCCTGAAGTCTGAAAAAGGCACAGGACCTGACAATAGCCATCCTGAATTGTCGATCAACGTTGGAGAATGTACCAGTAAATGGTTACAACAGCTTCGGCACTCGATGGTAGACACCCAGAATCTGGAGAAGAGTAAATGTTGTCGCTATCCCGAAGACGAACAAGCCGAGTGATGAAGCAAAGAGTTATTTACTATTTTTTCTGTTCTATCGTTCAACATAGAGCACCCCATCTTGGTAAAAGTGCAGCCGATTATCACAGATAGTGCCTACGTTAAAAGCAGGCTCCCGCAGAAGAAGATCACCAGGTCGCCCTGGTGACGTAACACATTGACGACGCATTCGAACATTAAATAAAGATAAGTGCAGTGTGTGTATAATTCACGGCGGATTGTAATACTGTCTGGAGCCGAGAACTCACACGGAAACTTCTCCAACTGGTCCCGACGATGAATCACTGAAAGGTCAGCTGAAGTAAAGACATCGTTACTCTACGATGCTGACAGACTCTATGCCTGCGACACTACTCCCAAGGCCAGGTTACAGTGACTGTGGCAGGAATAGAATAGTCGGCAGAAAACAACACGCCTCTGCCTATATTCATCACCACTCATGCGAAGGCCAACACCTTTCGAGGCTCTCACGGACTCGACGGAACAGGCTGCGGTTCGGGACTGTCGCATCGATGTACAAGTGGCGCCTAACACCAAGCTCAAGTGTGATTCATGCATAGACAGGCGATCACGTCATCAGCGACTGCCAATACTTCAGACCACCATCTGGTATGAAGGTCCTCGTCGACCTGAACAAACAGACGAGACACTTGGTTGATTGCGTTCCGTTTGACCAGTAGTGGAAGAATATACGAGAAGTAGACTATTTACCCACAGCAGTTGGACCAATGTTCACCAGAATATTCACTGGTACCAGTTTAAAGATCGCTGCCACGAAAAACTGTACAATCAACTGTTGGTGCAGTGAAATGGAAATAAATATAAATAAAATATATATGTGTAACTTACACATCGTAAACATGAATTATTTTTACAGAATCGCATAAATCAGTTTAGAATAATGGATGTAGTGTTTGTTTGGTTAAATAGATCGCTGTTTTCGTCGGCCACTTATGATGACACATCAGCATTGAAAATCGCTACTACAACTACAATTGCACATAAAACATTGTTAAAAGTAGCCATAATTCAAGAAGCGCAGCTGCCATAAAGTGTAATCGTGATCAATGGCGCTAAATATTATTATCTCTAAAATGCGTGTGACGTCCCGAAAAACAGAAAACTTCTGTGCTTCCCACACCGTTGAAAAACCCGTCTTTGTATTACTTTTTTCGCTGAATATAAACAAATATATAATGTTAAGGTACTGGAAGAAGCCATGCCATGAATAATAATAATTAAGTCCGTTTCTCGCGATATGTTGTGCGTAGCGAAGACGGGACGTCGGAAAAATGTGTTACGTGGATCTATGTTTTATGTAAATTATGTTGTCAATTTGTTTTCGGTTATATTTCCCACATACTCAGTCTGTATGGCTATTTAGTAAGGTTCCGTTTGAAAGTTACGAAAGTTTGAAGTCGAGGTGTCCGACCGATGCAAGATGTTACGTATGAAGACGTGGAACGATTTTATTCAGCTTTCAGGTTTTAGGGCTTTTGGGTCAAAGTTCATTAGGTTTTTGAAAAATGAATAACATGTATTGGTACTGATGCAGTGACATTTGACGATATTATTGGTTTGTGAATTGAATTGGAAGCGAAGGTCCGGGATGCCTCTCGTATGTAACAAACACGCCATGTGTTTGGTGTCCTAGTTGCGTGTGCGACATAGGCGCAGATACTAGTCAACAGTTGCAATTTATATCTTACCATTCAGTAAAAAACAAACTTGTATGTATTATTGTATAATATTAACATCAGAAAACATGATCAGATCAATTCTTTCTTATTAAAGAAATGTGTTAAAATACTCCCCCGTTTCATGTAGCTGTGGACATTTTCAGCATTTTATACATTAATATACTTTGATTGAAAATATCTTGATCACACAAAATCTAGGCTGTCTATTGATTTTCTTTTTATATATCTAAAGCCAGGCTATGTTAAGCTTTCAATCAGTACAAAAACGTCAACAAAAGACACAATTTGAATGTTTGCTCCTGATGTCACATTTCTGCATTTTTCGTGAAAGTGAGCCATAAAGTAACTCGGCAATCTGGACACTTATTCTGTGTAGCGTGACTTTGTACCAACAATGGACAGACAGAAAATAACAGCCCGTCCCCCTTATGATGTCTCGGTAAACTATTGAGCCTTTTTCACAATAGTATCGCCAAAACGATCTCTCGATTCTGACACTGAGGGTGGATACACTCATATAGCATGGCGACCCGAGTGGTTCTCCTAATTCAAATTGAAATAGGATCGACACCAATTTGATCTCTGTATCACGAGGGAAACACAGTACTTAATGTTGAGAGCCAGTTACACAAAATAAAGTACGTTCGCCGAAGCAGGTTTTGAACTATGCCCACTCGCATGCCAAGCGTAAGTGCTAACCTAAGCATTCAGAGTCCACCGTACGAAAAGACATTCGTAGGAAACTGTAGGCACACATTAATGTATGCGATGCTAGGGGGAAAATATACGACTAAGAGGTCTCTATTACATATTTGTAATTTTAAAAGATGCCCTTTTCATGGAGCTGGTGATTATCGATGTAATGCTGTTCGTGAAATGCGAAGAAAAAGACGATGGTAACTACGCTGAACCTCACCCCTGATGATGGGATGTCAAGAGTAGAACACGTTGTGTTTGTTGTTGTCGTCGTCGTCGTCGTCGTCGTCGTCGTCGTCGTCGTCGTCATCGTCGTCGTTGTTTTGTGGTCTGTCGTTTTTGTGTATTTCAAGTTTATCTTCATTTTGCCACATCCTCGTTGCATTTCAAGATTTACACTGCTTCGTAAATAGCTGGTGTCTCTCGTTGATAATAAGTACCTCCTTAGCTGATACAGTGGATGTGTTCGACCCCAGGGACCCGGATGAACGTGATGTTTCGACTGATTGGGAGCAATGACAGCATGAAAACATCAAAAATCAGCCTTGTACAACGCGTTTTGCTGCTAAATATATAGCAGACTAAGATTACGTCATTTATCAATTGCTAAAGAGCGAAATAATACTGGACTCCATCTCTTCATGAGAGTAGCTATTTTAAAATATCGATAATTGTCCATATTGAAAGCCATACACAGTTATATGATACGATACATGCAAACCCCGTATTAACTATTGTTGTTACTTTACAAACATTCATTTACAATCATCATGATTACGTAGATCACGCGCGACCGACATTTTCAGTTAATCCACCGGCCTTAACCTTCCTTTCTCTTCGTGCACGCTGTACGAATTTATCAAATCAATGTCGACCCATATGAATGATCCATAACGTACCTCCCGTAGAGACTCACCAGCATTAGTCGCATCGTGCCGTGTGTCTCAGCGCAGCGGAGAGAATCCGTATCCTTCCCTGTGAACTCTGGTGCATTCACGAGAAACAGTTAAATCTGCTCACGAAACTCTCCAGAATAGCCGATACATCTCTCACCCTGACGAACTACCACTTAATACTACAAGTGGTTTCGAGGGTCCGTCGGTTATAAAAGCGACCGAATTTGGATGCCAGTAATGCCAGGCAATTCCTGAACAAGTGTTGGTGTGAATGTGCAGTTGTATATGGGTGTGCGAGAAATATATTCAAGTACCTACGTCTTACTTTCTCAAGCCTCCACGACCATTTGATTCAATTTCATACATTTCTAGACATGCTCTAAAATCTGCTAAAATGCTCTCTCTGTTTGTCAGCTTTAAGGGTTTGGAATCAACTGCCCATCACAGTATGCCAATGGACAGTTCAAAGTGTAAAACATGCTGCGTTCCGCTGCACTCGTGACCTTGATGGTCAACACTTGAGGCCATAGTGACGTAGAGGTTAGAGGTTCGGACTCTTGACTAAGTGAACCCGAGTTCGAACCCTGCGTTGCTGTATCGAACCTTGTGCAAGTTATTTCAATCTACATTGCTCCAGTTCTCTCAATAGTATGATTGAATTTACGTACTTAATCCTCTTCCACAACAATCTTCCGCCACAAGGTCCTGTCCTTGGCTGAAGCCTGAGCCTCTCCCCACGACAGCCCCATCTCTCTCAGCTCGGCCATCACTGTTTGTCGCCACGTCATCTTTGGCCGTCCTCGCTTCCTTTTTCCCGGTGGTGTCCATCTGAGTGCCACTTTGGGGATGCTGCCTCCGGGCATTCGCACGACGTGTCCTAGCCATCTCAGCCGCCTGCGTTTCATTTATAGGACAGCACTGTTGCAGCCCGTCTTCTTATACAGGGCCACGTTGGAGATCTTATTGGGCCAGAATATTCGGCAGATCTTTCTGAGACATCCATTGTGGAACGCGTCGATCTTTGCCATGTCCCCTTTAACCACTCGCCAGCACTCTGAGCCATACAGTAGGATGGACTTCACATTACTGTTGTAAAGTCTTATCTTTGTTTTGGTGGTGTACTGGTTATACTTCCAAATGTTCTGCAGTTAGGCGAAAGCACAGCGGGCTTTACCGAGTCTTGCCTTGATGTCTTTTTGGCCTCCATTGTCTTTGCTGATGAGACTACCCAGGTAAGTAAAGTCCTGTACAAACTCAAGTGGTTCACTGGATGGTAAGCCCAGTTTGCTTTGCATATCTCTCTAATCTATCAGTTTTTCCCTGCAGATGGTCACGCTTTACTGATAGAAATGCAAGGTCATCAGCAAAGTCGAGGTCTTCTAGCTGGGAAAAGAGAGACCACTGGATACCCCTGGGTTTATCTGATGTAGTTTTCCGCATAACCCAGTCGATGACGACCAAGAAGAGGATGGGCGAGAGGATACATCCCTGTCTAACACCCGATTTCACTGGGAACCATTCAGAGGATGTATTACTGAGGATGACACTGCATTCAAAGTGGTTGTAGAACGTCTCTATCAGTGAAACCATCTTTAAAGGTACTCCATAAGATCTTAAGATCTTCCACAGAGTGTCATGGTGGATACTGTCAAAGGCCTTTTTGAAATCAATGAAGTTGATATACAGTGGGCAGTTCCATTCTAGAGTCTGCTCTATGATGTTTCTCAATGGAAAAATCTGATCAGTGCACCCTCTTCTCTTCCGGAATCCCGCTTGTTCTTGCCTCAGCTTCTTGTCAATAGCTGTCTCGATTCTTCCAAGAAGGATTCTACAGAAGACTTTGCTGGGGATGGACACGAGTGTGATTCCTCGCCAATTGTCACATACTTGGAGGTTGCCTTTCTTAGGGATCTTTATAATGAGTCCTTTGCCCCAGTCATTTGGGATAGTCTCTTTGTCTCAAATGGTGTCGAACAAGTTAGTCAGGACTCTTGTAGCTGTACTGAGATCGGCCTTCAACATTTCAGCATGGATGGAGTCTACGCCTGGGGCTTTTCCACTCTTCATAGCTTTGATGGCATTTCTAACTTCCGCTTCTGTTGGGGGACTGGTGTCGATGTTGAGGTCATCTGTCACTGGTGGGGGGTCGGCGGGTTCATCTGGCTGAGGGTGGTTCAGGACTTCACAGAAATATTCAACCCATCTATCAGCTTGTTCACGTTCAGTTGTAATAATGCTGCCATCTTTGCCTTTCACAGGGGCAGAGTGGGTAGTGTAATTACCACAGAGACGTTTGGTGATCTTGTAGACAGTGCTCAGTTCACCTCTTGCTGCTGCACTCTCAGCTTCTGCTGCTAGCCCTTCTACGTAGGACCTCTTGTCACTCCTGGCACTCTTCTTCACTTCCTTGTCTTTGCCTTTGTATGCTTTTTGGACTTGTTGTTGGAATCTCGTTGATTTGGTGCTGAGCATCTTGATTTGGAGTTGTTTCCGCTCCTCAATCTTTTTCCAGGTTTCCTGTGTTAGCCATTCCTTGTGGTTCTTCTTCTTGTGGCCCAATACTTTGGTAGCTACTTCAACATAGGTCTTCTTGATGGTGTCCCACTTGTTGGTAGCGTCGTGGTCAGTCTCCTCTGATGTGTCTGTTAATGCACTGAAGCGGTTTCTCAGCTCCAAAACGAACTCCTGTTTGGTGGCTGGCCATGCGAGTCTTGTGACATCTAGTTGTTTACGCCGTTGGCTTTCTGGTACCACTTTGTGAAGCTTCAACTTGACTTGACTATAAATGTCAGCTCCACGGCAAACTCTCACATCTTGAAGGGACCTACGCCATTTTCCATTGATGATAATGTGGTCGATTTGATTGCTTGTCCTACCATCAGGTGATTTCCAGGTGAGCTTGTGGATGTCCCGGTATGCAAAGATGGTACCTCCAATTACATAGTTGTTGTTCAAGCAGAAGTCAACAAGGCGTTCACCATTGTCATTCATCACGCCACAACCATGTTTGCCCATGGCTCTTTCGCAGTTGGAGTTTTCAGAACCAACTTTGGCATTCATGTCTCCGATGATCAGAAGCATGTCATGTTGTGGCACTTTGGCGACTGCTTGTTGCAGCTGTTCGTACCAGTCTTCCTTGTCCTCTGTGTCAGATTCATTGGTTGGGGCGTAACACAGAATGATTGTAAGCTTGCAGTGTTTGGAGTTGAAGCGTGCTTTCATTATCCTATCACTGATCGGTTCCCATTCCAGCAAGGTGTTGGCCTTCTGCTTGGAGATTACAAGGGCTACACCACGGATGTGTGTGTGTCGTCATGTCCTGAGTATAGTATGGTTGAACCATCATGGGTCACCTGTCGCCCGGACCCAGTCCATCGACACTCGCTGACCCCTAGGATGTCCAGTCTGTATCTTTTCATCTCGCGGATGACTTGTGCTAGCTTTGAGGCCTCATTCATTGTACGGACATTCCATGTCCCTATATGCTGATCTTAGTTTTGGGCCCGAGCAAACTATCTGTCGCACACCTGCCTTCCTGGGGTAGGCTTCAGCAGGTGTGGTCATACTGCCGGCTGGCTCAAGTCTGCTATGGGCCCCCTTGTAGTAGTTTCGATTGTTGTAGTTTCCGTAACATAATTTGTTTTATAGGGTGGGGTTGTTAGCCCCACGCCCAACTCCCAACCTGGAGGACCAGGTGCTGGGTTTCGTCTGGTCCCTCCCCTGAGACCTGCCAGGCTTGGTTAAACCTGCCAGGGGCTTAAGCCCCCACCGGTATAGCTCACAGAGTCGTTGAGACACGCAAGCCTCCTCACCACCAACAAAGTACCAGCACAGAGAGGAGTAGTATGATTGAATACCTTGCTATAAACAGTGGGAACATACTGTGTATCTTGATGCTTCCCAGAGAAGTCGAGATACTGTTCGAATGAACAGATTTTCACTGGAGAAAACATTTAAAGCGCGTTGATAATTCTGATGTCTGGATACCATTCTATAAAAGAATTTACTTTTATAAGGACTCACCTTCATATTCACCGAGATGGAGCGTATCTTGGCTTGCACTTGTTGCACCTGCGCATATACTATGGCACATCACGTGTGCCGGTTGCTAGCTAGGGTGGTGTCTTTTTACGCACATGGGCATTACACTGATCGTAGAACCACTATAATAATGTTGACATTTACATGTACAATAAATTAAGTAACAATTACACAAACTAGGAAAAACCATCGCCAGTTGAATTCCGGTTATGGCGTCCCTTGTGCTGATAGGGTAGTTTGGTAGCTGATACGTGACAGCCGTGACATGAATGTTTACCAAATGTTCGTGGAAACACAATACTGTTACATAAACACAATCCTGCACTTCCTCAAACGTCGACTAGCGTCTTGCACGTGCGGAATTTCCTCCGCAATGCATTGTGGGTATTTTGTATTCGTCAGCATTTTTGTGTGCCTCCATTATTCAGTGTTATAAGTCCTGGGTTTTGTGGGTGTCTCGCATGATCTGGCTGTATCACAAACTGGCTAAATAACAAGACGAAATTCTTATTACAATTTCATGGCACATAATCCAAGTGTGTGAATCCGTCATTAAAGAGCGTCGCAACTTATTATATTACTATTTATGCATATTTGACATAAATATTCTCCTTGGAATCAACTTGTGAAGCCACATGACTGTCGCCAGTTCTGACAGTGACAGTCAATGATGGTAACATTCAAGCCAGTTTGGGTAAGTATGGGTTTATGTGATAGAAACCTATTGATATAATTATCGACGTGTATTTACTTTGCTTAATAAATGATGTGCCATGTCGATAATAATGCGGGTCACGGTAAAGCAGGGCCGGTGATGCCCGAATTTACACCTAGTCCTAGGCTACCCCTAAGGTTAAGGCTTAGCCTTAGCCTAAGGATAGAGCGCAAAGTCAAGGACAATGCCTTTTTTGCCAAAGCCAAAGCCTAGCCATAGCAGGGCCTAGGAAAAGCAAATGCCCAAATAGGTTTTCGTTGTATACTTGCTGGGGCACCATTGTATTGTATGATTGCATTGAAAGATAAGGAAAAGAAAAAGTCGATTACATATGTCAAGGATGGACACGGAGCGGGCGGATCATCATTTCACAATTCTTTATTGTACACGAAGAACAAGACAAGACCCTGTAACAACAACACAGGTATACATATATACACATATACAATAAAACACACGAATACCTTCACTATAGATTAAAACAAATACCTTAACTTGAAAACAAAAGACCATCAAATTAAGTACCTCAACCGTAAAGGAAAACACTGTCCAACAGCACAATATACAACCAGCATATTCCAAGACATGTACAATGTACCCAGTTAGTATGGTCAGCTATTATAGGTAACTAAAATTATATTATAACATTTGAACCCATCCGATGTGGTAATGTCGTGTCATGTCTATGATAATATTCAAAAACCAAGTCAAATACACACACACACATTTGGCAACTACAATACAGAAATATCAAACCCTATCACTTATATACCTGTCCCCAGCCTGACGTCAATGCTAACCTGCAGCGACCATCTGGGTGACTACTTCTGCTCTCACTTTTTGGCTCAATGCCGCCGTCTAGCGAGTATCCTGGTACGAGAATTAGGTTTATTACGCAAAGGACAATATTCAACAAACTTCTTACTTTCTGAAATATCTTCGCTGTCAATAATCGACACCACAACAGTGCTACTGTGACGCTATTAGGTTATAACACAGGATACATACAATCTTTCAAGATAATTTATCACATCTATCCGCAACTCGTAGTGTACATGTGGTTACTCGACTTCGATCGTTGGTAGCAAGTCTCGAGTCCCGCGCCTTCCTCCCACGCAACTCCCAAATCCCGCTAAACCAACTGCAGTGCCACCTATTGTCACTGCTACTCACTAACCGTTAATCGCCAGGTGGCGTTAAGGAAATAATTAATCGTTATCATGGCCTGTCCATGACATCTGCCCCCGTTTTGTTTGTATCCGCCCACGGATTACACCACCACCACACTTGTGTACCAAAGGCGTCACAATAGACACAGTAAGAAAAAGACAGTAGTACACACGATTCCACTCACTGGTTGGTGCGGGCAACCCCCGTCTCCACCTGGAGCAAACACCATTATACTTTCATAGCATTGAATATATAAAGGACATAAGGTCTAAACCAAAATTAACAACATAGCAAAATTAAACATGCTAAATGACGCGAGCGACCCCTGTCTCAACATGGAGCAAACATCATAACCATTTTCACACTACCTGCAAAATAGAAGTATAATTTCCCCTGGACCATATCTCAGCCAGCACTCCTCAGTGAGGTGAAACCCATTGCCACAACTATTATTGTGTCAATTTACCTTAGC
Organism: Oasisia sp. SBJ-2009; assembly: GCA_964017155.1. Lineage (NCBI taxonomy): Eukaryota > Metazoa > Annelida > Polychaeta > Sabellida > Siboglinidae > Oasisia > Oasisia sp. SBJ-2009. The sequence goes on from OZ024862.1 coordinate 7,782,588, forward strand.
CTGGGAACAATGTTAGACTTACAAGCAACACATTGCAGTCGAAGGTAGAGGAAACCTATGTTCTCCTAGTACAGGCAAGCTACCCCCAAACAAAACTAGTACGATAGGAAAGTAGTGGGTCACCCCCGTCCCGCTCGTGCAGGCAAGCTACTCTCACTCAGACCTACATGGTAGAAAAAAACCACACTAGTATGAGTGGAAGGTAGTGGGTCATCCCCGTCCCGCTTGTGCAGGCAAGCTACCTTGGTTACTGTGCTCAAGAGATATATACAGATCCATGCAGCCAGCCAATTCCGATGTTTGCTGCTCACGGTCAACTCGCACCTCTCACATTCCAGCCTCTCCACCTGGCTTTGGAAGAGCTCTGCATCCACCTGAGTGTTCTCACACAGACAAACGGTGGCATCTCTCTTGCTGCAGACGGCGGACAGATTGCTCTGCAGCTCTGCCACCTGTTTGCAGAACTGGCGTTTCTGCTCACCAAGTTCCTCACGCATTTCTCTGAGCTCCTCCACCAGGGCTCCATACGCAACCTGATTGCCTTTCAACTGGCTAAGCAGTTGATAATTCTTACTGCTGGCCACCATCATATCAGCCCGGGCAGATTCCACATTGCCTCTCAATGCTGCGATTTCACCATTGGCCTATCTGCAAAACCCCTTTTCTCCTTTGCTACCCTGTGCGGTTCCTCCCCCTGCCTCCTCATCTGCTCCTGGCCAGTCTGTAGGGTCACTACCTGCTGGCGGACCTGTACCTCCAAGGTCTCTGCCTCCAACAACCTCCCTTCCAACTCGACAGTCCTCCCTTCTGCTATACCCAACCCATCTGTCACCCCCTTAGATAAAGCTCCATCTATCTGATCACTAGCCAGATGTGTCACTTGAGCACTGCTCTGCTCAGGCCCTCTGCTCTGCACATCTACACACGTCTTCTGCGGGCAATTGCGGACAAAGTGGCCCTCCTGCTTGCAGTTGAAACAGGAGGTACCTCTGCGATTACATCGCTTGGATAGGGCCCTCTTCTTGGGACATTGTTTGATGAAACTACCCTGTTCCCTACAATTGAAACATGGGCCATCTCGGGGGTTGGGCTTAGTCGAGCTTGCCGGTCTAGCCGGTGCTGCTAACTGAGGCTGGCTGGGCAACTGGTCTATCACTACCTGCATTTGCCCAGCTGTCTCGCACTGCTGTGATGCCAGCTGCATCACTTGCCTTTGCAGCTGTTGCTGCATCTGCACCATCTGTAAGAATCTAGATTCGGTGGGAGTGTTGGGAGACGAATCTTTCCCTTGCCTGGCACAACGTTGTTGTTCATCGTCTTGCAGCAGGTAGAGAGCCTCATTTCGCATATGGTGAAACGGCTTGTCTGCAGAGTGTAGAGCAATACGCCTCAGCTCTTGGCCAACCGACTGCTCCTGAACGCCCTCGACAAACTGCCCCCTCAGAGCAGTGTCTCGCAGTAAGGCCAGTGCCTGACCCTCTGCTTCAGTGGCCGCTGCCTTCTCTATGCGGTTCTGCAGTCCCATGAGCACTCTGCTGTATTCAGCCAGAGTCTCCCCATCCAACTGCACTCGAGCATAACATTCTGTGCTCAAGGAATGTACCGACTCATGTGGGCCAAACCGCAATTTCAACAATGCAACCAATGCACAATAATCATGTTGCACCACGTCGGGGTGGCACAGCACCTCCTCCCTTGCGCGTCCACCTAGGTGGTCAAGAACTGCCACTGCTCTATCTGCATTGCAGATACCTACTTGACGGGCAAATGTTTCGAACTCATCTAACCAGTCTGCAATTGTTGGCTCACCCCCTTTCTGGGGATATCCCATAAACTTGGACAATTTAACAGTGTGATCAGGTGGGGCCATGAATTGCTGAAGGGCACCCGTCACTGTGGCAACTAATGCGGCATTTGATTGCGCAATTAACTCAGCAATTTGTTTATCAGTCATAGCTTGGCTGGGAAACAAGGAGAATTTGAATATATAATGAAATTGAAATGATATGTAGAATAAGCACCACAAAGAACATTAAAATATACACCAACTGACATACTTCCACTACATATAGTAATAGCAGCAACTTTGATTAATGTGAACAATAACACTATATACAACGCACCATATACTCTATGACTGCAGCACCTGTACTGCTACACCTTAACCACAGCACTTGTACTGCTACACCTGAACCACAACCACAGCACTTGTACTGCTACACCTGAACCACAACCACAGCACTTGTACTGCTACACCTGAACCACAACCACAGCACTTGTACTGCTAAACCTGAACCACAACCACAGCACTTGTACTGCTACACCTGAACCACAACCACAGCACTTCTACTGCTACACCTGCCAGGGAGGAAATCTACATAGACTCTCCAAACTTCAACTCCCCCTACCTATTTTACCAGTGACGTAGCCAGGGGGCCATGACCCTGGGCAATCCCGAAAAAATAGGATGGTGGGGAACAGAAGACCAATAACTTGCTGCCTGATTCATAGAGTCACAAAGTACAGTGGCTTCAGGATGCCTGTGTAAGATTTTCCTTCGAAAAATTCCATCATTAAAATAGTATGAATTCCTCACTTTTGTCGCTGGCTGCAGCATAATAGTTGACAGAGCAATGGCAATGTCACTACCTAATTTCCTTTTCCATAGTTTTTTCTTCCTCTTTCTTTTCTTTTACTATGTTCTCTGTCTGCAATCTCCCATCTATCATTTTCCCATTCTTCTCCCACTCTTTCTAGGTCACTTTTAATATATATATATATATATATATATATATATATATATATATATATGTATATATATATATATATGTATATATATATATATATATATATATATATATATATATATATATATATATATATATATATATATATATATATATATATATATTTACCCATCGCAATTTCGGTCTTCCTCGCCTACATTTCCCATATTATTTCTGGACATCTGCTCTCTTTGCCATTTTTTCGTATCCCATTATTTTTCACATTACCACCCCATGTACTCCTCACCAATTGCTTCTTAAAAAAACATTCCTTCACTCCAACTTCCACTCTCATTTCATCCATTTTCTCTTATCAGCTCTCTTAACTATAACGATTATTCTTACCAGATTGTTTTTCGCAAACCTGGACTTCCCTTGTTGTTTTTCTAGTAATGTGATCGTCTAGCTCTAGTGCATTGATGCTTTTACGTTTACGTAACAGGCGTCTACCTCCCATCACCCCTGCAACTTTCCTGCAAGCATTTGCTCCATCTGTAATCCTCATTGCAACCAAAGCAATTTATCTAGTGCATTTTGCACTGGGAAAATCCCACTTCCTCTCGTTAATTTGTAAATGGTAATTTAAGCATGTTGTAAAGTCACTGGTTGAACGCCAACGCCACATCGTCTATTTTAAGGTAGGGATGTTTAATTCACTAGAGTAAGTGACTACATGTTGGTATTTGTCATGGTCTGTAATTGTCATGTGCAGTAGGCTTGGGAGTGTAGGGCGAAGAATGTGGTGGTTGCGGCTATAGGCTGATGTTGCACAGGCGGGTTGGGGGGTCGTCGTTTTTCTCTTACTATGACGCATTCTGTGAATGGATTTGCTGAACTGCCAGCTACATTGGTCAGTGAATTTGGCACCAAACAATCTAAATTATATCATTTATATTATATTATAATATATATATATATATATATATATATATATATATATATATATATATATATATATATATATATATATATAATACAGGGGTAGAAACTAACTTTTTTCACCACTAGTCCACAGGACTAGTGGCCAGTAAAGTTCACTAGTCCGCAGCCAAATCCACTAGTCCCGTCAAATTCATCAACACCGAGTCAAGATGACCAAATTATATACAAAATTTATTTATGAAAAACATACCAGGTAGTAACGATAATACACATCTCTCAATCTGCACCATCCAAGTACTTGTCACAACTCACAACTGGCATCATTGTCCCACTCTATACGATACCGGCCTTGACATTAAGTTTTTGCATCCACTGGCCCGGGGGGCCAGCATATTTCAAAAGTTACTGGCTCCCAAAAAAGTTGGTGTCCCGAATATTGTAAACAAAATATGCTGCTACCGAGGTGCCCATCGCTTTAGAAGACCAAGTTTAAACAGGAGTGACATCATGAAGACTGTTTGAAGCTCTTATGTTGCATGCGTTTATTTTTAATGTACATTTTTCAGATTGCAACAATAAAAAGAGAGAACTCGATGTTTAATGAAATGTTTTAATTGTGGTGTAAGTCTGGTAATATAAAATCTGAGGCAACGTTTACACTATACAAATTTAACACATTTATTTATAAACTTTACATGGATTACTACATATTATGAGAAATTAAATATTAACCTCAATGACAACAGTCAACGTCTTCTGTCAGTGTTGTGTGTCTTCTAAATATTAAATTATGAAGTCCGTTTAAATTCGATAAATAATATAAAACAAAAACGTAAAAGTACAATATTAATTTTATTACAGTCTGCATTGTAGGCCTTTTTATGAGCTCGGATTAAAAAAAAATGTTTTCATATTTAATATTAACAATTAATTTGCTCGTTGGCAATATCTATTAATAGTTGGTTTTGCATAACTGCATTGAGACTAGTCTAAAGCAAAGTCGGCGAAGTCGAATTCACGACTTTGACTGTTTTGACATGCTTGGGGCTTGAAGCTATAGCTGTCTGTCATGAAAAACATTTCTTAGTTTTGGTTGTGCCTGAAAACTATTACTACAGAATCAGGCATACATCATACCATGATAAATTAGCACTAGAACGCATATAACCCGTGCCCCATTTAACGACAGGCTAGCCTATGACTATGTAAACATCGCGTCTGGGTGCAAGGCGGAGAGCCCACGTGCGCCGGTGACACTGACAGAGTGAACGCTGTCCAAAACACTTGCCCGCTTTCTTCCAAGATTGTTTTAGAAAATCTACCACTGCAGGAATGGTCTTTTGCAACACTATCAAACGTTTCGTAGTATAATTACGTAGATGTCTTTCCACTACGGAATGTGAACTAGCGTTTTATCATGCAGACAACAACGACATCGCCTACCACCCATAGCCAACGGCAATGTGTAACAAGATCGCTGATTGGGTGAATAATGAGCGACTCCCGCAATCACGCAGGCATTTATGAAATTATGACTTCCACAGTACATGGAAATAGTTGTTTTCGCAAGACAACATTTTAGACATATTGCGTAATAAAATGTTACAAAACGAACGTTAATAAATAGACTCATGTTATTAAAGTAGTTCTATTTTTCTGTGAAGGGTTGGGTTACGGAAACATCGACAATGGTCAGTAGGGGATTGAAACCACTTGAAGTTGATATTAAATTTAGAAACTGGTGGCCCGAACTCGCCCGACATCTTTGAAAGACGCGTCGGGTCATCGCGCCAGTGCCAATTTCGAGCCCGGCCGATAATACGCATGTTGCTGTTCTTACGAAAAATTACGCGAAATTGGTTCAAAATGGCGGCGTATTTCAATTATAAAATTATCAACTTTTGTAACACCACGTGGTGCCACTGAAAATTCTGATGAATTCAGTAGTCCACCGGACTACCGAGTTGTAATATTTACTAGTCCGTGGCACAATCTGGTAGTCTCGGACTAGCGGACGGTCCTTAATTTCCGACCCTGATTATATATATATATATATATATATATATATATATATATATATATATATATATATATATATATATATATATATATATATACATATAGATAATAATAATGATAATAATAATAATAACACTTTATTTCGACACCATCAAATCCGGGACGTATGTCCCGTTCACGGGTGTGTACATACATGTAAATAGGTAAACAAATTAATACATATAGTTAAGCTAAAATATAATGTTCACGGGTGTATGCATACATGTAAATAGGTAAATTAATAAATAAATACAGTTAAGCTAAAATATAATGTTCACGGGTGTGTACATACATGTAAATAGGTAAATAAATAAATAAGTATAGTTAAGCTAAAATATAATGTTCGTTGTGTAAAACTGGTTACGTGGAAAATAAAAATGTTTTTAATTCTTTCTAAAAGTGTACTAGATTGCCGTTGTCGCGCATATTCCTAGGGAGTTTGTTCCACAGAGTGGGTCATGCACAGGCAAATGCACGCCGGCCGAAACGTTCTAAGTTCACTTTTGGCACTTCGAGGAGTAACCCGCCTGCAGAGCGCAGCGATCGGCGAGGCGCGTGCTGGAGTAGTAGTGCCGCGAGATACTCTGGTGTGCCGTCGTGCAAAGCCCTGTGCACGAGTACTAGTAGCTTTTATTCGATCCGTTTTCTGAGTAGTCTCGCTTAACCGACTGTCGGTCGGCTGCGGAACTACGCCGAGAAGACAGTCTGGTGACATTTGCCGGCTTTTGTTTGGTATCCGCGTGATCTATAAAATGCTGCCACCTCACGGACACTGCCGTAATATTTTTTTTATAAACAACTGCAAATTTGTATTTCTATTTATTTTGGGTTAATATAAGTTTATTTTTTAATAGTTTTTATAATACAGCATTATTTGATCAAAAGGTTTCCTTATTTAATTTGTATGCTATCCGTGTCGGGCTAGACAATGCTGCCACCTCACGGATACTGGTTAATCCTGCCGTAATTCTTATTTTATAAACAACGGTAAATTTGAATTTTTACTTACTGTTGTGTTAATATAAGTTCAATGGTGAATACTTTTCAAATGATATTATTATCTTGTAAAACTATATCGTTATTTAAATTTTTATTTCATAGTTGGCCTGAGAGCCAATCAGCGTCTCTACCCTATTCTGGTGTAAGGCTGCCCGGATGTAGAAACTTAAGCATATATACTGTCCCAGGCGTAGTTGAGGGGGCTTAAAAGTGCTGCCACCTCACGGAGTCTGGGTAACCGAGGCTATTTTCTGAGAGGCAGCCAGTGTAATTGCTGCAGTATTGTCGTCATGGACTGCCGGTCACCCCGCCGGATTTGCATAACAATTCGAGCTGCAGACCGCTGGACCATTTCAAGACGGTGCAGGTGACGGTCGCTGATGCCAAATAGTATCGCATTGCCATAGTCGATACGCGATGTCACCAGTCCGTGTATGAGACTCTTACATACAGTGGTGCTAACCGAGTCTCGTATTTTTGCAATTCGCGACAGATGGTAGTAGGCAGAACAACAAACGCTGGCAACTTGTGACGTCATGGTTAGGTTACTGTCAATGGTAAATCCTAGGTGCCGTATAACTGGGGAAGTGTCAACGAGCTGGCCACATATGTTGACGCGGGCTAACGATGTAGGCGTACGTAGACTTGACGAACGGATGACAATGGCTTGAGATTTGTTGTCATTCATCACAAGTCCATTGTCACAGAGCCATGCTTTCGCATCTTGTACGCAGGCTTCCATACGCGCGAGGGCTTGTGTGTGGTCGGTTGGTGGGAAAGTGATGTAGAGTTGAGTGTCGTCTGCGTATAGATGATGGTGAATGTTGTGCTTCTGTAGAAGTGTCGTCAGTGGTGCGATGTATGCATTGAATAGCAGTGGTCCAAGAACAGTCCCTTGTGGCACTCCTGTGGTTATGGTCTCTACTTCCGACACGCCACTCTTTACGCGTACGACACATGTTCGATTACACAGGTAAGATGTCAGCCAGGCGAGGAGGTCTCCAGATAGTCCGTATCCAGACAAACGTCGCAGCAGTGTGTTGTGGTTGATGGTGTCGAAGGCTGCACTTAAATCGAGTAGCACGAGGAGCACACTCCGGCGACTGTCAATCGATTGGGCGATGTCGTTGTGTATGCGCACGAATGCGGTTTCCGCACTATGATGCGCACGATATGCACTTTGATATATGCCGTAGATTCGGTTCTCCTCCATAAAGTGTTGTAACTGTTGTGCAACGAAACGTTCAGTTATCTTCGCCACAAATGTGATGTTAGATATTGGCCGGTAGTTCGTTAGCACGCTGGCGTCAGATCCGCCCTTCTTCAAAGCTGGTACAACGACAGCGTGTTTCATGGATGCAGGAAATACGGTTGATGATAGCGAGGCGTTGATGATCCGGGCCAACAAAGGAGAAAGAACATCGATGTGGTGTTTCACTAGTGATGTCGGCAGTGGGTCTAGTTCACACGATTTTGTGGCAGATGCGAGTGCTATTTTTTTCACATCCGAGAGTGACGCAGGTTCAAACACATCGAAACGCGTACTCACAACTCTTGGCATGTCATCGGCTGGTAGCGGAGATCGATTATGGCACAGCGACTCTATCTTTTCTTTGAAACTTCGCTGAAACCTGGTAGCGAGTGCCGATTGTGATTCGTCTGCCACTTCTGGTAGAGGTCTATTCACCTTTCGGCCAAGGAGTGAATCTGCGATATTATAGATGAGGCGCATGTTACCGCCAGCTTTCGAGATCTCGGATCTATAGTATTCAGAGCGGGCTGTCTTGAGCGATGTCCTGAAGGTATTGCGACGATCTGTAGAAATCTGTCGATGCACAGTTAAGCCTGATTTCCGCCAAAGGCGTTCGGCACGACGGAGGGTTCGCTTTTCCGCGGTCAGGTCATTGGTGTGCCACGGGGTCATAGGTCTAACGGTAATGGTCCGCGACACTAGAGGGGCGTGCGCGTCAACGATGGTGCGTAGGCAGGTATCGTAGCCCACAAGTAGAGCAACAGGGTCCTCCTCATCAGCGCTGATGTTGAACGATTCCAAGTCCGCTGCGAAACTGCTGTTGTTGATCGTTGATCACGTAACGTGTCGCTTCAGACGGTCTGGTTTTGTCTGTAGGAGTTCGCATTCGACGGCATAGTGGTCAGTGATTAGCGACGTGGGCCTGACAGCAGTGAAAATGGGATGCTGTGCTTTCGCTGTAATCACCAGGTCTAGCGTATTGCCCCGCTCGTGAGTCGCGCCTGTGACATGTTGCTCAAAGCCAGCGGTGTCAAGCAGATCGGCCAGGTTCACTGCATCAGTGCAGGTTGGGTTGCCATATTTCGTGTTGAAATCTCCGCACACAAATGTTTCTGTGGGATAAGTATCAGCGATGAGCAACACCTTAGACACATCGTCTAGGAAAGTCCCATAACATGAGTTCGGTGGCCGGTACATCACGACTACATGCGTTGTGCAGCTGGCGCGGGCGTTTCGTAAAATGACGGAGAGTGTTTCTGAGGCGTGGGTGTCGATAGTGACACGGGATATGAGCTGGAGAGTTTTGCGGAACAGAACTCCGATACCCCCACCGCGACGAGCGCTTCCACGCGGCTGGTGAACGAGCGTGAAGTTGTCTCTGCAAAGTTCAGAAACAGAAGTCGTATCTTCATCGGTTAACCAGGTCTCAGTCAGAGCAACAATGTCAAGTGAACACTCGTCGACATAGTTACGTACGAACAGTGATTTGTTTCGTAGAGATCTGGCATTAATCAAGGCGAATTTACACTTGTCCACGATTACAGCCAAGTCCCGTGATATGGGCGGAACTTGTATTAGGTTATTGGTGTTGTTACTACGTGTGTGGGGCCGGTCCTTGGGTGGTCGATGTCCGATCACTAAGTCTATTGTTCGATGTCTTCGCGCACCTCCTCGACAGCCGCGTTTCGTTGGTAGCCGGACAGCAATGCCGATATCAACTATTGTCCTCCATGTAGTGGCGACCAGGCGTGAAGCACCGGAATGTAGTAACAATTGACAGGCAGTGTACCTGTACGAAGGCATGCTTGCGTAATAACATAGACTGAATCAAATGTTCACTGAAGTGCCTTAGTAGACTAATGGCAGTGTTTAAAAAAATCGGTAAAAACACACACCTACAGTGTTCTTGTCGCTGATGAAGTACCTTGACGTGATCACGATACGTTTACTGAGGTGTGCAATGAAAATTGCCGTCGTTGTATAATTAAAACTTACTAAAAACTTGAAGAATGTTGAGAGCGACGTAAACATGCAGCCGGTAGGGCGCGACCACGTGAATCAAGATAGTAGATAGATAGATAGATAGATAGATGGATAGATAGATAGATAGATAGATAGACAGACAGATGGATGGATGGATAGATAGATAGATAGATAGATATATAGATAGATAGATAGATAGATAGATAGATAGATAGATATATAGATAGATAGATAGATAGATAGATAGATATATAGATAGATAGATAGATAGACAGACAGACAGATAGATAGATAGTATAGTATAGTATAGTATAGATAGTATAGATAGATAGATAGATACATATATACATTGTTTGGTTGTCGGGTGGCACCCTCCAATGCAAATTCCTGGCTACGCCACTGCATCATAGACTTTCGAAATGTCTCAAATTCCATGCACTATATTGAGGCCTAAAATATTCCAATTGTACCACCAAATGCGTACCATTTTGCCACTTTTTTTGTGGGGTCATATACATGTTGTACCCAGCCACCAAAATATTACATTGCAGACATGACACATTGTTCTGATGGCAATCCGTATTTTTGACCTAACATGTTGTAAGAATCCGTATTAATCCGTATCACTAATCAAATCTTCCAGTTAATTGGCCTAAGTTATTAAGGCCTTTTCAAAACGTATGTGTATATGTTTGGAATGTCATTCTGCACCACTTCCGCTAAAAAGGAGTCAGATATATATTTTTAAATTGTGTTTTAGATCAATTTAATGCCGTCGAGTCGACGTAAATAAGCCGACGTCACAAGGCGCGAGCAGTTAGCGCAGCCTAGACACATCGGGGCCTCAAATCCCGGCTTTGTCAAAGGCGATGTCTAGCGTGTGCATTGCGAAGACGAAAAAAAACAATTAGCCATATTATCTAAAATTTATGATAAAACAAATGTATCTGCTGAAACGTGTCGTCTTGTCCTGACATATGAGTCGTCGGATTGTCCGACTCATCTCGCATTCATACATATCTGATTCGACACCAGAAGTACTGAACAAATCACTTTATTACAATTACAAGCAGAGAGAGGGATAACACTGATCGACCTCGAGTCTCGTCATCTTCCAAGACTGATCTCATAACTGTATATGTCGTTCTATGCACTTGCATTGGCATACCATCACATCTGCATTATATTGAATAAAAAGTTAATGATGTAGCCTTAGTTTTGGGGACATATTCGCAAATCGCAAGACATCGCCTTTGCGGTCGCGATACGTCTGGGGACCGTCACACATGTATTGCTCACACCCAGTGACATCGGCTTATTTACGTCAATTCGACGACATTAAATTGATATAAAACACAACTTAAAAAATTTATATCCGACTTCGTTTAGCGGATGTGATGCAAAATTACATTCCAAACACATCGAAAAAACGTGGTAAACCCGTTTTGAAAAGGCCCTAATAATTTAGGCCAGTTAACTGTACAATTACCGACGTTTTAGTTCACTTCAGCATGTGTTACAACCGATAATGTAATAATCGCCTGTTAATGTAATAACTGCCCGATAATGTAATAAAATCGCCCGTTAATGTAATAAACTTGCTGACCGATAATGTAATAATTTTCAACCGATAATGTAATAAACTCCTCTTGCCTGATTAGGTAACAACTTTCGCCTGATAATGTAATAACGTACACTTTTCTCGTAGGACTTAGTCGTTTTCGTGGATTTCATGTTGGTTTCTTGTACTTAGTCCATTTCGTCGATTTCGTCTATTTCGCAATACCACAACTTTTGCTAGTGGAATCAATTTACAACTGTGGGCTACATTGATAACAACATTGTCGGCCCAAATCCTGTTTTCGATGATCTCACAAATGTTCCCTTTCCATGCTATGATGTCAGGATATCGAATCCCCACAGGCGTGGGGTTTACCGGTTCAATCCTAGTGTGAAACGCAGTTGAAGGAATGGTTTATTAAGGAATGTATTATATAGGTTTTAGTACGATGTTTGTCGACATTTCCGTTTCTGGCAATTCTCCCGTGATTTGCTCAAGATACATACATACATACATACATACACACACACACACATATATATATATATATATATATATATATATATATATATATATATATATATATATATATATATTTTTTTACGCGATGAAAAGCCGAACTAATCGGCGGCAGATTACGCAAACAAATAAAATTGTAATACAGGAATATATTGCAAAATATATGTTTGCATTGTGGTCGAACTACCTATTTAAGATTTGTGATTTCGTCACAGTTATTCTTGGTACTTTACTGGTACAGTTATTATTGATACTATTTGGTAGTTCATTTTAATTTCGCGCTATATAGATGAACGCCTACTTACCTAAGACACTTTACGCATAGCCTAAATGAACCGATTTCGAACAGGTGAAACGGTGTTCTGCGGGTGACTGCCTATTGTTCCCAGGCATGGCGGGGTAACTCGGCTGATGTGTGTGCGTGCATATATATATATATATATATATATATATATATATATATATATATATATATATATATATATATATATATATATATATATATATATATATATATCACCCCTGGAATGTCGTTGGTCTGCATGTTGCATGTTGCATGTTGCATGTTGCATGTTGCATGTTGCATGTTGCATGTTGCATGTTGCATGTTGCATGTTGCATGTTGCATGTTGCATGTTGCATGTTGCATGTTGCATGTTGCATGTTGCATGTTGCATGTTGCATGTTGCATGTTGCATGTTGCATGTTGCATGTTGCATGTTGCATGTTGCATGTTGCATGTTGCATGTTGCATGTTGCATGTTGCATGTTGCATGTTGCATGTTGCATGTTGCATGTTGCATGTTGCATGTTGCATGTTGCATGTAACAAGTAACATGTAGCATATTGCATGTAGCATGTAGCATGTAGCATGTAGCATGTAGCATGTAGCATGTAGCATGTAGCATGTAGCATGTAGCATGTAGCATGTAACATGTAACATGTAACATGTAACATGTAACATGTAACATGTAACATGTAACATGTAACATGTAACATGTAACATGTAACATGTAACATGTAACATGTAACATGTAACATGTAACATGTAACATGTAACATGTAACATGTAACATGTAACATGTAACATGTAACATGTAACATGTAACATGTAACATGTAACATGTAATTAACAATTATTACATGCTCGGTTGTAACAGCATGTTTAAACTGCGTACCGCAAAACAGACAGTGACATCAAATAATAACAATTTATCTCAGCAGTTCGCGCGTACGACCACCAAAAGGTGCACGTCCGTCATTACCAGTGCGACCAAAGAGTACCCTATAAAAGCAGCATTATGCAGGTTGTCTGAATTTCTGTGAGCACATATGTAGTGTGGAGTGATTATAAATGACGTTTTTGTGCAGCGTGACATAAGAGCTGTCAAATTATGACAGCTGTCATGCGGTGCATTTCTGCATATTAATACATTTGTCATTTTGCTTGGTGATGTAATCAGGGGCAATCCGTGGGTGGTTCAAGCAGAAATGGAGGGTGTAAGGTTTGAATGAACTTTGTGGGAGCCTGGCGCCGTATGCATGGCCAGGGACTAACTCGCGAAACTGGGTATAACTCGGTTGCGAGGTCGCAAGTTCGCTAATCCGGTATGCATGACCACCGCATAGGCTCGATTTTAGGCTGTTGCCCGCACTGCGACCGCCTATCTCTAGGCCCTCTAGCTAGGAGGTGTAACTCTTAGGCGGTGGTGATAAAAATTGCGGCCGTAGTAGTTTGGAGAAGTCAACACAGGAGGAATTTGAGGCGAAATCGGGTATTCCGGGATAGGAAGAATCCACTGGATATGTACGATGACGTGGAGTTATACGACAAGTTTAGATTTCGCCGTCACGATATCCTAACAATCGTGGATGAACTGCTAGACGACTTAAGAATACCCCGATCGATACGCGACAAGGCTCCTTGCCGGCTACTCTGCAAGTTATAGTGGCATTGTGGACGTATGCGAGTTTGTTTCTAGAACTTGGTGGCTGAGACCATCCGTATCGAGCAGTCAACCGCATCCCGAACCATCCACCGTGTGACCAACGCTTTGTTCGCTCGGATGCATGAGTGGATACAGCTACCGACGCAACAACAAGCCGACCGACAGAAGGCGAGTTCCTCCGGCTAGCGGGATTCCCCACCGCCGTGGCATGCATCGACGGGACCCACGTCCGCACGAGCACGAATATGTCAACAGGGAAACATTTCACTCGATAAACGTCTAGGTAACGTGTGATTTATTAAATAGTTAAAATTTCACAAAACCTTTATGCAATGTGACTCTATTTTAACATACTACGTATTTACTGAACTACTACTTGAAGTACTTGAATGACCATAATTTTGTTAAATTATGTGAATACATGATCAACCAGATTTAAATACAACTTCATAATTAAAATGTAATTACATTTTATTAACTATTTGTAATTGTATGTGACACTACGTAAAATGAATCGGTTGTATAAATTTGTATTTAAATACTTCCCTAAATTATTTGATTTTTTCTCAAATCATATTTCAAGTACTTTTATTTGAGTATGGCTATTATTAAATGAAGAGTTAGATTTCATTTGCTTTTCTTCAGTCAAAAATGTCAATAGATCATTTGAAAATTGACCACATTTTCTAGTAAGAAAGAAAACCATTATCACTGAGGTCATACCAATGAAAGCAGGTTAAATTTTCTAGTTGTTACCTGTGAGCAGCTTGATTTTGTTGCTAATAACACTCCTAACACATATTTGCTCTGTATGGTCTCAGGGGAGGTAGAAGTTCCTCAAAAATTATTACGTGCCTATATTGTTGACATTTGAAAGCATACCAACTGTAGCTATGTAGGAATATATCATCACAAATATGATGATGTATTGATTTGACCACATATACAGGGTACTTGAAGTATTATTATTATTCACTTATATGAAACACCTATGTACATTGTACACTGTGAAACAATTAATTTTGCCTCTTGTGCCAATCACTGATGTTTCCTCTGATTAAAGTACACTGTAGCTACCTTATTTGCACAGGCCACTTAATTGCAATTAGTAACACCAGACATCTGTCCCCAGCCACCAGCTCCTACTATTGTTTGTTCAAGTGCTCCTTGCAGCTGATAACACATGGCTACACTTTGAGGACAGGGTAGCATACATAGATGCCTGCATGCTAGGGGTTTATTGCTTGAATGGAAAGGCTGTTTTTATTATGATAGATCAAGGGAATGATGTAGGATACTTGGATCTTTTTATGTATGTACAAATTTCTTTATTTGCATGTTTAATGCTATAAATGTGTTTAAATGCAAAAATGTCCAGCTACTATTTTACTGTAATCACTTAAATTTAACAATAAAGTGCTGTTTGAAATGCATCAGTTACAAATTCGACACTTAATATTTAAGAAATAATTGTATTTCACCCCTGTGCTATTGACCACTTCTAAATAAAATGTAAGACACAGTTTTGTTTCATACACAAACTAGTAATAACTACACAGTATAAAGTATTAAAAAATACATTGACTCAGGTATAAAAACATGCACATTAAATGAGTGTTATCTGTCTCTGTTGTAGTTGATATGTGATGCTGACATGAGGATTATGAACTGCATTGCCATTTGCCAAGTGGCTGGGTTCAGTGCAAGATTCCAGAATCCTGAGGGAATAGCAGCTGTTTCAGCATTCGAGTCGCCACAAAAAACCATTGACTGGTGTCTTTCTTGGGGACAGTGGGTATATATTCTCTCACTGATCCTCAACAGGTGGAATTAACAGGAAAGGTCATACACAGATGCCCACTGTATCAACGTAGCGGTCAAAGTAGCAGTTAACTGCTGCTGTAGTGATTCCACTTGCATAAACCAGCTGGCCCCCTAGCTCAGGCTGTGGTGGAAGTTCTGGCAGTGGTGCAGAACATGATACATCTGGAATGCTAAAACATGTTCCTTTAGTAACTTATTTGAATTAGCACATGCACTTTGTTATTGACATTGACATAGTCAATCATGTTTTCTTAACTGAAGAATATACCTGTATGTTACCATGGTTCCGTCTTACCCGACATGCTGTTTACTCACGTAATATACAAGATGTTCATTTAATTGATCAAAAATGTATGTATACTCCCATACACCAACATATGTGTGTATGTGTCTGTGTGTTTGTGTGTGATATGTAAGTATGATTAGTGTTTAGAATTTAGAAGGTGACAGATCATTGTAGATGTGACAAAGTGTGGATACTGACCTCTGTCCTATTATGTAACTCTACCAGTCACCAACTATAGGGCTGACATTGCTTTTGCGTATTGCTATTGTAGTATAATTGCCCTGGTTATGGATGCCTGCCACTTTAAGGTGGCTGCCTGTAACTTGAGTTCCCCCCACTGTGCTATTTTTATGATGGCTCTCTCTCTCTCTCCTGGTAAGTTTCCATTATTAGGATGCTTGATGCAACCCACATTGTTTACATAAGCTGTTTGACATTGCTAATTAGATATGAAAATCAAAGATAAATAGAGATTGCTCACCCCATGCATCATCGACTGGCAGAGCCATAGCCTGGCCATCACCTGTGTCCAACATGAAGCTGTCTGTGCCTTGCTCTGAAACGTGAACATTATAAGTTTTGTAAATATTACATATTTACGCATTGTGTTAATATATTATTTCCATTGTGTCATGTGTGACTTGCATGTTACTGTACATAAGAATTATTTCTGTATAGCAGTTCTGCATAATAGTTGCTTTCACAATACAACTGTCTGGAGCATTCATTCCATTAAAAAAATTGAATATAGGCATATGTTTGATTTACTAATGGATATTGAACCATATAAAATAAAGTTTCATATGTGTCATTAATGTATTTGGTTCATTTTTTATCGGAATGAGAATTATAGCTGTGACAACTGTACTCCAACAATAATTACATAATTATACTAGTATATGTTTTAATATAAATTTAGTTTATGTTATCATTTATGCTATCAACAAGTCAGTCCTCGCTTTAGTGCCATTTAGTTTTGTTGTAATAGGCTATGTCACAAGCATACATCACAAACTAAAATAATTAAATTCAAATAGAAAACACTGATTGGGATTTTATTTCATTTGTAAAATTTTCTATTATTTTTTTACCAAAGAAGACACTGTAGTAAATAAGGAATTGTACATACTACGGTAACACTTGAAAGTACAACACACACCACAGACAGTAATCATTCGTTTGACTAGACATGACTACTCGCCATCAATTACCGTTGTCACATCGGTTCCTTCACCAGTTCTATCTAAGATGATATCAGCATAGAGCGGAGGTCAGTTTGGTGGTCTGTCTCCCACTTTTCCTTGATCACGTAGTGCGTTTTAGGACCGCAGATTTAAAATCTTTCCACTTTTGTTTAGGTCGTCGTTCGTTCTTAGGCTTAGCGTCACCCCGAGTGAATAATTCACTTTAGCGGTGAGCTCTCGTCAAACTTCCCCTTTTGGCTTTTTTTGTTTGTTACCGAATTTTTTAACTTGCTCATCAAAATAGTTTTTTAGTTGCCGATTCCCTCAATTAAACATATTATTTTGTCATCTCGACAGGTCGGCTTACGCTTAACCTTTTTCTCCATGTGCTTCCCACCTTCGCCGACTTCCACGCCACGCTTAATGTAAACAAACACTGACCACGACGTGCGATGAACCCCGCTTTGACCGTGTGCTTCACCGCGCGCGTGCGCAATGCGGCAGAATTAGCTCCTCAAATAGCCTCGACTACTCCTCAATTGACTCTCAGAATCGCGGTCCGCAGACCAACTATGCGGCGGCTAAATCGCACTGCGACCGGCTCATGCATAGCGACAGAATCACTCGCTAGGCCACGGCACAGTTAGTCTGAGGGTAGTGCCTGTGCGGCGCCTAAGCTAGTCTGGGGACATGCATATCACCTGAGGTATTAAAAGTGCACGAATTTTTCACTGAACCTCTGTCTATGGAGGGTAAATATGCTGTGAAATTGTCAATAACAGAGCTGATCAAGATTAATAGGAAATGACGGAAACGTTATAATGGTCGCCTATGGAAAATGCAAAGGTGGTCTGAGTCCATATATTACGCGCTACAGTAAACTAATCGGTGGCTTAGTTTGTTCGTTTCGAATCGATTTACTTAGTCACTAACAGTAAACGATAATTCCATTGTGCTGTAGTCTTGTGACGCTCACAAGGACATAATGTGGTTGAAAATAATGTATCCATAAATTTAGTTAAAATCCGTATCAAAATGGAGTACGGCCATATCAGTTCAAAAACCGCCAAAATCCGTATCGGATACGGGTAATCCGTATCATGTGGCATGTCTGACATTGGACTCATCCCTAAGCCGGCGCCAAGGGCAAGGTTATTGGTTGGTTAATTATATTTTTGTTGCCCAGGATGTCGCGCTATATATATATATATATATATATATATATATATATATATATATATATATATATATATATATATATATATATATATATATATATATATATATATATATATATATAGGTTGATCGATTGTAGGGGCCTAGCTAATAATAATTGAACTATTTCATCTTAGTCTTAGGCAATAGGTCAAGTGACCGATATAGGTCAGTTGACGGATTCATAAACTGACGCTGTAATTATATTTATACACGAATCCTCCATGAAACAAGCTCTGCCTCGATCGCGTCGAACTTTTCGTGATATAGCTAATGCAGAAATAAATTATACAGCACCGTGGAACCACTTCCTCTGTACTCCCCATAACTTCCTGTCAGCAACCCCCAGTCGCCGTTTTGGTTAGGGCTAGTCGCCGTTTGAATGAGGCTGTAAACACCATTTAACGTTTTGTTTTGTTTTAAACTTGTAATACATTCGCCGTTTGAAGTAGGCTGTAAACACTATTTCACATTTTTTACCTGAGCTTAACGACTACTCGCCGCTTTAATTGGTACGTTTTAGGTTTTATTCATTCTGTTAATATATATATATATATATATATATATATATATATATATATATATATATATATATATATATATATATATATATATATATATATATATATATATACCTATTCTGTTTGCCTTAGTTGTATTTATTTTAGGCGAAACTTTCATCTTTTACCAACAATTACTAAACGTAATTTGCCGCTGGTATACAGTCAACGTATGTATTTTGTAGTAAAGTAAGACCATTGATATTAACGATTACATTGAAAGATAAGGAAAAGAAAAAGTCGATGACATATATACCGTAACATCTAAAACTTGGTTCCAGGTATGATTGACCCCAATTCCTTTTTAAGTCTAAGAAATATTTGTTTGTTCTTCTCGGACATATGTTCGATGGTTGGGTATAAATCCAGCACATAGAGTTCATCCAGGCATTCCGGGTAGCAGTTCTTGTACCCCGCCTTGCAAAAGTCATCATGATATCTCATCTCTGGCTTGGCGCAGTCGTATTTTTTGAAACATTCGAAATACATCTTCACGCAGTACGCCCTACATAGCGTCTTGTTTTGTATAGTGTGTTTATTTTGCCTAGCACCGGACACCAGCACCAGCGGAACGTAGAGCATCTGCAACAAAGAGTACTAGTTAAAAACAACATAGGCCTGATGTACTTTTCGCCCACATATGTAACTGGTGAGCAAACTGATACCACTACCAACACGGCGCAAAGTGAATACAGTGCAATCCACATAAGTCGAATTCGCATTTAGAAGTCGAATTTTGCTTGACTCGAACCTTGTTCCTTATTGTTCTCTTACGCAGACATTTCTCTTAAGTCGATTCGATTTCACTGTCCGCTCGTGTGTATTTCATTCGGTTAACTCGGTGTTGTACCCTACTCCTAAACACTAAGGACCATTGGAACATCTGGTCGTAGCACGTGACATGATCATCATCATAAAATAATTAAATAAGTACTACTACTACTACGAACTTTGGTGCAAAGGAAGAAACTCATCTAACCCATTTTTGAAAATCATATTTAGTGCTTATAACGAGATAATCTATGACATTTTAGGAACATCTGTTCGCTGGGTGAATTGAAGCGATTTTACGATGTGATATGTTGCTAAGCGTTTGCTTTGCCTACTTATTCGTATATTATGTACATTACCCATATACATATACTATTGTATTATGCCACATTAAAAAGTTTTCGTTTTATGTTAGATTGCTACCATGCGTACCGACACGGTTTGACTGATATGCATTTGCTTTAGAACTGTTTTCGTGTTAATGTAATCTTGCTTGCTACGTCAGCAGGAATATCCTCTCAAGACATGGTATGACTGTGAACTTTGTATTTCGTGCCACTTAATGTCTTGATACCGTCAACATTGTGAACATCAAAGGTTATTCAAGGAATAGTGGATAGTCCCGTCTCTCTTCTTAATACACACTGCAAATAGAATATGTACACTATAATAATATATTATAGACATGGTACTTTGAAAGTTTTGGGTGAAACATTCAAAATGCAAACAACGATTCTGGATTCCTAAACGCAATTTGCCGCTGGCATACATACGTTCAACATATGCATTTTAGAATGTAGTGAGAACATACTGAATTGAAAAACTGCACTGAAAGACGAAGACATATGAGGTATGAGTAATATACCACACTATATAAAGTTCCGCTCGTGAGATTATGTCCAATTCTTCCACAAGTTTAAAAAATTTGTTTTTGTTTTTATCGGACATGTCTTTCGGGATTGGCCAT
The DNA here is from genome assembly GCA_964017155.1 of Oasisia sp. SBJ-2009. NCBI lineage: Eukaryota > Metazoa > Annelida > Polychaeta > Sabellida > Siboglinidae > Oasisia > Oasisia sp. SBJ-2009. Next base: position 7,803,385 of record OZ024862.1, read on the forward strand.
AATTCCAGCACGTAGTGTTCATCCAGGCATGTCGGGTAATATTTCTTGTACACCCCTTTGCATAACTGGATACGATATCTCCTAGCTGTTTGGCTGCAGTTGTTTTTCTCGCAGCATTCGTAATACTTCTTCTCGCAATACGCCCTGCATAGCGTTTTGTAGTCTACACTGTTTCTATTTGGCTCTTGAATCCTCCTGTGTCATGCTAGCTGTCGAACATTTCAAAATTTTATAGACTAATATACTTTGATTGAAACGCAATTTGCCGCTGGCATACATTCAACATATGCATTTTAGAATGAAGTGAGAACATTGAACTGAAAGACTGCACTGAAAGACGAGGACAAAGGAGGTATGTTTAATAATAATATATCACACTATCTAACGTTTCGCTCGTGAGAGTACGTCCAATTCTTCAGCAAGTCTAGAATTTTGTTTTTGTTTTCATCGGACATGTCGCTCGTGTTTGGCCATAATTCCAGTACGTAGAGTTCATCAGGCATGTCGAGTAACATTTGTTGTACACCGCTTCGTATACCTGGATACAATATATTCTAGCCGGTTGTCTGCAGTTGTTTTTCTCATAGCATTCTTCATACAATACGTCCTGCATAGCGTTTTGTATTCTACAATGTTTCTATTTGACTTATGCCTCGGTCGACTAAGAGTGGACACAAGGATCAGCGGAACGTACAGTATCTACAACAAAGATTACTAGTTAGACCCAATAAATTATAGACATAACGCATTTTGTGCCCAAAGATATAATTTTTGTGCACGCCAACATCACCAATAATATTACACAAAGTGAATTCATACCAAAACTTTGGGATACTCAATTCATATGGCAATGTTTTGTAGGTAGTACGAAAGCTCGTTATGTGATATATATTTGTAGATCAGTAACAAGTAGTTATATGTACGCAATGAAACTGTCATGGCCTTCATGAAATGTTTACATTCGGTTTTCGTGCCGTCAGATGTGTAGGCATGACCCAATGGTCAAATACTTCGTGGCCGTACACTGGGGTTAACATAACGTACTAGATTGAGAAGTAATAACAACGATACAAGTATAAATGATGTGGCTAGACGCACATATGAACTGAAAAAGGCACAGGACCCGACAATAGCCATCCTGAATTGTCGGTCAACGTTGGAGAATGTACCAGTAAATGGTTACAACAGCTTCGTCACTCGATGGTTGACACCCAGAATCTGGAGAAGAGTAACTGTGGTCGGTGTTCCAAAGCCGAACAAGCCGAGTGATGAAGCAAAGAGTTATTGACTAATTTCTCTGCTCTACCGTTCAAGATAGAGCACCCCATCTAGGTAAGTGTGGAGGCGATTATCGCTGATAGCTTCTGCGTTAAAGGGCAAAAAAGGCAAAGCGTTGGTGATATGGGCCTAATAGAGTTGATAAACAGTAACATTTTCCAACAACAAACATATTTTTAATGTTAGCGGTATACCAGAAAAACTATTTAGAACACACAGCCGTCGAAAATATGTAGACTACGCCATTTTATCAACAGAATGACGTAGCTAAACCGACTTGATCGACATGAACCGTGCATATTATCTTGTACTTTCCGACCTAACCATGAAAACGACCGACAGCAGCCGCCAAACGTCTCTTCAGTTGTCTTACATACATATACATACACTCTGTTATAAAAAAATCACTTGCATTCCTCTAACGAAGAAAATTCACAAAAGCAACTTGATCGCAGATCCCGACGGCAACTCAAGCTCTTCGGAGTCTGCAGTTACCGTAAAATCGCTATAAAAGTTACCTTTACACAAAATAACGTTAGGCGGCGCGGTGGTGCGCGCGAATATTTATAAACTTTATTTACTGCATTCGCACGCGCGAAATAGTTTAATTAATCAACTAGAATAGTAATAATTAATTATTATCATTACTAAGATCTTCAGAAAATGTTACGTTTTCTTATAATATAATTATAATATTTTATTTCATATAGCGCCAAATCCATAATTATTTGTGGCGCTTCCCAATATAATGTTATTAAAATATATGCAATAAGAAGAATGCTATCCACAGGTAATATTCAAAAACAAAAATATACCAAAATGCACGTGTCTGCATAATTAACTAACATTGTGTATTACCCGGGTAGTCATAAAAGAGGTATGGAAATTACGTGTTGTTCGATGATGTCACATTGTTTATTTTAAGAATATTTCTATTAACATCCCTCGTGGACTGCAAGCATGCAAGCTTATATTACATAAACCATGTATTTAACAATGATAACCATTAATTAATATTATTATTTTGAGATGTACCAAAACATTCTTTTTCTACCACCATATATTTCCTATATTATATTCATATTCTGTTTAAATTTCAGTGATTTATTGTCCCGATAATTAATACAGTGCTTTTCCAAAAATAATAATTATTACATGGAAATATAATTGGTGGAAATATAATTCATAAGTAGAAAACTATATAGCTTCAATAATATTTTCTTATGCATAGTGTGTGTATGTGCTAAATGAAAATTATTGTTACATAGTAATTATTTTACTATTTTAATTATATATTACCTTTACATTAATTTATCACTATTGTTGTTATGGAATTTGTATGGGTCTTTTTAATACTGATAGGTCACTTAGTTAATTATATAGACACACATATTTTCATTGTTTATTTTGAAATATTATCTGTAGGTAGTATTCTTCTTATTGTATTGTTAGCAGTAGGTTGTGAAACGCCACAACCAATTATGGATGTGGCGCTATTTAAATAAAATGTTATTATATTATAATAAAACTTATAATTTCCTGCAAATCATAGTGATGATAATAATTAATTATTACTATATTATTTACAATTAATCAAACTAATTTGCGCGTGCGAATGCAGTAAGTAAACTTTATAAATATTCGCCCGCACAAACGTGCCGTCTAATGGCATTTTGTGTAAGGCTAATTTATTTTAGCGATTCTACGGTACCGGGCAGCGGCCGATGAAATTGCCGTCGACATCTGCGCATTTGTTATATGGATTTTCTTCGTTAGAAGAATGCAAGTGGTTTTATTTTATAACGTAATGTATGTATATGTATGTAAGATAAGTGAGGATACATTTGGCGGCTGTTGGTGGTCTTTTTTGGTGGTTAGGTCAATCCAACCCGGTCGCCTGGCATCTGCGCTGTGCCTGTGACAGTCCCAGCGAATCCACTGGACCACTGTTTCAGTTCTGTTCGATTCAAAGGGTAACAAAAAGACAGCTTACTGATACTGGCTTTCACTATACTGTTGCTATAAGCGTATGAGGAAGCGTGTGGCATATTGCAGAGGAAGATCATCATGTCGCCCGGTTGACGCAATACATTGAAGATGCATTCGAACATTAAATAAAGATAGGTGCAGTGGGGGGAGAATTCACCGCGGTCTGTGATACTGTCTGGAACCGAGAACTCACTCGGAAACTGCTCCAACTGGTCCCGGACGATGAGTCACTGAAAGCTCAGCACAAACCCAAGCGACTGAGGTAGAGACATCGTTAAGCGACGACGTTGACAGACTGAGGTCAGACTCTATGCCTGCGACACTAATCTCAATGCCAGGTCACAGTGACCGTGGCAGGAATAGAACAGTGGGTGGGCAGAAAACAACACGCGTCTGCCTATATTCATCCCACTCATGCGAAGGCCAACACCTTTCGAGGCTGTCACGGACTCGACGGAACAATCTGAGTTCGGGACTGTCGCCAGACATGCCACATGATACGGATTACCCGTATCCGATACGAATTTTGGCGATTTTAAAGTGATACGGCCGTACTCCGTGATACGGATTTTAACTAAATTTATGGAAACAGATTTTTAACCATTATTATGCCTTGTATGCGTTCCAAAACTATAATGCATTTACGGAATAATTATTTATTGTTAATGACTAAGTCAATCGATTCGAAACAAACGAACTAAGCCACCTATTAGTTTATTGTAGCGCGTTATAGATGGCGTGCTGGTAAATTTTAGTTGTGAAAACTGCGGCAGTTGGCTCAACGGGTGGGAACGGGGCGCGTGGCAGGCGCGTGACGATTGTAAAAAAGCAGTACAGGAAATGGAGGTCGACGCCGAGTGCAAGGAATTGCGGTACGCAGTTAAACGTGCTGAAGTGACGTAAAACTTCTGTAATCTTGCAGTAAACTAGCTGGCCCCAGTAATCGAAAAAACCCGTGGAAAAACCGTTTTGAAAAGGCCTAAATAAATAAGGCCAGTTAACTGGAAGATCTGATTAATGATACGGATTGATACGGATTCTTAAAAACATTTGGTCAAAAATACGGATTGCCATCCTAAAAATGTGGCATGTCTGACTGTCGCGTCGATGTACAAAGTGGCGCCTAACACCAAGCTCAAGTGTGATTCATGCATAGACAGGCGATCACGTCATCAGCGACTGCCAATACTTCAGACCACCATCTGATATGAAGGGCCTCGTCGACCTGAACAAACACGAGACACTTGGCTGATTGCGTTCCGCTTCACTCGTAGTGGAAGAATATACGAGAAGTAGACTATTTACCCAAACCAATTGGACCAATGTTCACCAGAATATCCACTGGAACCAGTTTAAGGATCACTGCCACGAAAACTGTAGATACAATCAACTGTGGTTGCAGTGAAAAGGAAATAAACGTAGATTGGGAACATTTTCATATCGTAAAAATGAAAAATGGTTACATAATCGCATAAATCAGTTTAGAATAACAGATGTAGTGCTTGTTTTGTTATCTGACTGATTTTTGTTAAAAAGACCATTGTTTTCGTCGGCCATTTACGACAAGTCAGCATTGAAAAATCGCTACTACAACTACAATTACACATAAAACATGGTTAAAAGTAGCCATAATTCAAGAAGCGTAGCTGCCATAAAGTGTGATAAATGGCGCAAAATATTATTATCTCTAAAAAGTCGAACGACAAAACAAAAAGCAGAAAACCTCTGTGCTTCCCACACCGTTAAAAAACCCGTTTTTGTATTACTTCTTTTCGCTGTATATAAACAAATATATAATCTACTGGAAGAAGCCATGCCATGAACAAAATAATTAAGTCCGTTTCTCACGATATGTTGTGCGTTGCGAAGAGGAGACGTCGGAAAAATGTGTTACGTGGACCTTCGTTTTATATAAATTATGTTGTCAATTTAAATGACGTTTGGACACAATATTTTCGGGTATATTTCCCACATACTCATACCTGTCAACATTTGAAAATGTTCATGGGGGAGATTGCGAGTGAGCTGTTATGCCAACCACGAACGGGTCAACGCGACCTTTGCAGACGCATACTTGGAATAGTAATAGTAGTGAGAGCTCTTAATGTAATACATTTTCACATCTGGACATAAGCATGAAATGTGGCACAGATGACCTCCATGCCATACTATTTCAGAATTTTGATGGAAGCAACCTGAGATTTTGATGCTTCCACCATTTTTGGCAATATTCAAAATGGCTGCCATCGAAAATAAAACACTTGCTTTTCCATATTTCATGAACAGTTTCACATAAAACATTAACATTAGGCTTAATGTATACATATCCGGGTATTATAATTTCAAATATGGTATATTTGGACTTATTCGACATTCACATCCGCCATTTTAAAAGATGGCGGCCGTATTAACTAATATTGCTATATCTGATACAGTATGATACTTAGAGTCATTATTTTGGCATCAGTGTATAGATAAGAGGATAGCGATTTCAAATTTATCAAACATTTCACATCTGACCTTAATTTTACCTTCACAACCGCCATTTAATAAAATGGCGGCTGTAAAATCGAATTGTTTATATCTCTTTAAAACGAGATATTTGGAGGGATGCTATACGGACACTTTTTCAATATATACATATATTGGGGTAGATATTTTAAATATTTTACTTCTTGACCTTGACCGACATTTACATTCGCCATTTTCCAAGATGGTGGCCTTCAAAACTAATGTCGCTATATCCTGTGAACTATCTGTGAATCGATATCAAAGCTACATGTACAGCGCAAGTGGTGCTGACTCTGTCATAGAATATGACGTAGGCAATGCATATCACATTATGATAATTATAAAGTTAAAACATAAATATGTTGTGGTAGAAAACATGAAGTTTAATTCAAATCGGTGAAAAGAATATCCTTCAGATCATGACGTAGGGCGTAACATCAGTCACGGATGTCCGTATTTGTAGCATCGCATAGCTTACACTCCATCGTTGTTGATGCACCCGCCTTCACAGTTACACAGAATAGTGCACTTGATTCCTGCTCTGGCATATTTGCAGTTTCATCTGCACGCCTTTCCACATCCACAGTGGTGGAGGAGAGCACACGCTTTGCTGGCGTCGTCTAGAACAGTCCAGAATGGCACCCAGAGTTTCGTGTTCACGTCTTGCGTCCAACCCCACGCCGAAGCATCCGGGACATCTTGGTGTCGCTGCCTTGCTTGTCTCCAGATGTAACCTGCCTGGTACAGAGCTCGCTTTGCATGTTGAAGCAGCGCTTCCTGTGTGGGGGGATGTGGTCGAGCGTCCTAGTACCATGGGTGAAGAGTTGACGTCTCACATCATTCACCCTTGAGCAGCCACTGCTCTTGCTGTACATGACAACAGTCCAGCGTTCAAGGCGTGCCATGTGGATGGAGTCGAGTATCAAGAGCGTAGGATCATGCCTGCCATGCTGCACAGGCTGTCTTCTTCCCGATACCAAGGAACGATGACACCCCGTGAACGAATGGAACAGTGGACATGACAGCGACTTCTCAGGACCAAGTGTTTGGGTGATTTCATGAACTGGGATATGTTGGAAGGCTTTTCCAGTTCCAAAACCTATCCACAACTCCATCACACCCAGGCTGCCAAAATGTCCAACAGCAATGATGACAACATCACTGTCGACTGTGCGGATGAAAGCTTTCGAATGACCTTGTTGTGCGGCTTGAGAAAGATGCAGAAATATCCTTCTATCAGCCTCCTTCCTGGTGATTGCATGGCATGATTGTGTCGAAGTCAGCCACTGACTGGCTGTCGGAGGTATTACCCAACACATGATCATCATACGTGGAGCAAACCACAACATCAGTGAACTGAGATGACGCTTCGATGACAGCTTTTGAAATGAACCTAAACAGCTGCACCTTGTTTCTTGAATTTGCTAGAAACTTGTTCCAGTCACGAGGTACAGGTGTAAAGCCTTCGACGATGGTTGTCACGCCGGGGTTGCCTCGTTTTGCCTGAGCCAAGGCTTTGAGGTTGTGATCAGGGTAGATGTCTCAAATGATGTCGAGTCGTGATGTCGAATTTGTGAGAGAGTTGGTAATGAATGGCATGAAGTGACGCACAACATATTGCTGGTAGTTAGTTCCGTAGGTTGGGAGAACCATGTGAACCACAGCTGGGCCATCCAACACCTTCACCGTAACATCATCAGGAGGTGTGAGTTTTGGGATAGTCAGACATTGTAGGACATCAGACTTTTTGCCGGATCTGAGCTCTCCCTGGTCAGACAACGATGGTGGCTCTTTCTGGTTTTCATACTTGAAGAAGTTGTCCAAGTCGAAATCTGGTCGGGACTGCAGTGACAGGAAAAGAGTGGACATTGCAATGACTTTGCTTCTGTTCTTTGTATCATCTGTACGTCTTGCGAACGTCTGGAGAGCTGACCTCTTGATGGTGTCTGTGGTGGCAACACGACCGTTCCTCAGACGGTCACTAACGAACGCGTCATGGAGATCCTTGCCTCTGTTGTACGCATTGCTGAGTGTCTGCGCAATTGCAGATGGCATGACCTCTCGAGTATGGAGCGTGACCAATACCACGTTCGTCGCTCGGGGCGCCACCTTGCGAATATGATGTTGGCCAATATCAGTGAGCGCATGGTAAACCTATATTGTTTGTTTGGTAAAATGGCGGATTTGAAGGTCAGTCAAGGTCAAATGCTAAATTTTTCATTAAATTGTAAACCCTAACCACTCACTTATATCATGGTATAAATATATCCATTCTAGATGGCAAAGTTCACACGATATAACGAAATTAGTTTTTAGGGTCACCATCTTGAAAAACGGCGAATGTGAATGTCAGTCAAGGTTAAAAACTAAAATATTTAAAATAGCTACCCCAATATATGTATGTATTGAAAAAGTGTCCGTATAGCATCCCTCTAAATATCTTGTTTTAAAGATACATAAACTATTCGATTTTACAGCCGCCATTTTATTAAATGGCAGTTGTGAAGGTCAAATTAAGGTCAGGCGTGAAATGTTTGATAAATTTAAAATCACTATCCACTTGCCTATACATTGATGCCAAAATAACGACTCGAAGTGCTATATGTTATGAGCTATAGCAACATTAGTGAATATGGCTGCCATCTTTAAAAATGGCGGATATGAATGTCGAATAAGTCCAAATGCACCATATTTGAAATTAGAAGACCAGACAATTTTTATATTAAGCCAAAAAGAAACATTTTATATGAAACTGTTCATGAAATATGGAAAAGCAAGTTTTTTATTTTCGATGGCAGCCATTTTGAATATTGCAAAAAGTGGTGGAAGCATCACCATATCAGGTTGGTTCCATCAAAATTCTGAAATAGTATGGTATCAAGTTCATCTGTGCCAAATTTCATGCTTTTGTCCTGCATTGAAAATGTATGGCCTTTTCTGACATTAAGAGCCCTCACTATAGGCCATGAAATTATGAATGAAACAATAAGAAAAACTAATTTCCATGATTTTATTAGCACATCACAACATTTAAACCAAACAACCTGCAAATAAATCCAAATTACAGTCCTCAATGTAGACGAAATAAAAAATACAAATAAACAATGTTCAGTCCAACATTGAACAAATTATCACATTGTGAATAACAGGTGTTATCCACTGGATCACAGGCTATAAAATTGGGACAAATACTGAAAATATCACAAGACGAGTAGCATATCACATGAACGCCAAGAATTTATTCATAAACACAGAAGATGTCATCAGATTTGTAGTGTCAAGTCTTTTGATTATTTTTCACAATGTGTGACAGAAATTAGGATATGGATGAAGACAAACTCCTTGAAGTTGAGTGATTCTAAAACGGAAGTAATCGTATTCGGTTCGGCTCAACAGCTAAAGAAAATCACGCTGCAAGCGTTACGTGTTGGTGACTGTGTGGTTATGGTGACTGACTGTGTTCGTAATCTCGGTGTGCAGTTTGATGCTGAGATGACGATGGATTCCACGAGATTGCTGTATGCAAGTCAGCCATATTCCACCTCCGCAACATTTCGAGGATCAGACGGTATCTGACAGCAGCAGCGACAGAGCAAGTTGTTCATGCATTTGTCACAAGCAGACTGCATATTGGCAATGCACTGCTCTATCGACTGCCTCTGAAGCAAATGCAACGGCTTCAGAAAATACAGAACTGGGCAGCCCGCTTGATCGACGGCGTTATGAGATATAGCCATGCTACACCATTGCTAAAGAAGTTGCACTGGCTGCCGATAGTGGTGCGAGTTGAGTTCAAGATCCTGCTACTGACTCACCGAGCACTGAATGGCCAAGCGCCTGACTACATTGAACAATGTGTAAGCCGACGCCAGCCGGTTAGGTCGCTGCGCTCCAGCGAACACAGTTTATTGTGTGTGCCACGCACAAGGCGTCACTGGGTTGACAGAGCTTTCAGCGTGGCAGCCCCAAGTCTATAGAATGCACTACCGCAGCATCTGACATTGTCATCAATTACCACTGCTGCATTTAGAGTAAAATTTAAGACTTATCTTTTTACAAGAACATTCTGTACAGCGCTGTGAGCAACGAATGTTGGAACAGCGCTATGGAAATGCGACGATTATGATTATGATTACGTAAATCAAGTGCGACCGACATTTTTAGTTAATCCACCGGCCTTGACCTTCCTTCCTCCTCGTATACGCTGTACGAATTCATCGAATCAATGTCGACCCTTATGAACGATCTGTAACGTATCTCCCGTAGAGACTCACCAGCATTAGTCGCATTGTGCCGTTTGTCTCAGCGCAGTGGAGAGAATCCGTATACTTCCGTGTGTACCGTGGTGCATTCACGAGAAACAGAAGTTAAATCTGCTCACGAAACTCTCCAGAACAGCCGGTGCATCTCTCACCATGACGACCTACCACTTACTATTATAAGTGGTTTCGAGGTCCGTCGGTTATGAAAGCGACCGAATATGGATGCCAGTAATGCCAGGCAATTCCTGACCTAGTGTTGGTGTCAATATGCAGGGGCGTGTTGGTTTGCGAGCAATATATTCAAGTCCCCCCGTCTTACTTCCTCAAGCCTCAACGATCATTTGTTTCCATTTCATACATTTCCAGACATGCTCTAAAATCTGCTAAAATTCTCTCTGTTTGTCAGCTCTAAGGGTTTGGAATCAACTGCCCATCGCAGTACGCCAATGGGCAGTTCAAAGTGAAAACATGCTGCGTTCCGCTGCACTCGTGACCACGACATTCACCAATTGAGGCCATGGGCTTAGTGTCGTAGTGTCGTAGAGGTTACAGGTTCGGACTCTTGACTAAGAGAACCCGAGTTCGAACCCTGCGCTTCTGTATCGAACCATGTGCAAGTTATTTCAGTCTACGATGTTACAATTCACTCAATAGTATGACTGAATATCTTACTAAATACAGTGGCAAAAATGTTGCGTAGCTTGATGCTACACAGAGAAGTCGAGATACTGTTCGAATGAACATATATTTTCACCGAAGAAAACATTTAAAACGCGTTGATAATTCCTGACGTCTGGATACTAGTCTATAAAAGAACTTACCTTTACAAGCACCCACCATCATAATCACCGAGCTGGTGCGTATCCTGGCTTGCACTTGTTGCACATGCGCAAATACTGCGGCACATCACGTATACCGGTTGCTAGCGGAGGGTGGTGTCATACGCACATGGATATTGCACCAATCGTAGAACCACTATGACCATCGCCAGTTGACTTCCGATTATGGCGTCCCCTGAATCCGTCATCAAAGAGCGTCGCAACTTATTATATTACTATTTATGCATATTTGACATAAATATTCTCGTTGAAATCAACTTGTGAAGCCACGTGACTGCCGCCAGTTCTGACAGTGACAATGTATGATGGTAACATTCAAGCCAGTTTGGGTAAGTTTGGGTTTATGTGATTGATACCTATTGATATCATCATAGACGTGTATTTACTTTACTTACTAAAATGATGTGCCATGTCGGTAATAATGCGGGTCACGGTAAAGCAGGGCCGGCGATGCCCGAACTTACACCTAGTCCTAGGCTAAGCCTAAGGATAGAGCGCAAAGTCAAGGACAATGCCTTTTTTGCCAAACCCAAAGCCTAGCCCTAGCCGGGCCTAGGCAAAGCAAACGCCCAAATATGTTTTCGTTGTGTACTGGCTGGGGCACCGTTTTTCAGTATGAGGTATTAAATCATGTTACATCGATTATGTCATTTGTTTGTAAATAGCATGTTAGAAGTTGTCTGCATGAAGCATTTAGACAGGCGGAATCAAAATATCGCATCGACGCAGCCAGAGTTAAGTTACGCGAAAGTGTGTTCTAACTGCTGCTTGTGATTTATATAACATAAAATATGTAGGTATTATTGTCACTTCAGAGCAATACCATTTTAGGTTTATGCGAATGTTACTAATAATAGGTATGTTGAGACTTGTATGATATATTGTAGCTGTGTTAACATGCATACACACACGTACGCACGCACGCACGCACGCGCGAGTTTATGAATACTGTAATTCATTGTCCCCTTTTCTTGGAATTACCTAGTGTTTTCTATTATATTGACTGTTTTTTATTGTGTGTTTCAAGCAAATCAAGATAACGAAATAATGTATTTCAAATTGTAGAGTCCAGAAGGCGTAGAATGTAGAACGCAATAAATCGTATGAGATATACAAGTTGATGTCAAGTGACGAATAGGACTATTTATTTTACAGAAACACGTGTACAGTTGTATTGGGAAAGGACAGACACACGCTCAAAGACAAAGTCAAGTCAAACCTCGGCAGAGAAGAAGAATGCTAGTTACTGCAAAACTGATTAAATATAATCCGTATGGAAAATACACATAACGTCGGTCCACCCATTGATAGATGGCGTGTTTAGTTCGGAATTGTTTTATATAAATATCTGCAGTTGGCTATTTCATTTAAAGTGTAACGTAATTGTTCTGTTGTCAAAGCTACAGTTATTCCTAAAGCATTTAAAAGTTATACCCCCTTTGAAACCAAATGTATGCACAATTGTTGGAGAGAGTGGTTCTCAAACCCACAGATAGACGGAGAACCGTATTGATTTTTTCATAATAATCACCTTCCTTAGTTACCTAATCAATGGACTTGCTTTTAACTCTGATTTGGAGCACCCACTCCTACGAAGATCATCTGGAATGTTGTACTCCACTTCTGGTATGTCTTTGCATATTTTACGGCTTCCTCGAACTTTACTAAAATGTCCACGATTCCTGGTGATAATAGTATGTAAATATGTGGTAGAATACAGATAAGCCTATCTGAAATATCTACAGTTTCCTTTTAAGGTTTGTTATGTCTGTAGCATATCGCAACAGGTTACAATAGCTGCATTGCGTGAAGTACTTAAATAATTATAATGACAAATTCTAAATCGCGATATAGACGCTACTAATACGCAAATAAAACCATGCGTCTTACCTGCGCCACAAATAAACAACCTTTCAATAACATGTTAATGACACGGATGTTTGACCTGGCAAACGTTTCCCTATTTGTACAGTTCTACAACATGTCAAAAATCCGTTTCATTTAAATGTTATCAATGAGTTGTTTGCATGTGGTGAAGATAAGTTTAAGACACACGTTTTTTTTTACAGTGGCGTCTATTTCACGATTTACAATTCGTCATTTTAGTTTTATAGATACTTCACGCAAAGCAGCTATTGTAAACTTTTGCTTTCAGATTATCTACGATATATATCTGCTACAGATGAGATGTTGCACACAAACCTTATAATAAAAAATGTGTACATAGTTCAGATATAAAGCAGGTAACATTTGTTTAAACATTTCGTATTTGTTCATCTGTGATGTTCCATATTCTTGTACAGTTATGTTTTGGTAACTTCAAAGGAGAATTTAGGAAAACCATGTTGTATGGGATGTAATCGGGATCGGAGAAATGAGAAGACGAGAGGAATGGTTCACTACCCAACAAAGCGCCCACATACTATAGTCTATACCATTCTACGGCAAACAAGTTAGCCTCGATTAACCAGACTCCGTGATATTGCAGCACTTTTCATCCCTTCAACTCCGCCTGGGATATTAATGGGTGGCCGATGTAACCTTACTACATATTAGGGTAGAGGCGCTAATTGGTTCTCAGGCCGAATTTGAAATAACAATACTTTTTATCAGATAATGCTGTAATATAAAGACTATTCAAAATTAAACTGATACTAACACAAAAACAAACAGAAATACAAAGTTGCTGTTGTTTATTAAATAGGGATTACGGTAGGATTAACCAGTATCCGCGAGGTGGCAGCATTGTTTAGCCTCACATGGATAACACTGAAAAGCCGGCCAAGTCACCAGGCTGTCTTCTCGGCGAAGTTACGCAGCCGAGTGACAGTTAGTGAAGCGAAACTACAGCCAAGCAGGAGTAGGCTTTCTAATAAACAGGAAATGGAAAGACCATACAGTGACGGTAAACAGCATCTGCTCCCCAGAGTAGCAGAACTTGTTATGTGCATACCAAAGCGCTACGAACTAAAGATAGTGCAAGTATATGCACCAACGACATCATATTCAGAAGAAGACAAAATAGCTTCTATAACGACGTCGATGAGATATTAGGGAAACCAAACCACTATACGATAGTGATGGAAGACTTAAATGCGCAAATAGGGAAAAGAACAAACCCAATGGAAACGGCAACCGGCAAATTTGGGCTCAATTTGAGAAACGCAAGAGGCGACACCTTGATAGAATGGGCAACACCACGAAATTACAAAATCAAGAATACCATATTTCATAAGAACGCAGGGAGGAGATGGATGTGGAAAAGCCCAAACGGTGTAACGAAGACCGAAATGGACTACACCCAAACAGAAATGGCCAGACTTCGTCACAGACGTAACAGTCATCAATCAACCAAGTCAACATTGGAAGTGACCACAGTATGGTTATAAACAATATCAAGCTGGTCGCAGAAGTGGAAAGGAAAACATTGATGACCAAGAGGCCACCAAGAGTAGATGCCAAATAAATAGGGTCAAAGAAGATCGAATTCCAACGCGAATTGAGAAACCGATTTGTAACTCTGCAAGAACTAGACGGCATCGACACCATGAGCGAAACCATCAAAGACATGATCCAACAAAGCGCGTCAAGAGTAGCTAAGACAATTAGCAAGCCACTAAAATAGATGATATCGTCACCAACACGAGCTCTGTTTACGAAACGACGAGAAATGGTGGGAAAAGGCGACGATAAACAACAAATACAGTACGCAGAAATATGCAAGACCACCAAGAAGAAAGCAATGGAAGAAATCAGGAAATACGACCAATAGATCATACGAGAAACGATCATGCAATCAAAGAGCCTGAGGAAAGTCCAACGAACGGAGAAGCCAGGCCAAGTCAGGCTAATCACACTCCTAGACAAGCAGGGTAGAGAAATCCATGATCATGATAAGATAATAGAGCGAATAGAACAATTCTACACTGAGTTATACGACAGTGTCATAATCCACACTATCCCCAAAGTGGTACAGGAGATACCATCATGGGAGGTGGAAGGAACTCTACGAGATATGAAGAATAGGACACAACAATCAACGACCATATAATCATCGAGACATTGAAAGCAGGACACGATACCATCTCGAAGGCTCTTGCTAAGCTGTACACTAAATGCTTGTCAGAAAGACGAATAACCATGTCATGGAAGAACGCTAAGATGGTGATGATCTTCAAGAATGGAAATAAGAAAGACCTCAAGAATTACAGACTGATATGTCTACTATCGAGCCTGTAAAAAACATGAATGTACTCATGAAAGTACTAACGAAAAGGCTAGAGAAGACACCCGACGGAAACCAGCA
>OZ024862.1:7823569-7826069 GCA_964017155.1 Oasisia sp. SBJ-2009
TTCCATGAAACTGGGCCCAGGGCTGTTGTTTCCCAGATGGGACGGTTACACAATATGGCAAAAACAAAACATACAAACTTAGTTGAGACGAAAAGTGTCTATGTTTTATGTCGCGTAAAAATGCATAGTTTTTACACTGTCATGCGAGGAAACTTGCCTTGCTAATCGCACAGAGGCACAACCGTACACAACGTTCACAGGGAAGAATACGCGACGTTAGTGTACTTACACAACGGTTGACCTAACGCAAAACTGTAAGTGGTCTGCATGTTTTATTTGTATGTTTAAAGTGACGCAACTGAAATAAGTTTGTAGCCGATTATGATGACTATATGTGCAGTATTGCTTCACACACGAATACCGTTTGGACAATAGTCGTAACTCACGAGCAATAGTCTCATCGTGTCTTCTGTCGGCAGAGAGATTCAGTCGTCTTCCGTGTGTGTTGTGATGGTTTCTCACGTGGACCTGTATTTATATCTGCTAGGAAGCCCTCCACGTGGCCCGGAAATATCATTGTGATGATCTAGCACTTAATGTGTAATAGTCCAGGCTCTGCCATATAGGCCCGTAACATTTTTTAGGTAAACGCAGTTTTTCTTTTGATTTGTATTCTACATACCATGTCTTTCAACAATCCAGGAGGTGCTTTTTTGAAAATCCGTGACATAAGGTCACTGGAGCGTGAAATCCAAAATGGCCGCCGCTGACTAGGTTTTCATCTATAACTTTGGATCTAGAAGGGCTAGATAGCCAAACTTGGTATCAATTCCGCCTAGAATTGACCCTGCTGACACGCCTATCCCATCCATTGTATGATTTGACACCATATTTGATGATAAATCCAACATGGCCGCTCATCCATGACGAATGTCGACTGCAGAAATACAATAAGCCGTAGCTTTCGATCGAAATGAACTCGAAACTGGACTTGATGTCCCTCTCGATGGTTGTGAGGATCCCCAATCAAATAAATTACCTTTCGTGACCTTTCGGGTTGACTACATTGGTCAAAGTCAAGTGAATGGGTTAAAAATCAACATTTTAAAATCACATCTGGTCACGAAGCGGGATATAACTGGTATATACATGAGCTAGAGGTCGTATCTCAGTTGCTATCATCATAGTTCTGCTGAGATAAAGTTAAATCGATGATATTACATAAACTTTTAAAGGTTGTAAGCGCTATTTCAAGGTCAAAAGGTCGCCCATCCCTTCATGAAGCCCGCTACACTGGGCAGTTGATTTACTTGATGATTTGTGTTGGTCTTCCCTATGTGCCCCATGGAGGTTTACGTCCATGTGATGGCATTTATCACCATTGCAAATGTTCTTCGGATTCCCACCAGCCCTCCCAAACCCTGTGACAGATTATACCATTGCGAGAAACGTTCTAATATCCGCATGCAGCTGTCTCAGACGATGATGCCCGTGTTATGAGATGATGGCGTGTTTCACACGGTTGCAGATATTCTGAGTCAGACACATTGGTGGTGGACATCTATGACATGTTTGGAGTGTTTCACTTTGCGAAGATTCTACCTTGATGCATTGGTTGCTACATCAGTGGTAGTGTCCGGGACGATGCCCTATTTGAAGCAGAGCTCTTCGTGAAGCGGGTCCTGATTTCAATTCTCACCGGAAGTTACTACTAAAGATCAATGCAAATCATGCTGATGATTTTCAAGGTGACTTGTATTTTCTGTTGAGCGGTTTCGTCCTCGCCAACGACACTCAACTCAATGATGATCTAATACACCGGCAGGTTCTTATGGGCGGAAAGAATGCCTAAGTAGCATGTTCCACAGGTCTTTTAACTCATACAGCCCATTTTCCCAATTGAGTATCAAGTCAAGTTTGATATGACTGCATTCAACATAAACATTAAGAAAATGTTCAACCTATTCATGTATATCACCATCTCAGATCGGGAGAGATGGTAGTGGCCATTACACGTATCCTTCCTGCATGCAAATATTTTGCGGTAATTATTCAGGAGTTCGATGGAGTAATTGCTAGGGGTCGTTCTACGTTAGGAAGGCTCAGTTGTTAGAGGCGGAAGACTCAGAACCCAAATATGAATGTTCGCAGTTGTGGTGGAGTTTGAGCTGATCTCCCATGATATCCTGCTCATACAGACAGAACAACTGCCGGAAGCTCACAAATGAGCGGATGATGGCGCATCATAAGACCATCATGTACCAGGAACTCAGCAGCATCGACACCGTTATTTTTGATGCCAATGTCTCCCGCCTTCTTTACTTTGTGCGAGCTGTAGCAAATCCCTTCATTATCAAAGCCTCTGGCGTCAGATTGCGTAACTTCGCTACCGAACATTTAATCAATGATGAAATAATGGATGTGTTCAAGAATGGAGAGAAAATACAGACGAGAGAGCTTGTTTTGAAGACAAAGAAGCTTACAATACACAGGTGTAGCGTCGGAGGACCTATGATCGACCGTTTTTGCGTAGTTTTCCGCATTTTATTCGCCTTTGATG
>OZ024862.1:7831069-7853569 GCA_964017155.1 Oasisia sp. SBJ-2009
AATTTGATTCCCACCCAAATAAACACACTTACGATACCAAGAGAATGTACGAGAATGTAACGGTTTTTGTCCACGCGTAGTATGCGATCTTCAGTTCAACTTGCTTATAAAATTATTATTGTTTTCTGTAGTCTTGTCCTTGATCTTACATACATTTTAAAGGACAACAAATGCAACGGTTTCGTGGCATACACCTAATAGAGTTTATACAAAGTAACAATTTCCACATATACTCAATTTATTAACGTCAGCGGTTTACTCAGAATGTGACTTTAAAGTCAAAAATTCGAACGAAATCCACGATGGTCTAGACGCCGCCATTAACTAAAGGGTTAACTTGGCTTGGCCATTCAGCGCGCGGCATTCTATGTCTCTGCTGAAGCCGGTCAGCTTCCTGCCGACGTTGTTAAGGGTCAACAACTTCGAGTCTTCGACAGTTCGTTCAGTTGGCGTGACATCTAGCAGCTGCTTATAGACGTGTATCTAAATCTGTGGTTAAATCTATGGTAAACTTTCGTAATTATGCCTTACTTTTCGGCATACGGTTGCAATAATAGTTGAAACAACCGGTAGTATTGAAGCAATGGATTCACATTTGCGGGCGTACTGTTTGGAATCCCGCCAGTCCAAGTACAGTTCACTTTGCTCGGTCCATTTTGAGGAGAAATGCTTTGAAGTAGACATGTAGACATATATCATCAGTTGATGGGATGATTTCAGCGATAACAATAATGGACAACTTTATATTTACCGTCATCAGCATGTTACGCGCTTTGCCGAGTTGCAGCCATTTCATGACAACAGCCAAACCCCATGCAGGGAATCTGCGTGGAGAGCGCCTCACCGTCGTGACGTCATTCTTCGTCTAAGATGGAGTTGCGCATAGTATTTGGATGGCTGGGTGTTAAAAAAATATTTGTCTGGTAAACCGCTGGCGTTAATAAATTGAGTATATGTGGAAATTGTTACTTTATATTAACTCTATTAGGTGTATGCCACGAAACCGTTGCATTTTTGTGTTCTTTAATATAATACAGATTTCTTCCAATAGTATTATGACATTATGTATATATATATATATATATATATATATATATATATATATATATATATATATATATATATATATATATATATGATGTATACGTATGTCTATAGGTATACGTATACATAGGCACACTGTTCCATTATGATAGATATATGATGTATGTATGTATGTATGTATGTATGTATGTATGTATGTATGTATGTATGTATGTATGTATGTATGTATGTATGTATGTATGTATGTATGTATGTATGTATGTATGTATGTATGTATGTATGTATGTATATATGTATGTATGTATGTGTGTATGTATGTATGTATGTATGTATGTATGTATGCATGTATGTGTGTATGTATGTATGTATGTATGTATGTATGTATGTATGTATGTATGTATGTATGTATGTATGCATGCATGCATGCATGCATGCATGTATGATTCGCTTTCTTCCTCACAATGTTTCCAATGTCGTTTTCACACACAAAAACTCAAGTCTTAAATATAAATATGACCAGCTCATGTTCCCAACGCCACGAATCTTATTCGAAGTTGCGCAGTTGTCGTACATGTGAAGTGTCTCTGTTAAACAGCGTACGCTCCGTGTGATCGCAGTTAAAGTCTAGCAATGATTGTTATCAGTGTTTGCTACCACCCAGCTTCTCCTTGAGTCTAAGAAAGATCTCTTTAGCCTTTGGTGGCATTCTATTTGGTTCTGGGTGTAAATTCAATACATGAAGTTCCTCTATACATGTCGCGTAGCATTCCTGATACTGCTTCGTGCATACCTGAATACGATATTTCATTATCGGCCTGGAACAATTTAATTTTCGGTAGCAATCAAAATATGCCCTCATGCAATACTGCTTGCATACCGATTCGTCTGGTTCTCGGTTCTTCTCTATTGCATATGCGACGAAACCCAGGGCGAGTAGAACGCACTGTATCTACAATAAACAGTAGGTATTCTTTAGTTTAAGTAGCCAGTCGTGCCATTTACGATGACCACCTATATTTAGACACGATGACCATATGGTAGAACCTCGCATTATGGGCAACCCAGAATTACAACAATACAAATTAAGATAACCCTATGACAGTCCCATATACTGTTCACATGCAGTAAGATGTAGGATATTATTTCTCCTTAATCAGTCCACCTCGCTATTAAGGTCAGTTTAGTCTAGTCCCAATGGTGACAGTCAAAGAGAGGTTTCACTGTAGTGCCATCCTTAGTGACTAATGTAATGTTCTACATTATATTGAATAAATTATAGTGTGTGTTATAAACCAAGAACAGTGTCGCGATTTAAACTTTTCGCAAACGACGCGTTCACAATTAATATGCACCCTTAACATTTTTACAGTAGACATAACCTATAACGACTGATACAGGCGAGGCCAAGAACGTAACGCCGAGTTCCTGGAATTGTCATTTGACGCGTGCTCATTCACACCTTCAGGACCAGCGCTGACAGCCTGTGTGACGAAACACACACGAGTCAGCGAACGACGACACAAACCAGGCGACATCTGGTACGCTTATTTTAATTTTTATTTCATAGTTGGCCTGAAAGCCAATCAGCGTCTCTACCATAATCTGGGGTAAGGTCGCCCTGGCGGGTCGAAAATGCAGAACGTCTTTTTCCCCAGGCGGGTGTGAGCGGCTTAAAAGTGCTGCCACCTCACGGAGCCTGGGTAACCGAGGCTATCAATATTGGCGGGAAAATTGGTGGATGCAGATGTTTGAATTTGGAAAGTTGGAAAAACAAGCGGAAATATTGATTGATAAGTATTATTCTTGTGCTAAGGTTATTTATAAAGTTGTACTAGACATATATAGAGTAGCAGTTTTGGTTAAAGTTTGTTATTTAACAGTATATTTGAACAGATTAGTATAGTGGGTGATAATAGGGTAATCTAGCCTTCAACAAAATTAATTGTAAACAAGACTGAGCAAATCTGTTTGTTTGATATAGTATATAAAAGATAAAGCAATAAGCGTAACAACTACATATGTAACATAATACTCTGAATAGGTATCATTGTTATTAAAAATAAACAAGCTTTAGTAGTAGAAAACCTTAGTTTGTGCATACTATTATTTATAGTGGGATAATCTAGCTTTCAACAAGATTGTAAACGAAATTTAGCAAATCTTATTAATTGATATAATATATAACAGATAAAATAATAAGCAAAACATCTTACATACATAAGATAATTCTTTGATTAGGTGCCATTGGTATTAAAAATAAGCAAGTGCTTTAGTAGGAAACCCTTGTTTATTTATATAGGTAGTGTCCAACGTATCCGCTAGGGAACGGTACCAATACAGAATAAACTTATTGTTCATGGTGGCATAGGTAGTAAGTTGTTTGTAACATAACGTGTGCTGCAGTTGCTGTACACAATAAACAAACAGTCTTTCTAAAGACTAAGTTGGTATAAACTAAGTTGATTTTGATCAATCATAATATGGCACCTTCCAAGCGGCAAGTGAAGGCAAGGAGGCCCTTGGTGTGTGATCACTACCACAGCTTGGTGGATTTTGTCTTATCGGGGTGCGGAAAGTCTTGGTCAGAGACAACGGAGGAAGGGCTTACTTTCCAATGTTTAGGGTGTTGGAAAGTGGACTGTCTGACAGCAGAGATAGCTAGGCTAACGGATATTGTGAAGGGGATGGAGAGAGAAGGGAGGATGCTAGCAAGGAAAACAAATGGCGAAAGAACAACAGAAAGCATGGCTTGCAGGAAGGAGACAGTGGAGAAAGTGACAGTAGAGAAGGAGGGAGGGACAAGGGGACAGGAGATAATAGAAGTAGATGCAACAGGAGGAAAGATGAAGGGAAGAAAGGAACTGAGAGTAGATGTGACCAGACGGAAGTCAATACCAAGGATGATGTTAGGAAGCAAAGAGGCAGGAAAGAAAGGAAGAACAAAGAAAGGCGGGGGGGGGGGGGAAGTCAGCAACCAGGGAGATGCAAAGCGGAGCTACTCTGAAGCAGTGATCGGGGCATTGAGAACAGAAAGGGTATTTATGGGAGACTCCATTTTGCGTAAGACGGACAGGACATTGCGTAAAGGAGAAGACGTTGTTGTTTGTCTTCCGGGAGCTAGAATAGAGCATGTGACTGAACGGGTAGAGAACGTATTAGGGCATGGGCAGGGAGGATCTATGTTAGTACATCTAGGGACGAACAATACAGACAGGGAAGGAACAACCAGGATAGTACAGAGATACAGAGAGTTGGTAGAGACACTGAAGAAGACAAGAGTTGAACAGATTATTCTCAGGAATATTGCCAGTGATGGGGGAAGAGGAGCAACATATAGAAACTGCAAGAATATGGCAATCAACGCACTAGTAGAGCAGATGTGTGAAGAAGAAGGAGTTGGATTTGTAGATTTGTGGGGATATTTTGTTGGGAACGAAGACATGTATATGAGAGATGCCCTTCACCTAAGCGGAAAGGGCGCAGCAGTGTTCTCCGAGAACCTGCTTCGATCTATGGACAGTGGAACAGGTTGCCACTATTTAAACTAGTTTCGCAGGGGGGATACACAGAAAAGCCAACTACTAGAGGCATAGCTAAAGACAGCAAAAAGAAATCAGCAAAGAACAGCCTGGAAAGCCCTACGGAATTTGGCTTATAAATGTGTTTGTTTAAATGCAAGGAGCATAGTAAACAAAAGAAATGAACTAAACATTATGGTAGAAGATATTGACCCTCACATAATAGGTATAACTGAATCTTGGGGCACCCTGGATACATCAGATGCCGAATTAGGAATGACAGGATATGCAATGTTTAGGAAATATAGATTAGGAAGAAGGGGAGGTGGAGTTATTTTATATATTACTGAATCCACCCAGGCTTATGAAATTAAATTTGAAAAAGAAGCAGAATATGAAGAAGCTGTCTGGTGTAACATAGTTACAGGAAACTCAACATTAACTGTTGGGTTAGTTTATCGTAGTCCAAACATAAGCATAGAAGAGAATGAAAAAGTACATAACGCTATAAAAGAAGTGAGTAAACTGGACTGTATAATTAAGGGGGATTTTAACCATGGGCATATACAGTGGACATCTCTACAGAGTACTGGGAGAAGGGATCAAGAGGTTCTAAATTTAGTACAATATAGTTTCCTTTCTCAACATGTGTTAGAAACAACCAGGGGTAAGAACGTGTTGGACATCGTTTTGAGCTCACAGAAGGAATGTGTTGATAATGTCAAGATATGTGAGCCACTGGGATGTAGTGATCACAACCAGATACATTTTATCATCAAAGTAAAAGGAGAACGGAACAGAAAAATAATGTACAGAATGTTTTCACAAAGGAAGATATAAGGAAATGAGGGAATATTTTGCAAAGATAGACTGGAATAACACACTGAAGAATAAGACAGCAACAGAATGCTGAAATATCTTACAGAATGAAATTGACTGCGTCGTTGACAAATTTGTCCCCTTGAAAAAAACATGGGAAACGGTCAAAAAAGAAACACTTATTGAAGGAAGCCATTAGAAAAATCAAGTACAAGCAAATGATGTGGAAGACATATAGACATAATGGAAGTGAGGAAGAGTATGCCATTTATAAAGAAGCACTTAACCAAGCTACAGCTGAAATAAAAAATTCAAAGAGAAGCTATGAACACAAATTAGTTTTTAATATAAAACATGACAGCAAGAGTTTTTATGCGTATGTTCGAAGTAAACAGAAAGTTCATGATAAGGTCGGTCCTCTAGAAGGTTGTGATGGAAGCATAATAACAGAGGGATTCTTAATGGGTGAAAACCTAAATGAGTACTTTAGATCGGTGTTTACCAGGGAAGATATTAGTACATTACGAGTACTAGAGACTAAGTTCGAAGAGACAGAGTCTGACTATTCTATTTAGGACAACTAATTGTAACCCCAAAAAGGGTAGCTATGAAAATAAGAGATATGAACGATAATAAATCACCAGGAGTGGATGGGATTCCTCCCAAATTACTATTGGAAATTGTAGAACAAATCAGCATACCGCTTGCGACAGTGTTCAATTTGTCACTAGAGGAGGGAATGGTTCCGTTAGAATGGAAAGAAGCAAACACTATACCATTATTTAAAGAGAGAGAACTATAGACCAGTGAGTATAACATCGGTGATTTGCAAACTATTAGAAAGACTAATTAAAGATCACTTGGTTGATTTTCTTGTTAAAAATAAATTAATAAACCCATCTCAACATGAGTTTTTAAAAGCGAAGTCATACTTAACAAATATGTTATGTTTTTTTGGAAGATGTCACAAAGTGGGTAGATGAGGGATCACCAGTAGATATAATCTACTTAGATTTTAAAAAGCGTTTGACAAAGTGCCACACCAAAGATTACTACATAAACTAAAGGCCCATGGCATAGGAAATAGTATGATTAACTGGATAGAAAAATGGCTTATTGATAGAAGACAAAGAGTAGTAGTTGATGGGGAGGTTTCAAATTGGAAATCGGTTTTGAGTGGAGTACCGCAGGGATCAGTATTGGGACCTATTTTGTTCTTAAATTAGATATCAATGATTTGGATGATGACATAACAAGCAAGGTGTTGAAGTTTGCGAACGACACAAAGGTGTTTAGGAAATTAATAGTGATGCAGATAGACAGCATTTACAAGATGATCTTAATAAGTTGATAGAAAAGTTGAGAAATGGCAAATGCTATTTAATTTTGAAAAGTGTAAGTGCCTCCTCCACACAGGACATGGGAATGAAGAAGGACAATATACACTGGGTTGTACTGTACTAAATACTACTGTAAAGGAAAAGGACTTAGGGTTAACCATTAGTGCTGACATGAAAGTATCAGAGCAGTGTGAAATTGCAGCAGCGAAGGGAAACCAAATTCATGGATTAAGTAGGCGAAATATAGTGTACAAAGAAAATGAACTAATAATACCGCTGTATAAAACAATAGTTAGGCGTCATTTAGAATATTGTATACGAGCATGGAGGCCATATCGCAAGAAGGATATTGATATGCTAGAAAGAGTACAAAGGAGAGCAACAAACATGATACCAAAACGCAGGAATATTAGTTATGAAATGCATCTAAACGAATGTGGTCTAACAACACTAGAAACCAGAAGATTGAGAGGAGACCACATTGAGGTTTTTAAAATATTGAATGGGTATGAAAATATTGACACAAATATTTTTTTCACGGTGAAGTAAGAGAGAAAGATTAGAGGACATGGAGTTACATTAGCAAAGAAGCAGTGTAGACTAGATATTAGAAGATTTTCTTTTTCACATAGAATAGTAAACGAATGGAACAGATTATCAGCTGATTGTGTAGGTGCTAGTAGTGTTAATATTTAAAAATAAATCGACATATACCTAAGACGAGCGGGGTATACTTAGATAGATAGGTTGGACTCTCAATAAGCCAAACGGCTTCGTTGTCCACCTGCCATCTAGAGTTAAATCTCTAGGTGGCAATCTTGTTAAATCTTGTTAAAAAAATCTATCCCAAGCGCCGGAGGTTGTTTATTACTGTCGCTGTGGAAATTATGCTCTGCATTATATAGTACGGTCTAGAATCGCAATTCCGTGACCATTCTCTGGCAAGGAAGGTTTGACGATTGATTTGAATTCAATAGATCGTTAAGAACATATTTAGAAAAAAACCTGGCATTTTCCGCCAGAGGGGTAAATCCAAGATGGCTGCTGACACCATCCAGAAGAAATAACTTTTGAACCAAAACACTTAGAATCATGCAGAAGGACATTTTTTGGTATGTAGACCATACGGATTCCAATTCTTACATCAGTTTGACGTTATGGCATCATTTTGCCCCATAAATCCAAGATGGCCGCCATTCGGTAGAACGAAAACGTACATTTTGAACAAGAGTACCTAGAATCATATATGAATTAAACATAATTTCGGGGACGTCAACCATGAGAATTCCGACCCTGACATCAGCTTGACGTTACGACATCATTTGACATATCAATCCAAGATGGCCGCCACCCGGTCGAGTGAAAACGTAACTTTTGAACTTTGATAGTTTATGACGGTACATACCTCTTGTTTAGTACAATCAAGGTCTGATTTGTTTTAACTAAATTGTTACATAATAACTTGAGATACTTCACCTTCGGATTTTCAAGTCAGCTCCCTCCACTCCTGAACTTGATGTATTATTTGCATATTGGGCAAGACTGTCGAGCTACTTTATGGTGAGTAGATAGCAGGAAACGTATCAGTGATGTAACTGAGCTTAAAGATGCCATTGTTAACACAGTATTAGGGATTCTCGGACCTGACTGTGCATTTCAGTATCACAATACGTTTGCATGTTATAAAAGATACACTGATATACGGAATCTCATATTAATTTTGGAGGAACCCGAGGTAACTGTTGAGATAACCAAACTACCAGAAGCAATCCACAATCCTTACACACGCAGCACAAGCTCTCCTAGAGCAGAATCCATATTTGTCCGGACTACATTGATTGTACCATACGTGGGAGTGATAGGGTTCGGTTAAAAAGGAAAAGAGTGAGGGATTAGTTCACACTTTGTAATCACGAAAGTGGTGTGAACTTGCTGGATGCAATGAGATGACGTATTTGCTAGGTGCGCAGACTTGAGTATGTCTGAAAGTATATTTGCTGATACATATACATGTATATGTATATGTATATATATACATATATATATATATATATATATATATATATATATATATATATATATATATATATATATATATATATATATATATATACAAATATACTTTCAGACATACTCAAGTGTATATATATACGTTGACAGGCGTCTTTTTTGCACCCTTGAACATTTGATAGTGCAATATTTGATAGAGGCAACTGAGTTGAGTTTGCGGGTTAATAACGATCCACTCTATGTATGGAGTACTCTCTTCGGAGTCAACGTCATCACCATGCGTTATATCATCGTCATCACCCACAAGCATCGTACTCATCATTTCAATTGTTAACATACGGGATCTCTTAGCCAAAGAGCGAGACAAAGAAAGTCAGCAACTGATCTGACATTTCCCCATGATTCTTTCACATCATAATCATCACTCCATTTTTCACCTGTCTTGAAGTCAAATTTCTTCAAAAGCCTATCTGAGAATCTCTCTTTTCTACGACTCGATAACTAGGACAGAACTCTTTTCACCATAGTTGTCCAACAAACCTTTTTTTACATCTTTGTTGTATATCTCAATATCATAATTATCTGCTAAACTGAACATGAAATCCTTAATATCAGTAACTGTCAAACCATAGCTATCTTTGTTCAATGGCTATAAATGAGACAAAGCTTCCACCAAACGTTTGGTTTCGTTTGAAGAGGATCATATTTTGTTTCTGACTGTTTTGACAAATGAACATATTGCATGAAACAAGTACTATGACAATATATGTCAGTAGCAAATACAATTTCAGGCGTATTTAAATATGTGCATCTAAGAAATGCGTCATCTTTTTAAAAATCTCATTGCATCTAGAAACTTCACTGCGCTTTCGTATTTACACATTCTGAACTTTTCCCTAACTTTTTTCGTTTGTACTCGAATCCTATCACTCCCACATATGGTACAATCAATGTAGTCCGGATAAACACGGATCCTGGTAGAGGAGAGCTTGTGCTACGTGTGGAAAGATTGTTGGTTGCTTCTGATAGTTTGTTTATCTCACCTTTTACTTCCTCCTAAATGGGCCAGAGATTGCGTATACCAGTTTATCGTTTATAACCTGCATGCGTATCCGATAATCTTTATTTTTTGTTTAACAATGTCATTTTTGAGCTCTGTTACGTTATTGACACATTTGCTGCTAGTTTCCCCACCATAAAGTTGATCGACTGTATTGCCCAATATGCAAATAATACATCAAGTTCAGGAGAGGCAGGAGCAGACTTGAAAATCCGAAGGTGAAGTATCTCAAGTTATTACGTATTTTTTTTCATGGCTATGTTTATTTTCAATCATCTGAAATATGGCAAGACAAGAAACAAGAAAGTTTGAAATAATAATAGCTTAATCTACTTGTTTGTTGGTATATAATATAAATGTCTTCAATCAATGAGGCAACCTTGGCATATTGTAAACAAACGTCTCTTTTGGGATAATTATGAAAGAGGGGATATATCTCGTAGGCAATTACCACCTGTTTTAAAACATCATTTGACTGCTCAGTAACTGATAATCTATATAGATGGATGATAATCCTGGCCTGATTGACGCAGGCTTTAACATATAAACATATTTTTCACATGCATCTTGCTATCTGTAATGTGTTCTGGTGGTGACACTTTTCAAGCATACATGAAATTCATGAATTAATTCAAAATTATATTGACATTTAGTTAAATACAGATGACACATCGATTAATGGCCTTGCCATATGATCTCATGTATACTGAACGATAATAGGGAACATATCATATACGGTGTTGAACTCTTCTCAAACTTATAACTATGTCAACAGTGGGTTAAGCAGGTCTCCACTGTACATCAGCTACACCCTTTGACGATATGAAGCACTCAAGATGTGATGATAGATGGATCTAAATAACGTATTTTTTAAATACGGAAATAATAGGCATTGACAGATTCATCTTTCAAAATGGTGCGAATTGTTACATTATGATTATTGAAATAAAAAAATTGATATCACTATCCACCTATCTATCCAACAGCGTCAATAAAATTGCTCTAAGTGACGTAGTGTTTGTGATATGGTGACATTTGTAGGCCACCATCTTTTAAAATGGCCGATATAAATGCCGCAGGAGACAGGAAATTGTATATTTGAAATCGGGGTCCCCTAAAAGATATATTCGCATACTACAATTATTGCTCTGCATACCGTATTTATTAAAATACGGGAATATTGAATTTGGCAGCCATTTTGAAAAATTGTCGTTTCCACGTTACGCCCACTTTTTTTTTAAATTCCACCACGTGGAATTTTAAAGCCATATGTGTATATTATTCAAATCAATAGCCAAACTTTCTTAAGTCACGCTTGGCAGGCCGTTGCAGTCGTCCCACCTGATTCGTCGTACCGCCTATCGAATCAATTAGAAATGATGAACAGTTATTTTGCGTGAATTCTCCAAAGTAAATTTCCGCAGTACGAATCCGGCCGCCGAGCGCTGCACCATCTCCAGATAGACAACGTTCCCGTAGTCTAGCCATGATGTAACGAGGGAGTGGACGAGAGTCTTTGCATGCTGTAGTAGACAGACTTGTTCGCTTCTTAGCAACACGACATAGATTGGAGTAGGCAGCACGATACAAGTTCGATACTTGTCCGACATGACAAGTCGGCTGTCGAGTAAAACACCTATATCACAAACACTCGGTGACAGGTATATGACTGACCAACATATATTGATGGTGGACATTGGAGAACCCGATTGGTTCGGTTTATGCAGCGTTATTTGTCAATGCGTTACTCTTGCACATAGCTAAACGCTTTGCGGATGCAGAGTTTATTATTTTATTTACTTATGATAATTTTACAATTTAGAAATATGAACACGGCAGCCACTTGTCAAGCAATTGGCGAACGACAGTCACTACATTTTTGTTCTTACGAAGCCGTTGCATTTCTGTCTGGCCGTGGCTTTGTTGATTTTTTATTTGTGGTAGAATTCACACATTCACACATAACATTCCTAACAGATTGGAATGCACTGCGAAAGCTTATTTACGTAAGTTAGCGTTTACCTATTTAAAATCTATGTTTAAATATAATATTTGAATGCACATCAATTTGTCATGAAACCGTAGCCACGCTGTCTTTTTTTCCGCCTTGTAGAAAACCGGCCTACTGTCCTATATACATTTTGATCGATACCTCATGCAGATATATTTTAAACAACAGTTTGAGAACTGTCGTGTACTGTATCAACATTATTGCCCATACATGTTTTGCGCGTAAATTATTGTTTACGTAACATGCAGATATTACACAAATTATTATACCTCGGGAGGCATGCACACGCGTATCTTTGCAACAAAAACAGGACCGTATATTTGGGAGGAATGTGGTTTTACGACATTAAAACATATCCGTTTTAACTCACCGTGTTTAGCAACATCGTGACGTCCTTTTCGGTCGTATAGAGCAGACGCCGCCGGTATGTCTTGTGTTGCGTTCAAGCCTAGCTGTGTGAAAACCTGGCGCCTTGGGCGATGTCATATTGACCTTGCCTGTCTACCAAGTTGACAGAACACTTGATCGTTGTGCAGGTATATACGTGTGGCCAATAACTACTTCCGCTAGTGGGTGCACACGAACATCACGACACTTGATATCACGACACCTGACAGCAAGAACTCTTGAATGTTCTTTATTAAGGTCAAAGTCAGGATATTAGCCTATTAAATCATCAATACCTTAACACAATGATAATAAGTCTATATATGCACCTATATCAATGGGCACCTTCTATAATAAATAATAATAATACTAAAAAGCAATAATTATATAGCGCCATAATGGCACGGTACTCTGTGGCGCTTTACAGTACAACAACAACAATAATAATAATAATAAACATACAGAGACATTAAAACATTCAGTTAAATAATTTAAAAACTAAACAACAAATAGTCGTAAACTGAATTAAATAGAACAAAATACAATTATATATAAGGATAGTAAACCTAAAAGATATAGGTGCAATAAATAATTAAGTAATATATTACATAAAAAGTATCAAATAATAATAATAAACATATATATATATATATATATATATATATATATATATATATATATATATATATATATATATATATATATATATAGTTATAATTAGGTGGGATTGAAAATAGTAAGATTACGGATAAAATGTACATTCATGGCATTAAAATAAATGAACTAGTAGGAATAAATATCGAGTGTTATTAAACGGTTGATATGTCAATGTGGTGTCTATGTATTGCTGCCTGAACAGAAATGTCTTTCGTTTCCTTTGAAATTTGTTGCAGCTATTAATATTTCTTATGTTAACAGGCAAACTGTTCCATAGCGTCGCCGCTGCTTTCGTAAAGGTTCTGTCTCCATACGTTACAGTTCTCGTTATTTAACTAGAGCATATTTGTCGTCAGCCAAGTACGAACGTCTCTGATGCAATCATTCAACCGGGTAACTGCTGCTATGCGTTCTTCACGGTCACTATTCATGGAAGAGACATATAATTGTGTGTCGTCAGCATAAAGGTGCACATCTAATTTATAATACCTTATAATATTTCCGAGTGGTCGTGTGTAAAGTGAGTAAGTTTTGGGCCGAGCACCGATCCCTTTGGGACGCCATGTCTACTAAAATGTGGATTCCACAGTACAACAGCATGCAGTTCACGTGCTTGTAGTTGCAACTCTGCAAACATGAAATGCGCAATATTTTGCGCCTGCTATAATCAGGGTTGCTGTAACCCGACATAATAGTTGATTGCATGTCTTTGCGATGGATATAGGCAACACAATGTATAACAGTGCAAATTATTTGGTGAAGTGGTAGCTATCCTGAAATATGAATTGTATAATATGCTTTTGGTAGTCTGTGTGAGAATTCAGATTTAAAATTAAAGAGCATTTGATATATTAATATAACACCTGTGGTCGTTTATCTTTTCATATTTTTCCCAAGATTGAATAACATAGAAGATATATCAGTGCTTGTAAATTGGCAGTCATCTTGGATTTCTTGATGACATCATCAGTATAAGAACTTTGATCTGGTACAGATATATGTGTCTCCAAAATACCCAGTGATAGACACCTTCACGACTAATTTGGAGTAAATAGTTAAGGAGATATGCCAGTTTTAGTGTTACGGCGGCCATCTTGGCAGCCATCTTAGAAAATACCATTACGTAATACGATATTAACATAATACTTAGTTCTATTGGATAGATTGACCCCTAAAACCTAGGTATAGAGACACAAATCACCTTCCTATGCTGAACATGAAGGGAGTGACGGTCATTTATAGGTAATGGCGGCCATCTTGGAAGCCATCTTGAATTTCTCAAATTGCTCAACGGTGACAACATTCCATCAATCAGTTTCTGAAAATAGTGACCCTTGGCTCTCAAAATCAACAGTAAAAAACTTAGTACAACAATGCAACTTTAAGGGGGAAAATGGCAGTTGACTCCCGGACTATATCTAGTGTCACTTGAACGCCATCATCTGGTGGTGTCGTAAGATACGAGGTGTCTTCAGGACACAGAGAGTCGCGGATAATCGACATTTTTGCAGTAAAAAAGTCTGAAAAGACACTGACGAGTTGAGCATCTGACGTGTGCATAGGCAGTAAGCAGCCTCTGTTACCGTTCGAAACATCGCCTTAGTGGCATGCCTACTCTGCTTGGTTTGTTTCTCATAGTACTCAGATTTGGCGGCACGTAGTGACTGGTTGACAACTAAACAAAAGTCACGGTAGATTTGGTGATGTACCTAGAGTTTTGTTGAGCGCCAGCGACGTTCTAGCTGCTGTCGTTTGCGTTTAGCATCACGAAGAGTGTCCGTCTACCATGGGGCGTGTGGTCGGAGCGTTATTGTTCGATTTAACAGTGGTGCCTGGGAATTGACAATATCATTCAACGAGCGATGATAGTTTGTTATTAGATCATGGAGAGGTGCTTCAATGTCACATAGGTTTTTGTCCTGACAAATGCATTCTTTGAATGTTGTAGTATCGATCGCACATAATTTTCTAAATTTATCAATCGCTCGATTTGTGCGTGGTTTTGACAAGCGAGCATAGCACGCTATTGCGTAGTGATCACCACTGATGTTTCGAGACGTATCACATAACACTGGATCAGTCACTTCTAATTTCTGTATGATGTCGTTGGATTCTTCATTTGTTATTACGACATCCAGCGTATGACCTTTTATGTGCGTTGGTTCATTGACATGCTGCTTGAGTTCGCAGTTGGAGAGCGAATCTTTGAACCTATGTGCGTCTGTGTTGGTGTCTAAGTCAAGGTGAAAGTTGACATCCCCAACGTTGATGCTGTCTGCGCATTCAATTGCAACATGCTCAATAAAGGATGACCATTGTTGGAGAAAAAAAACGCTTGTTTTGAATCCCTTCTGAGTGGATGTTGGCGGGCGGTATACGAAAATAAAATGAATTGTTACACCGTGATGTCCAACACGGCAGTTTATAATATTCAAAATGTGACACAGTAGTGTCAGTGTGGGATGATGATACTGTTGTCACCGACAGTCCTGTTTTAAACATGATTCCCACGCCGCCAGCGATTCTCTCAGTATTTCGTGGAACGTGATAAAATTCATATCCAGTGGGGACCACCTCACTGATGCAGACCGCGTCAATGTCACTGCGAAGCCATGTCTCTGTTAGGCACATACTGTCGTAGTCGTGAGAGGTGACATAGCCCGAAATTGAAAGAGTTTTTTTTCTTCACAGAACGAGTATTCAGGCAGCACACGCAATACAAAGACGGTGTAGTTACTCTCGTTATATGTATTAAGCTGTCCCTGCCATTGGTTGTATGTCGACGTGTACTTGTAGTCAGGATTTTATTTATTTGCGAGGATGTGTGCGTTTCACTTATTGTGCGCTTGTGATTGGTCGATGACTGATCACTGTGGATATTCCTCTTCTTCTTCTTCTTCTTCTTCTTCTTCCATATATTGGACTGGGCCCTTTCCGGGCGTTAAAACTCCAATCGAAGTTTGTGCACTTGGGGGGATGTATGCTCTCTTAAAACAGTTAATGTAAAAACAAAATTTGTATTAAAACGTTACGAAAGTTATTTTATGGACCTATAGTGATTTAAAAATATGTATTACTATGATGTACGTAGTCTTATGAAGATATTAAGGCAGATGTTAAGGCCCGAAGGCCAGTTCTGAAAGCCTCTGGGCATGTGGTGGCTGATAGGCTTGTGGAGAGCCTATTCCTCTGTCTAAGGGTTGCATGACAAAATGAATGGTAAAGGGCTGGGTATGCCCATGCATATCGAAAACGCTGGGCTCCTAGCTTTCTGGTGTCACTCCGTTGGAGGTACTGGTCTAAGGTGATGTCAACATGACCGGTGTTGATTTTGTGAAGGAGAATTAGGCGGTTGTTCTTCCTCCTTGCGTCCAGGCTTTCCCAGTGTAGCGCCTTTAGCATGTCATCAACACATCCTGGTATTCTGTTTTTGTAGTCGCCGCAGCAGAATCTTGCTGCTCGTCGCTGTACTCTCTCTAGTTGGCAGATGTCATTCTGAAGATGGGGATCCCAAGCAGCAGAAGCATGTTCCATAATGGGCCGTACCATGGTGGGGTAGGAAATGGCCTTGACCTTGGTTGAGCAGTCATTGATGTTTCGTCGCAGGAAACCAAGGACTCTGTTTGCTTTCTCTGCCTTATTGCAGTATGTCTTAACAATGTTAGGTCGTCAGTGATTGAGACGCCAAGGTATCTACTTGTGTCGGGTGTATCTAGCATTTTGCTATGGATAACATACGATGTTGTACGGGCCAGTTTGGGTTTCTTTGGCATTACTCTGATGGCTATGCACTTTCCTGGATTAAATTCCTTCTGCCAGTATTTCTCCCACTGTTCCAGTGATGACAGATCTGACTGGATAGTCTACTGGTCTCTTTCACTAGTGATGCTCTTAAAGAGGAGGCAGTCATCTGCGAACAGCTTGGTACAAGAGGAGTGTACGACATCTGGAAGATCATTAATGTACGAAAGGAAAAGAAGAGGTCCTAGGACGGTGCCCTGGGGCACTCCCGACGTGACATTCGCCTGGGTGGAATGTATCCCCTCCAGCAGGACCTCCTGCGTTCTGTCGGCCAAGAATGATTTAATCTAATGGAACGTGTTTTCTCGAATGCCATAATAGTCGAGTTTGTGAAGGAGACGACCGTGAGGCGCCTTGTCGAACGTCTTGCTAAAATCACATAAAATGACGTCTACTTGATGACCTGCAGGAAGTTGGTTGACAATCTCGTGGACAGTGACTACAAGCTGGGATTCGCAGGAGTGCCTGCGTCGAAACCCGTGTTGACTGTTGCAGAGTACCTTATTCTTGCCGAAGTGCTTCATGATGCTACTGTGGACAATGCTCCA
This sequence comes from Oasisia sp. SBJ-2009, assembly GCA_964017155.1. Taxonomy (NCBI): domain Eukaryota; kingdom Metazoa; phylum Annelida; class Polychaeta; order Sabellida; family Siboglinidae; genus Oasisia; species Oasisia sp. SBJ-2009. The sequence goes on from OZ024862.1 coordinate 7,848,265, forward strand.
GTTCCTCGCTCCAGTACCTTGCACGTGATGGACATGAGTGACACAGGGCGGTAGTTGCTTGGTTGGTCTTTCTCCCCTTTCTTGTGTATGGGTACGACCAATGCCTTCTTCGAATCACTCGGAACTTCACCTGTATCACTCGAAAGCTGGAATTGTCTTGTGAGAACTGGCGTTATTTTGTCGGCGGCAGTCTTAAGTATAAAGGTTGGTCTTTCAATAGTTTATTCACCCCTGTGGGTTCGATGTTGATGTTTTGCATTGACCCAAAGGGGCTAACTCCTTTGTCTGGCATGCTGGACAAATCTTCGTTCGTGGAGTTGTTGTTGTTTACGTCCTCCGCCTCGGCACCGCACTTGGTGGGAAGTCTAGCAGCAATGCCAAGTTCACGTAACAGTGTCCAAGCGTGACTTATTGGAATGTCTGCTTTCGACCACTTAACAGGCAGTGTAGAACAATTGGCCTTGTGTTGTCATGCTTTACCGGATAAAGCGAATTGCGGCTGCCATTGAAGCGTGACGGCCAATCTGCCAGCAGGCTGGGTGTGCACTGTGGTTCCAGGTGTCGTCAAGCTTGACTGATCAACAATATAGCAAACCAATGTCTTAAAATCCATAACACTCACATATATGGCGTACTTGTGTGAAATTGTCCGACGAATTGTAGTGCAGGTATTTCACAAATCACACCACATAAAAATTATAAATGTACGACGGTCACAACTTATAGAAAATCAAAATAATGTCCAGAGCTTGCAAGGTGCCACCCCACTGGAGCAATCGGCGATGAATGTATGTTTGCTTAGATGTTTTGCTTAGATGTGCATGATGATGCACATCTAAGCAAAACGGGTTATTGACCCTAGTTAATCTCAATATGTGTAAATAACTACTGGCACGATTTACTCATGCTATTTTATTTTTGGATATAGGATATAGTTATCAATCAAGAACAAATATTAATTACCCGAAGCGCTGCTAGGATGGAAGTGGATGGCTAAGAAGGACTGAGGGAAGACATCCGTGGACAAGGAAATATGATGTGGTCGGACGTCAAAAGGAAGTCTTGAGCACTCGCTTGGAGGGAACATAGATCGAATACGAATACGAATACATTTATTTCAGGTAAAAACCCATATACAATTGGTACATACATTAGCACATCTAAGTAGCCTATAAAAGATCAAATATGTTAAAAAATGAATAGATGAAAAAGGTTATAAGTTAAATAAATGTACAATTGTAGAAAAACAGATAAAATAATGAGCAATATACAGGATGTAATTATATAATAAATATGCAATTAATTCATGTAAATAAACACCTTTTGAAAAGTAAGTTATATAAACAACTTACTGACTTTAAAAATATATATAATAATAAATAAATAATAATAAAGTTATATGCGAGACATGATGACTATCTTACAGATTTACTGTGAACAATGAATTATCCGTTGATATATCGATTTATTGCAAAACCTGCGACAGTATCTTTGTTTACATACTATCACTACACTTTACTTCACATAGATCTACCAGCATACCAACAATCGATGCATTATGGTATCATATACTATGTACCTGTACGTACTATGAACGTTTTGCTACGTTTATGTAATATCCTTATACTTTGATATAATATTTAATGTTGAACGAGCATCGGTACTTTGTGATGTTACTTTAACATTTACTTCTATTGGGCGGTAAAACGTATTGTATAAATTTCATTGTAATATAGCACAATTATATTTTATTTTCACAAGAGCAATAATTGAGAATGAAAATATGATAACACCAGTGAGATGAATATAGATCAAAGAACAACTTCTAACTTATTTTACATAATATAATGTAACCATAAAATAACATAATACAACACAACACAATACAAAAAAACCAACATAATACGATACAATTGCACAGTTTGGTGTGCTACTACCGCTGTAGAAAATATATTTACGAGCTGTAACAGAAATAATATGACTTATACGGCGATATGTCATTCTCGAGCTAAAACACGTAATGAGTGCAATACAAATGATAAGATAACATACAAAGCAACAGTCGTAGTAAACTTGTCACATTAGTAAGCGTTTACAGTACAAACATTTGGTTAAGATTATCAGTTAGTATCCAAAGCCAATACAGAAATGTACACCTATAATACAACATATTTCAGTTGACTGGTGCGTGCGTGCATGACACTGCATGTGTGTGTGTGTGTGTGTGTGTGTGTGTGAGTGTGTGTGTGTGTGTGTGTGTGTGTGTGTGTGTTTGTGTGTGTGTTTGTGTGTGTGTGTGTGTGTGTGTGTGTGTGTGTGTGTGTGTGTGTGTGTGTGTGTGTGTGTGTATGAGTGTGAGTGTGTGTGTTTGTGTGTGTGTGTGAGTGTGCGTGTGTGTGTTTGTGTGTGTGTGTGTGTGTGTGTGTGTGTGTGTGTGTGTGTGTGTGTGTGTGTGTGTGTGTGTGTGTGTGTGTGTGTGTGTATGCTTATGCTTATGCTTATGCGTGCGTGTGTGTAGAAATAATGGGCCAAACCTAGACAATTTCTGACCGTGATTAAAGAGTAAAACAACTACCCAAACAATGGTGCATTTATCCGGTCTGTCCAAATAACTCTAAAATATATCGATAGTCAGGACGACTATATTCGTTTTCACCCCGTACTTCTACTCAACATTATTTCTTTGCGTTGACGTTCACCAAATCCTCCATGTGCACCTTCTTGAAATTCGCTGCTGGTTCATTTCAAATGGTCTGAGGCCATGTATAGTAAGGCTAACGCAGCAATAGGCCAATAGCGCAGGCAATTTTCAAAAGTCTAATGTGACAGGTACTCCCATTACTTCATACATGCCACATTTTTGGGATGGCAATCCGTATTTTTGACCTAACATTCTGTAAGAATCCGTATCAATCCGTATCACTAATCAAATATTCTAGTTAACTGGCCTAAGTTATTAAGGCCTTTTTAAGACGTATGTGTATGTGTTTAGAATGTCATTCTGCACCACTTCCGCTAAAAAGAAGTCAGATATATATTTTAATTGTGTTTTGGATCAATGTAATGCCGTCGAGTCTACGTAAATAAGACGATGTCACAAGGCGCGAGCAGTTAAATTAGCGCAGCCCAGACACATCGGGGCCTCAAACCCCGGCTTGTCAAAGGCGATGTCTAGCATGTGCATTGCGAAGTCGAAAAAACCAATTAGCCATATTTTATAAAATATGCTTAAAACAAATATATCTGCATTATATAGAATAAAAAGTTAATGATGTAGCCTTTGAGTTGGGGACATATTCGCAAATCGCAAGACATCGGCTTTGCGGTCGTGATACGTCTGGGCAGCGCTATGTATTGCTCACGCCCAGTGATACCGGCTTATTTACGTCGTCTCGACGACATTAAATTGATATAAAACACAATTAAAATAAATTATATCCAACTTCGTTGTAGCGGGTGCAGAATGACATTCCAAACACATACACATCGAAAAAACATGGTAAAACCGTTTTGAAAAGGCCCTAATAATTTAGGCCAGTTAACTGGAAAAATACCGACATTTTAGTTCACTTCAGCACGTTTAAACTGCATACCGCAAAACAGACAGTGTTATCAACATATTGAAATCAGAAATACAGGCGGATTCGCCGCGTCGGGCTCCATTTCCTGTACTGCTTTTCATAATCGTCAAGCGCCTGCCACACGCCCTGTTCACACCCGTTGAGCCACCTGCCGCAGTTTTCAGAACAAATTTACCAGCGCGCCATCTATTACGCGCTACAATAAACTAATCGGTGGTTTAGTTCGTTCGTTTCGAATCGAATTACTTAGTCGCTAACAGTAAACGATTATGCCATTGTGCTGTAATTTTGTGGCACATACAAGGACATAATATGGTTAAAAATAATGTCTCCGTAAATTTAGTTAAAATCCGTATAAAAATGGAGTACGGCCGTATCACTTAAAAATCGGCCAAATTCCGTATCGGATACGGGTAATACGAATCATGTGGCACTTTATGATTATCGTTACGTTGAACAATGCAGTCTACCTAGGATAAGAATGTGGTCGGAGTTGCGTTTGATAAGACTGTTCGTTGTTTGGAGAGAAAACAGTCATCGCCGTCACAATCTTGTAAACGTCTGTAGTTACGACACACGCCCATAGGCCTATTTTTAAGTAGTGGCGACGCCTGTCGTATTTATACGTATCCGCGTAGTTGCGCTGCCTGACTTGATCTTGAAGAATGCACACAGCGCCGACGAATGACCTGGTAACTGGGACGTTTAATGAAGGTGACCTAATTCAGAACAATTGTTGAGCGTAAAGATATATAGAAAGCATACACACGACGAAGGTCCCTTGAACTACACACCAGAGCTTGTTGTAAAATGGCACTGCAAGCACGGGCGTCGATCGGTGGGGGACGGGGGGGGGGACGCGTCCCCCCACTTTTCAGGGTGGGGGGACAGCATAGGAATTGTCCCCCCACTTTTCAGTTCAGAAAAAATTGGGAGGAATATAGCCTGACTCAACACTCCTCTCTCTCTCTTAAAAGCCGCTACATGGGACTAGCTAGACAATAAAGTCGCGATATGAAGTTCAGAAAAGTTATTTATCGCAAATTAACATGAGGCAAACAAGTGTTGAGGCATGTTTAGCTGTTAGTGCGCCATAATCCGTGATAGTTATTTAAACAAACGAAATATTTTAATGTATTGAATGAAATTTAAGCAACTCTTCACAGTAGTCATCACAGGAGAGTCATCGAACAGCACATGGCATTTATACCAAAAAGGCTTTGTTATTTCGCTGCACATTGATGATTTTTAATTTGTCGCGCAGAAAGGCCAATCGGAAAATGTATAACTACCGGAAAAATGTAAGCCGCTGCTGGGCTCTATCAGTTTGCAACCTTGTGTTGATATTATTAATAGGCTCTAGCCAACAAGCACATTTTAAATGATGACATTTGTTCACCCTTCGCCTCCTTCATGTTTATCGCCTACGACAGAAGCGGCGGATTCCTGCACTTTGTGTAACTTATTCCCATTTGAGTGATGACACATTTCTTTGCCAAAATGTTGGATTGGGAAGTTATACACAGGCACAGCATGGGCGTCGATCAGTGGGGGACGAGGGGGACGCTGACCACCCCACGGCCTGAGGGGGTCAGCATAGGAAATGTCGTCATACTTTTTCAGTTCATACAGCAAATTTATAGGCATATTAGCGAAACTGATCACTCCCCTCCCTTAAAAACCCTACATCAGTCTAGTAGTAAAATTAATAATAAGAACTAAAC
>OZ024862.1:7858569-7903569 GCA_964017155.1 Oasisia sp. SBJ-2009
GTTAAGTAGCTCTTGTCTGTTCGAGAGTTAATAAATGGTAGCAATTAACAATTCCAATTATTAGTTTCCTAAAATAAACGTGTTGAAGAAGAGTGACACATAATTTAAATTGCACGAAAAGCAGCACTGGCAGAGAGCTACCAATATCCCAAATGCCCTGTCGCCAACCCAAGAAGGTTATTCTAATTTTCGTCACATGGATTTCGTTTGGCACTGTAACTACTAATCATGTTACGTTCGCATGTGCAGTGTGTGTCATAATAGTAGTCAGGGATTTTACCATGCATGGCTGTAGCAGGGATCGTGAACACCACAGCAGAGGTCACTTATTATGCCCAGTCTAGAGCCAAATCATTATAAATTAGCGACATGTGACATCCGATACATTTCATAGCGTCATGGATATAGAACATAATATTATGTCAACGACAAATGCACTGTAATAAAAACAATACATGTTATATATTATATATATATATATATATATATATATATATATATATATATATATATATATATATATATATATATATATATATATATATATCATTGATATATATATATATATATAATAAAAACATTTATATAGCGCTATAAATCCAAGTTACCTTGTTCGAAGGCGCTGTTAAAAGAAATTATAGAAAGAAACTAAAAGTTAAAAATCATTAAAACATGGCATGAAATATCGAAATAAAAATACAGACACTTATAATAAAAAAATATTTATAATAATAATACATAATAAATTATTATGAAAGTAAAAGTACCAAAGGCAGCTCAGAATAATAAATAAATAAGTAAACCCTAAAAACTCTTTTGAATAAATAAGTTTTAAGGAGTCTTTTGAACTGGTATAGTGAATCACATGTTCGCATATTGCGTGGTAGATCGTTCCATAAGCAGCGATGTAGAATGCTCGATCACCGAACTGGCGGAGATGTGCCTTGTGTACAACCAGCAGGGACTCTGATGACGATCGCAATGTTCTGATTGGCTGGTAGAACTATATATATATATATATATAAATATATCAATGATATATATATATATATATATATATATATATGAATAAGAATAAGAATACATATTCATATATATATATATATATATATATATATATATATATATCAATGATATATATATATATATATATATATATATGAATAAGAATACATATTCATATATATATATATATATATATATATATATAATTGTGTATATGTATTATGTATATATATATATATATATATATATATATATATATATATGTGTGTGTGTGTGTGTGTGTGTGTGTGTGTGTGTGTGTGTGTGTGTGTGTGTGTGTGTGAATATGTGTGTGTTTGCGTGAATTTGTGTGTGTTATCTACAGTATTATTTCATAGACAATTATGCTATGCGATTTGGCATATATATATATATATATATATATATATATATATATATATATATATATATATATATACGTGTGTGTGTATATATATATATGTATGTATATATATATATTATATATATATATATACATGATATATATACATAGGGAAACTTATTATTTCATAGACAATTATGCTATAAAATACATACATACATACATACATACATACATACATACATACATACATACATACATAGTATTACATACATACATACATACATTAGTTTCCCACAATATTTGTATTTTAAACCAGTGCTCGTCTGCACACACGTTACCAATGAGTGAATGACACTTCCACGAGCACTGCACTGCACTGGTGACTGTGACTGTGTCTGTGAATGGGAATAACTTTTGAATGTCTAATTAAATACAAAATATACACTCATGACCTAAAATGTAAACTAGATAAAACTCGTCCGTACCCTTTGTTCACATCTCATAAGGAATAGCTTTACATTGTATCTGTGGCTCATGACACGAGAAAAATGTAATGTGCTGTCAAATCAGGTAGGACACACGGTTTTGAACATGGCATTTTTGTGAGCTTTTGATTTTGCCATCTGTTTTCATAAGAAACATGTTCTAGTTCCGTAACATGGTGTTTGCTTAACCTTAACGTAATAGGTGTGACTGATTTAGTACATAGATGTGATATGAAAAAAAGTGATGAATAAATATTTCTGGACACGGTCCTTGGAAGGATATTTACTGCACAGTCAGTGCAAATAGGACACGCGGTTTTTAACCTTGATGTTTTTGTTGTTGATATTTTTGAAGCTGCTAGTCTATTTTATAAAAAAAAAGTATTTATTGTAGTTCCGTAACAGTCTGTTTGCATATATGTACCATAATAAGTATTAGAGAATCAGCACATGATATTCATATAATGAATATGAAATAACTCTGATAAGCTCCTCATATATGTATGGGGTATGTGTTATTAATAATACAAATGTGTAATATACATACAAGTGATTGTGTCTGCCCTTTTTTCCAGAAAGAGGCTACAATGATGCATGGACAAGATTATGACACATATAATGGATATCTTGCATGAAGACTACATATCACTGGTTCCAACCGAAGGAGTGATATTGGTGTGAACACTTATTTCTGTGTTGCCGCTCATTTGAAATGTGTGTTGATTAGATGATATCACATAAATAAAATAATACAACATTGTTTCAGAAGCTGGGACATTGTCTACTACTTCAATATACTCATTGTTTCTTTTGTCTATAGTAGTATAATATTATTCAAGCCAGAATGGGGATTTCACAGTTGTTCCTCTTAACTAAGCAATTGCTCATTATATTTAGATTCCTTATAGTTATGGTGAACTACACTCTGTCTAAAAGTGTGGTCCAAATTGTTTGGTTTAATATATTTAATTAATGTTTTAACACCTTATGACTAAATGATTTATGTAGATGTGTTATTTATTATTAACTGAATTCATGACTTCATAAACAGCCCTACTCTACACCTCTATGTATTTGTCCTTCAGTGCAAGACAGATTGCTGAACATGTATATGGGATTATCTTCTCAATGATAGTATGACCAATCCTGTACTGATACTCAAGAAATTGGTAACTGTTACCTATAAGACATATATCATGAAATAATAACTTGCATTTGTAAAAATAAATGTGTGTGAACTAAAATTACTATTCACAAGTATTGCAGTGGTTATATTTTATCAGGGTTGGAGGAATTCAGAGTGGACTAAGTGTTCAGTGCATTTTTTAGACATGTATTTATATACGTCCAAACTTAGGTTCATACCATGCACTATTTTGGGATGGGTCACATTCTGGAACAGATGTGTGTGTGTGGTTGATTGTTTTTTAAATATGTATGTGGCCCTGGATTCCTGTTGCAAAAATTCATGATAAATGACCATTCCTCCATAGAGTTTGTAATAAATCAATCACTGCATTATTTGATTATTACTTTTCACCATCAAATCCTATCACCATCCGCTTAGTTGTTTTCTCTGAATTAGGATCCTAGTAAAGCAAAGTGAGGTGTATTCGACACTTATTATAATCATAATGTTCTACAATGTCAATTGCACTTCAGTAAGCCAAACCTATGTAAACCAGTTTACAATGTTATTGTTGTGTACATGAAATATTCAAATTGTAAATAAAACCATTAATATATACTGCTCACAACACTGATACAAATTGCAACTTATTTAGCAAACACAGTGATGATAATTGTGTACCTTAGCTAATCAAGGAACAGACAACCTCGTTTTAAATTAAGCCAATATGACCATAAACCATTAACAGTATTATTAACTATTCACCCCATGCTTGCATGTCCATGTAATAGCTGTTGCAGGATAAGACACGACAAGGCCATGCAAACCTTTTATTTATCAAACAAATATATACACAGAATATCGTCAGTGTATAATAGTGAACATTTCTTTATTGACGGTAGCCTGGTAATTAGTATATTCTTATCTACAAAAACGAGTTTGTTGTGTGACAAACTGCCCCAGGTTGCTTGTTTGTAGGTTTGGTTGTTACCAAGTAGCTAGGGGTTTGGGTTAATTTTATGGATAATAAATAATCCATTCATGAAAAATTACTGATACATGCCTCTATACCACCTATATAAAAAACATTTGTTCTGACCACATTTCTGACCGTTTGACTCCACCAGGAGTGTTGGCCAGTATACCGACAAGACAAGATTGTCATGTTCTCCCGCATTTCATTACTGTATAACATACCTTGGTAGGTAGACAATCTATGATAACAAACCTGTAACTAAGCTCTGTCTGAAGCTTAGCAACGACAACGTGCACCAATATTCGCGTGGCCACCAGGTCCAGGCTATAAATAGACAAGCCTTACCTGCGCAATCTGCAGATGGTTGCTGCTCTTTGTAGATTGCACAGGTCCAGCTAATGCGTATAAAATAAACGATAATAGCTGAAGCCAAGCCAAACATTATACTAAAGCAACCAAATAATTGAAACGTCAACATAATGTTCACACAATAAATTATGTAATATAGTCGTCGCTAGAAATCGAAGAGTTACAGCAAGGCGCTCAACAAGTGGTATTGCGTCGCGCATGGCTGTGTCTTTATGGACGATTAACGGCGAAGAAGATATTGAAACTGCTGTGCATCCATCCGGACAAAGTTTGCAAATGTTCTGTGTTCCTCCACTTTAATTTCCTTCACCAGAGCATGGCATGCGCCGAACGGCGCCGCGCAATGCTTACGCGAACCCACCATCTTTTCCATTTCTTCAGGTTTTCTTTCTCTTCGTCATAATTTACTGCAGCACAGCCAATGCACCGAGCAAAATTGCATGTTCTTCTACGCGGGTGGTGTAGTGGTTACCACATCCGCCTGCCACGCCGGCGGCACGGGTTCGATCCACGGTACCGTCAGTTGTGATAAAAAAATCTGGCTCTCAACATTGGGGACTGTGTATCCCTCGTGAATCGGAGAATCACGATAATGTCGGTCCCGTCTCAATTTGGGACGTAAGAGAACCACTGAGGACGACAAGCACCCTGGCAGTGACCATGCTCAGTGACTCCTGCGTTAGCACAATATTGGGCTGTTTGGAGTAAATAACCTGAGACCTGAGACTGCTGCTGATTCAACTGTCAGCCATTGCCGTAAATAAGCATGTATGCCTTCACCTTATGACGTCATTTACGCAACTCTCCCGACCCGATTGTTTAGCCACGACTATATGTGTCATGTACTCGTACGAGTGACTCGTACGAGTGACTCGTACGAGTGACTCGTACGAGTGACTCGTACGAGTGACTCGTACGAGGGACTCGTACGATGGACTCGTACGAGGGACTCGTACGAGGGACTCTTACGAGGGACTCGTACGAGGGACTCGTACGAGGGACTCGTACGAGGGACTCGTACGAGGGACTCGTACGAGGGACTCGTACGAGGGACTCGTTCGAGGGACTCGTACGAGGGACTCGTACGAGGGACTCGTACGAGGGACTCGTTCGAGGAACTCGTACGAGGGACTCGTACGAGGGACTCGTACGAGGAACTCGAACGAGGAACTCGAACGAGGAAGTCGTACGAGGAACTCGTACGAGGAACTCGTACGAGGAACTCGTACGAGGAACTCGTACGAGGAACTCGTACGAGGAACTCGTACGAGGAACTCGTACGAAGAACTCGTACGAGGAACTCATACGTGTGACACCCTTTACGCAACTCGAGCCGCGGGCCGTTAACCGACAGCGTTACGCCGCATTTATTTATTATATCCAACATTTGTTAACGCACGTAGTTCTGCCATCAGTTATAGCAGTTAAAATCTAAACGAACTCAAAGATGAACTAAAAAAGAAATAAACAGCGCGCACGCGTAAAGAACGCGATGACATAAACGGACCGAGTTGCGTATCAGCGCCCCCTGGCGACAATGTAGGTTCTCCCTCGCACTACGTATTTATTGTGAATAACAACCAAAGTTGTAATATTATTTTTAATAATTCTACTAGTTTGTGTTGATTAAACATGCTGTCAAACAAAACGACGATTGTCATATTTCCCATAGCATAGGCGATAATGCCGCTCCATAAATTACTATCATGGATATATGGTTGCATATGTGTAATATTGATCAAACTTGTCTCGGTAGTATATACCGCTGTTGCTTTTGTGTACTTTATCTTTGAACATTTATGCAGCACGTGCTCTTCCAGTTTGTGGCATGATTTTCATGAAATCGTTATACCTTTGGGAAAACGCCATAATACCGCACTGTCACGAGATTTCGCGATGCACAAACTTGGGTCACGAGACTCTTTTTTATAATACAAATTCCATTTCACTGGCAGTATATGTAATTATAGTTAGTGTTATATTAAATATATGTCTATATCAACAATGTGTGGCGGCAAAACAGATTCTACGCAAGTGCCTAGCGCGTGGTTATAAACGTAATTTTTTGGCAATCAGATAACTATCCAGGAAGCGTTATAGGTTTATGTAAGTAAACAGTTCTTATGAGGATCAACATCAAATAAAAACACTATTCAGACATGCCACATTTTTGGGATGGCAATTCGTATTTTTAACCTAAAATTTTGTAAGAATCCGTATCAATCCGTATTATTAATCAGATCTTCCAGTTAACTGGCCGAGGTAATTTAGGCGTTTCCAATATGTTTTTTTGCACGTTTTGTTTTCGATTATTGGGGCCAGTATACTGCAAGATTACTGAAGTTTTACTTCACTTCAGCACGTTTAAATTGCACTCTGCGTCGAACTCCATTTCCGTAATGCTATTTATAATCGTCACGCGCCTGCCACGCACCCTGTTCACACCCGTTGAGCCACCTGCCGCAGTTTTCATAACAAAAATGTACCAGTACGCCATCTATTACGCGCTACAATAAAATCATCGGTGGTTTAGTTCGTTCGTTTCGAATCGATTTACTTAGTCACTAACAATATACAGTTATTCCATTATGCAGTATAGTTTTGTGACGCATACAAGCCATAATCTGGCTTAAAATGTTTTCTCCATAAATTAAATTAAAATCCGTATCAAAACGGAGTACGGCCGTATCACTTAAAATACCGCCAAAATCCGTATCGGATAGGGGTAATCCGTATCATGTGACATGTCTGCACTATAATTATTTATGTTATGTGTTAAAAAAGGGTCCATCCTAAGACAGAAAACAATTGTCTACAGGCTCGTCCAGTTGGCTAAGTAATTACTTCCGCCAATGGTAAAACCTAAACATATATTAATTAATAAAAAACATGCAATAAACCACATTCTCAATGACAAGCTACTCTCAACAAGACTTCTGCACACAAGTTCAAGGATATGTGCGCTAACCTCAATGGTTTCCTGAGTAGAAAGACATGTTGCTGTGTTTTTTATGCCCCATATGAGCATGCTCATGAAATGTCATTGTTATCACTAATAGTACCCAAGTGTTTGAAACTGTCAACCCTCTCCACCGCCCTCAGATCTATCACGAATGACCTTCCTGTCGATCTTTCCATGCCAGTTCTAAGAACAAGTTCCTTGGTTTTAATAACATTTAATTCACGAAAACTGTCTTTCAACATTGTACTCAGCACGTGCTCAATTCGTGCCATCTGATGCCATGTGTACGGGGTGAAAAAGAGAGAATACACCCTTGAGGGGGGTCCATTGTTCACAATAATCTCACCAGGCAATACAGGTTTGGCAGACTGGCCCACTTTGGTCGATCGCACACAAATTGCCTTGTCACAAAACCTTGTCACAAAACGAGATCAAAATTTGAGTCTATATATTTTACAGTCTAGGAATCAAAACATGATTTTGAATGGTTTGAAAAGCAGCGGATATATCCATGAAAATAAATCCGACACAAGTAACAGCTTTATCTAAGTGACTAGCGAAGAGATATATCAGAGCTTGAGTTGCTTTTCGACACCTTTCCTAGCCCTATACAAGAATTATAACCGGCCTATGCGATCGGCCAAAACGTAGTCAGGCGAGCCGAGTTATTCAAATATGGTATGTTATGTGTATACAAATGAATGGCTCAGAACTGGGATACGAAACTGTAATACGTTACGTTAGATTGGCACGACTAAAGAAATCGTTTCAAAAATAGATGACAGCATTCCGTAAAGGTTCAGACAAAGGACATTTTTATAATATCATTTGCCAAACCGAAATGGGATACTAATCAAATATTATTATTCATTCCTAGGCCTTGAGCATCAGCGTACAGTGTAAAGTTCAAGATAATGTAACATAACTCGGCGCACATATCACGAGATCGCATTTGAAGCGGCCGTCTACATATACGGTGCCACAGATCGATATGAAGGGGTATAGCTCGGTAGTTGCCTTAGACGAACAAGCACGGCCGCGTGATCGACCCGGCCGTCGAACCGACGAAGAGAAGACATGCATCTAGTAAGTTATACGTACAACTAGTGAGTGTGTGTCTTACCATTTCCATATATACTAAGTTCTAAGGGATATTATGCAAACCGAAATGAGACGGTCATCTGATTGCGTGTGGCGTGTGTGTGTGTGTGTGTGTGTGTGTGTGTGTGTGTGTGTGTGTGTGTGTGTGTGTGTGTGTGTGTGTGTGTGTGTGTGTCTGTGTGTGTGTATGGGTGTGTGTATGTGTGCGTGCGTGCGTGTGTGTGCGTGCGTGTGTGTGTGTGCACGCGTGTGTGTATGTGTGCGTGCGTGTGTGTGTGTGTGTGCGTGTGTGTGCGTGTGTGTGTGCGTGTGCGTGTGCGTGTGCGTGTGCGTGTGCGTGTGCGTGTGCGTGTGCGTGTGCGTGTGCGTGTGCGTGTGCGTGTGCGTGTGCGTGTGCGTGTGCGTGTGCGTGTGCGTGTGCGTGTGCGTGTGCGTGTGCGTGTGCGTGTGCGTGTGCGTGTGCGTGTGCGTGTGCGTGTGCGTGTGCGTGTGCGTGTGCGTGTGCGTGTGCGTGTGCGTGTGCGTGTGCGTGTGCGTGTGCGTGTGCGTGTGCGTGTGCGTGTGCGTGTGCGTGTGCGTGTGCGTGTGCGTGTGCGTGTGCGTGTGCGTGTGCGTGTGTGTGTGGTTGAACAAGGCTTAACAAGGCTTAACAAGGTTTAACAAGTTGCCGTCCAAAACCAAGCACCAGGCGGCATGTGAACAAGGAAGCCTGCGGCTTATCGAGTGTTCACTAAATTATAAAACTAAAGGTGTACATAAATTAGTATTATACTTAAAATTATAAATATACAATATTATAAAATGCACTAAAATGCTACTAATTAAAATACGTTGTCTCTAAAAATACATAAGTAAAATAAAAAAGTATACGTTGTCTCTAAAAAATATACAAGTAAAATAAATACATAAAATGTCCTACAATAACACAAGTTGTTATAATAATAGATTAATAAAAATAAATATATGTATAAATAATTTAATCAGAATTAAATAATTTCTAAAACATTTAAGTGTTCAACCTAGGTATAGCCCGCCCTTGCCAGATAATTGTCAATTTTATTTTTACATATTTACACTGCTGGCATTTACACAATCATGACTTAAACGATTCCAATCATTTATTGTTCTCTGGGAGATGTAGAATATTTTCTTTTATCTAACCTACAGTATGGCTTGACTAACGCTATCTTATGCCCCCTTGTCACCCTATCTTCTTTTAGTTTGAAAAAACATGTTGCTTAAATATCTTCATATCCATTCAATATCTTAAAAACTTCAATTAGGTCTCCTCTTAATCTTCTAGTTTCTAATGTTGTCAATCAATGTCAAATACATTCTAACAGGCGTCTTTCGTTGCATAAATTTTTAAGATCTGGAATAAGTTTAGTTGCCCTGCTTTGAAGTCTTACAAGTTTATCGATGTCTTTCTTATGATATGACCTCCATACTTGAATGCAATATTCCCAGTGTGGCCTAACCATTCCCTTGTACAATGGTATGATTAATGTCTTCTCCATATAAGTAATGTTCCTTCTAATTAGCCCTAATATTTGGTTGCCCTTTGCAGCAACAAGTCCACATTTCTCCGAAACTGTCATGCCGGCACTAACTGTAACTCCTAGGTCCTTTTATTTACACTTATGCCTAATATAGTTATGCCCATAAAGTGTTCCTTGCTCACATTACCATGTCCAATGTGGATGCATTTACATTTACCAAAATTAAATAACATCTGCCATTTTTAAGACCATTTGACTAACTTGCTTAGATCATCTTCATATCACTGGAGGGAACTTTGGCGTTGAAAAACAAGAGGAAATATTGACTGATAAGTATTATTCTTATGTGAAGATTATTCATAAAGTAGTACTAGACATATATTGGGTATTAGTTTAGTTAAACGTTTGTCAGTTAACAGTATTTTTGAGCAGATTAGCATCGTGGGTGATAATAGTGTAATTTAGCCTTCGACAAGTTTGTAAACAAGAGTTAGCAAAACTTATTATTTGATAAAATATTTAACAGATAAAGTATTCAGCATAACAGCTACAATATTATTCTTATGTGAAGATTATTAAATCAAGTTTTGGTAAAAGTTTGTTAGTTAAAAGTATTTTTGAGCAGATTAGCATAGTGGGTGATAATAGGGTAATCTAGCCTTCGACAAGTTTGTTTACAAGATTTAGCCAATCTGATTATTTGATAGAATATATAACATATAAAATAACAAGCATAACAGCTACATACGTAAGATAATACTTTGATCAGGTAGCATTGTTATTAAAAAAATAAGCAAGCTTTTTTAGTAGAAACCTTAGTTTGTTTATACAGGTAGTGTCCATCCATCATTATACAGGTAGTGTCCATCTGCTAGGGAACTGTACCAGTAAATACCACATTTGTCTGTTGTGTATAACATAAAGTGAGCTGCAGTTACTGTCCACATAAAACAGTCTTTCTAAAGACTAAATTGGTATACCGACTGAGTAAATTTTGAGTACCTGGGTAGTCATAATATGGCCCCTAGCAAGCGACAAGTGAAGGCAAGGAGGCACCTAGTGTGTGACTATTGTCACAGCTTTGTAGATTTTACTCTATCCGGATGCACAAAGTCATGGGCTGAGACAATGGAGGAAGACTTTACTTTCCAGTGCACAGGGTGTTTGAAAGTGGAATGTCTTACAGCAGAGTTAGCTAGGCTAACCGATATTGTGAAGGGGATGGAGATGAGAATAACCAAAGAGACAGATGGAAGAGGTCGGAAGGAGCAATGCAGTGACAAGAAGGGTGAAGACAGTATAATGAGAGGAGGGAGGGCGAGTGCAAGGAAAGCAAATGGAGAAAGAACAAGTGAAAACATGGCATGCAGGAAGGTGACAGGGGAGAAAGTGACAGTAGATGAGGGGGTGACAATGGGACAGGAGATGATAGAAGTAGATGCGACAGGAGGAAAGACGAAGGGAAGAAAGGAATTGAGAGTAGATGTGACCAAACGGAAGTCAATAACAAGAATGGTGTCAGGAAGAAAAGAGGCACGAAAGAAAGGAACAGAGAAAGCGGCAGGGGGAAAAGTCTGCAACCAGGGAGATGCAAAACGGAGGAGTTACTCTGAAGCAGTGATCGAGGGGGTATTGAGAACAGAAAGGGTGTTTATGGGCGACTCAATTTTGCGAAAGACGGACAAGACGTTAAGTAAAGGAGAAGATATTGTTGTTTGTCTTCCGGGGGCTCGGATAGAGCATGTGACAGATAGGGAAGAGAACGTGTTGGGGCATGGCCAGGGAGGATCTATATTAGTACATGTAGGGACGAACAATGCAGACAGGGAGGGGAAAACTAGAATAGTGCAAAGATACAGACAGTTGGTAGGGAAACTGAAGAAGACAAGAGTTGAACAGATTATTCTCTCAGGAATCTTGCCAATAATCGGAGGAAGGGGAGCAACCTATAGAAACTGCAACAGGATGGCAATCAATGCTCTGGTGGAGCAGATGTGTGAGGAGGAAGGGGTTGGATTCTTGGATGTGTGGGGGCGCTTTGTTGGGAAGGAGGACATGTACGTGAGAGATGGCCTCCATCTAAGCGGAAAGGGCGCAGCAGTTTTCTCTGAGAACCTGCTTCAATCTATGGACAGTGGAACAGGTTGCAATGATTTAAACTAGATTCGCAGGGGGGATTCACAGAGAAGCCAAATACTGGAGGCACAGATAAGGACAGCACAGATAAAACGGCAAAGAACAGTCTGGAAAACTCTACAACATTTGGTTATAAATGTGTGTGTTTAAATGCAAGGAGCATAGTAAACAAAAGAAATGAACTAAACATTATGGTAGAAGATAATGACCCTCACATAATAGGTATAACTGAATCTTGGGCCACCCCCGATATATCAGATGCCGAATTAGGAATGACAGGATATGTCATGTTTAGGAAAGATAGAATAGGGAGAAGGGGAGGTGGCGTTATTTTATATATTAAAGAATCCATTCAGGCTTACGAAATAAAATTAGAAAAACAAGCAGAATGTGAAGAAGCTGTGTGGTGTAACATAGTTACAGGAAACTCAACATTAACTGTTGGGTTAGTTCATCGAAGTCCAAACATAAGCACAGATGAGAATGAGAAAATACAAAACGCTATAAAGGAAGTCAGTAAACGGGACTGTATAATTATGGGGGATTTTAACCATGGGCGTATACAGTGGAAATCTCAACAGAGTACTGGGAGTGAAGATCAAAAGTTTTTAAATTTAGTACAAGACAGTTTCCTTACTCAACATGTCTTAGAAGCAACCAGGGGTGAGAACGTATTGGACATAGTTTTGAGCCCACAGAAGGAATTTATTGATAATGTCAGGATATGTGAGCCACTGGGGTGTAGTGATCACAACCAGATATATGTTATCATCAAAGTAAAAGGAGAACAGAATCGTAAAATACGGTACAGGAAAAAATTTCACCAAGGAAGATATAAGGACATGAGGAAACATTTAGCAAAGATAGACTGGAATAACACACTGGAGATTAAGACAGCAACAGAATGTTGGAATATCTTAAAGAGGGAAATTGACTGCATCGTCGAACAATTTGTCCCCTTGAAAAAACAGGGGAAACGGTCAAAAAAGAAACACTTATCAAAAGAAGCCATTAGAAAAATCAAATACAAGCAAACGATGTGGAAGACATATAGACATAATGGAAGTGAAGAAGACTATGCCAGTTATAAAGAAGCACTTAAACAAGCTACAGCTGAAATTAGAAATTCAAAGAGAAGCTATGAACAAAAATTAGCTTTTAATATAAAACATGACAGCAAGAGTTTTTATGCGTATGTTCGAAGTAAACAGAAAGTTCAGGATAAGGTAGGACCTCTAGAAGGTAGTGATGGAAACATAATAACAGAGGGATTCTTAATGGCAGAAAACCTAAATGAATACTTTAGTTCGGTGTTCACCAGGGAAGATACTAGTGCATTACCAGTACCAGAGACGAAATTTGAAGGGAGAGAGTCAGACTATTTAGGACAACTAATTGTGACACAATGGTAGCTAAGAAAATAAGGGATATGAAGGAAAATAAGGCACCTGGAGTGGATGGGATTCCTCCCAAATTACTACTGGAAATTGTAGAACAAATCAGCATACCACTTGCAACAGTGTTCAATTTGTCAATAGAGGAAGGAGTAGTTCCATTAGAATGGAAAGAAGCAAACATCATACCATTATTTAAAAAAGGATCAAGAAGCAAATCAGAGAACTATAGACCAGTTAGTTTAACATCGGTGATTTGCAAACTATTAGAAAGACTAATTAAAGATCACTTGGTTGATTTTCTTGTTAAAAATAACTTGATTAACCCATCTCAACATGGGTTTCTAAAAGCGAGGTCATGCTTAACAAATATCTTATGT
Source organism: Oasisia sp. SBJ-2009 (assembly GCA_964017155.1). Classification (NCBI taxonomy): domain Eukaryota; kingdom Metazoa; phylum Annelida; class Polychaeta; order Sabellida; family Siboglinidae; genus Oasisia; species Oasisia sp. SBJ-2009. Next base: position 7,872,370 of record OZ024862.1, read on the forward strand.
TTTTTGGAAGATGTCACAAAGTGGGTAGACGAGGGATCACCAGTAGATATAATATATTTAGATTTTAAAAAAGCCTTTGACAAAGTGCCACATCAAAGATTACTACTTAAACTAAAGGCCCATGCCATAGGCAATGGTATGATTAACTGGATAGAAAAATGGCTCATTGATAGAAGACAAAGAGTGGTAGTTGATGGGGAGGTTTCAAACTGGAAATCGGTTTTGAGTGGAGTACCGCAGGGATCAGTATTGGCATCTATTTTGTTCTTAATATATATCAATGATTTGGATGATGATATAACAAGCAAGGTGTTGAAGTTTGCGGACGATACAAAAGTGTTTAAAAAAATTGAAAGTGATGCAGATAGACAGCAATTACAAGATGATCTAAATAAGTTGAACGAATGGTCTGATAAGTGGCAAATGCTGTTTAATTATGGGAAGTTTAAGTGCCTCCACACAGGACATGGAAATGAAGATGCACAATATACAATGGGTGATACTGTACTAAATACTACCTTAAAGGAAAAGGACTCAGGGTTAACTATTAGTGCTGATATGAAGGTATCAGAACAGTGTGCAATTGCAGCAGCAAAGGGTAACCAAATTCTTGGATTAATTAGGCGAAATATAGTGTACAAGGAAAAAGAACTAATAATACCGCTGTACAAAACAATAGTTAGGCCTCATTTAGAATATTGCAAACAGGCATGGAGGCCATATCGCAAGAAGGATATTGATATACTAGAAAGAGTACAAAGAAGAGCAACCAAAATGATACAAAAACTCAGGAATATTAGTTATGAAATGCGTCTAAAAGAATGTGGATTAACAACACTAGAAACCAGGAGATTGAGAGGAGATCATATAGAAGTTTTTAAAATATTGAATGGGTATGAAAATGAATGGAACAGATTATCGGCTGATTGTGTAGGTGCTAGTAGTGTTAATATGTTTAAAAATAAAATTGACATGTACCTAAGAAGGGCTGGGTACATTTAGTTAGATAGGTTGGACTCTCGATAAGCCAAAGGGCTTCCTTGTCCACCTGCCATCTAGAGTTGATTCTCTAGGTGGCAATCTTGTTAAATCTTGTAATGTTTCTTTATCTGCATCAGCTTTTACATTTCTGAACACTTTTGTGTCATCTGCAAATTTAAGTACTTTACTTGATAAGTCATCATCCAAAATCATTTATAAATATCAAAAATAGTATTGGTCCCATCACCGACCCCTGTTGAACTCCAATAAAAACTGGTTTCCAGTTTGATATCTCCCCCTCTGCTATTACTCTCTGTCTTCTGCCTGTGCTTGTATCCAACTTATCATACGTTCCCCTATACCATATGCTTTTAATTTAATTAACAGTCTTTGTTGTGACACTTTATCGAATGCTTTCTAAAAATCTAAGTATACTACATCCACCGGTGAACCATCATTTACCCACTTAGCATTATCTTCTAAAAAAACATAACAGATTGGTTAGACAAGACCTAGCTTTTAGGAACCCATGTTGAGATTTAGTTATTCATTTGTTTTCTGTCTTACTCATCGATCCCTTTTTAAATAATGGTGTAATATTTGCTTCCTTCCATTCTGCTGGAACAATTGCCTCTTTAAGTGATACATTAAAAACATTAGCAAGTGGTATACTGATTTTTTTGGATATCATTTCAGGAGTGACAAACATCTGCCCTAAATTATTTGATTCATCACCCTCAAATTTCCTAGCAGTAGGTAATGGCAGTGAAATGATATCTTCTTTAGTGAACGCAGAGTGAACTATTCATTCAGATCCTCTGCCATTTGAAACCAATCAGATATTACATTACCTGCGTTGTTTTCTAGTGGTCCTACTTTATCTCGAACCCTCTGTTTACTCCTTATATAAGTGTAGAAACTCTTACTATAATGTTTTATGTCATTCGCTAATTTGTGCTCAAAAGACCGTTTTGATTTTCTCATTTCAGCTGTAGCTAATTAAGGGCCTTTTTGTAATTGTCATAGTCTTCTATATTTCCAGTGTTTCTGTATATTCTCCACATTATTTATTTGTAAGCAATTTTTCGTATAGCTTCTTTTGACAGGTGTTTCTTCCTAGATCGTTTCCCTTGATTTGCATAGGAATAAATGTTTCAATAATGCCCTCAATCTCATCTTTCAAAATTATCCAACATTCTGTTGCTGTCTTGTCCTTCATTTGCCTTTGTTGAAATTTCTCCTCTATCGGTTTTTGCCAGTAATCTCTGTTTGTATTTTTATACTAAAATGGATCTGATTATGGTCACTAGATCCCAAAGGCTCACACATTTTAAAATTATCAACTACAACACATTTCCACCTGTAGTTGGTTCTAAGACATGTTGTATAAGGAAACAGTCTTGTATTAGAAGTAACAACTTCTGGTCATCTCTTCCAACACTCTCTAGTGATTTCCACTGAATATGACCATGATTAAAATCACCTATTATAACACATTCCCTTTTACTAATCTCCTTTATGGCATTGTGTTATTTTCCATCATCTTCTTGTCGTATGTTAGGACTACGATAAATTAGCCCTATCGTTAATGTTGAGTTTTGTGTGGCTATATTGCACGTAATAGCTTCTTCGCATTCTGCTTCCTTTTCCATCTGTATTTCATATGCTTGTGTAGAATCCTTCATATACATAATGACCCCACCTCCCATTCTCTCTTGTCTGTCTTTTCGAAACATTACGTAACCTGAGAGCATCAACCATGTCTTTATGTGCCCATGATTCTGTGATGCCTATTATATCTGGTTCCATATCCGCTATCATGAAGTCTAGGTCACTTTTCTTTTTTATTATGCTTCTGGCATTTAAGCATACATATCTAAGTTCATGTTTATTGATATTTTGTGATTGATTCATTCCTTGTATGTTTGTTTGTACAGTTTTCTTGAAGTGGCTCTATGTATCCCCCCTGTGCACCAAGTTTAAACACTCAACTGTGCCTGTGCCTTACTTTATGCACCTTATGAACTTACTCACCAGCACTGCTGCTCGCTTTCCCGATAAATGAAGCTCGTCATTCATAAACAAATCTTCTCTCTCTACAAAGCTTGCCCACATGTCAACAAATCCGATTCCTTCCTCCATACATAGCTTATGTGTTGATGACCATTCTTCTACAGTTCTTGTAGTATTTTCCTCTGCTGCCCATTATCGGCAGAATTCCCGATCACACAATCTGCCCCACGCGTAACCCTTTCAATGTGCAGAATAGTTTTCTGTACTTCACAATAATGGCTGTTGTACCTTCATTCTCAGCATTATTTGTGCCCACATGCACAACCCATTACCCGTTACCCATCAACTGTCCTACTCTTTCTGTGACATCCTCAATCTTTGCCCCTGGTAGATATACCGTAAAGTCATCCCCCTTGTTTATTAACTTGTCCAGCTTCCTGACAATAGAATCCCCCATGACCACTCGCAATATCCTCTCTTTCCCCCGAGCTACCGCGTCTGCGTAGCTCCTGCCTTCTATCAGTTGTTGCTCCTCATCAGTATTAGAATTACCGGTTCACCACCTGTATATCTGACCCTCCCCCCGATCTGTTTCTCTGTATTCCCATCTCTCTCCCTGTCATCTTTTTTTGCTGTATATTTTCATGTTGAGTTTCTGCTCCATCTCCTTCACCTCAGCTGTCAGCCTATATACACTTCCTTCGTCACACATTCCACCCTTGAACATCCCATACACCGGAAAGTAAATCCGTCTTCTCTGGTCTCTGCCCATTGTTTTGTGCAGCCAGACAATGCAAAATCGACCCCGCTCTGGCAGTCATTGCAAACCAAGTGTCGTTTTGTCTTAAGCTGTCGCATGCACGGAGCCAAATCAGACTTTATTTATATATTTTATATTATTTTTAGATTATATATTTATTATTTATTTAGATTTTTATTTAAAATAATTATAAATTGACTACAAATTTACTAAATTAAAAAAAACAGTAATCACAATCGTTATACAAATCGATTAAAAGGTTAAATAAATAAATCGGTTAAAAGGCTAAATAAATAAATAGGCAGACATGCCACATGATACGGATTACCCGTATCCGATACAGAATTTGGCGTTTTTTTAAGTGATATGGCCATACTTCGTTTTTATACGGATTTTAACTCAATTTATGGAAAATTTGTTTTTATCCACATTATGCCTTGCATGCGTCACAAAACTATACAGCATAATGGAATAATTGTTTGCTGTTAGTAACTAAGTAAATCGCTTCGAAATGAACGAACTAAACCACCGATTAGTTTATTGTAGCGCGTAATAGATGGCGTGCTGGTAAATTTGTGTTCTGAAAACTGCGGGAGGTGGCTCAGTGGGTGGGAACGGGGAACGTGGCAGGCGCGTGACGATTATAAAATCCAGTATAGGAAATGGAACTCAACGCAGAGTTCACTGAAATCGCCTGCATTTCTGATTTCAAAATGTTGAAATGTTTGAAATATATATATATATATATATATATATATATATATATATATATATATATATATATATATATATATATATATATTCTATGTATGCATGTTGGTTGTAGGATTGTTGTAATGGGTGACAATACTAACATAACACTTTTCTGTACAAGTGTTACATATACTAGATATTTTACTTATATATTTTAACTCCATAGTAACAATTAAAAACAAATAATAATAAAAAATGGCCAGTTATTTTGTGTCTTGTCATCGATAGATTTCTGATGCTCCTTTATTAGTGCACACGTTATTTATACATTAGATAAAACTACATGCTCACTTCATGTCACCGGAATTCCCGTCCTACCAACATAAAGGCTACCGTTTGGGTCTCCAAGCTCGTGTTTGATATTACAAAATAACTAAACAAAAACCTAATTTTATTAGTTTTAAGTGTATGAATTGTTTTATAACAATGTTTAAAAGAAAAAAGGTGTAGGATCTACAAATTCAGATAACTTAATGGAATATTTATAATTTGTTATCATTGTTGTTTAACGTTATTATTGTATATTATTTGTAATGTTAATATGGGGTTAATAATAGTTAAAATGTCTTATTGCTTTGAGATGACAATAAACGATTGATTAATACATTAATTGTGTTACGATTGTTTTGCGCCTATCTCATAACGCAGTTCGAGTTCAGCGTAATTGTTCAACTTTTATCTTATTTTGTTTTGTTTTATTTCAGAGCCTTTGCATGTTGTTGGGTGCCATCTGTTCGGTGTTATGCATTATTCGTAAGCCAGTGAAAGAGGCAAATGGAATACCAAATGCCGTGTTGTGTAGGTCGTTCTGTCTGCCCAAATACATGAAATGCTACCGGAAACTTAAATGTCATAGACCCGAGAGGAAATATCGCATTCAGATCTGCAGGCGAAAGTATGACGAGTGCTACACCACGTGCAAAAAGGAACTGGACGCATTTGACTATGACGTAGGCAGTGATAAAAGGCTCAGGAAGAGAGACAGGCTCGGCCGCAAAAACAAGCCAAGTTAATACAACCTTGTTGATGTCGTTGCACGCAGAGAGGTTCAACTACGGCAGCTAAATCGCTGCGGTGTTGTTGTTGTAAGGAGAGAGGCTCAACTACGATATACAATTTGGTGCGGTTTTGTTGTTGTAAGGAGAGAGGTTCAGCTACGACAAACAAGTCGGTGCGGAGTTGTTGTTGTAAGGAGAAAGGCTCAGCTACGACAAACAAGTCGGTGCGGAGTTGTTGTTGTAAGGAGAGAGGCTCAGCTACGACAAACAAGTCGGTGCGGAGTTGTTGTTGTAAGGAGAGAGGCTCAGCTACGACAAACAAGTCGGTGCGGAGTTGTTTTTGTAAGGAGAGAGGCTCAGCTACGACAGACAAGTCGGTGCGGTGTTGTTGTTGTTGTAAGGAGAGAGGCCCAGCTACGACAAACAAGTCGGTGCGGAGTTGTTGTTGTTGTTGTTGTTGTTGTAAGGAGAGAGGATCGGCTTAGCTATTGGAAGGAGAAATACTCTGTTGCGGTATTGGTGCAGCTTTCTTACGAAATGAATGCGCACAATTACAACACACAAGTTGTGAAAATCTCACCTTCTGATATCATTAGCTTCAAATGAAGGTTTGAATACAAAAACGATATTTAGAAAGAACGCCGCGTCTTTGCGCAACTTACAGACATCCGATCCAAAACACATTTAGCGTGCAGGCAAGTGTTCTTATTGACATTGCATTAATCAAACCCGGGGCGCTGGCCGTTACCTCAGAACACTGCTGTTTTTTTATTTATTTACGTTCGCCATAAGACAATGTAACCATTGTGTGCATGTACATGCGAAATGTATTAAACATAACATCGGCTGTCACGTGTTGTTCGTATTCGTATGCATTCCATATACGTGCCACTGTTTCCTTGGACACTGGGTTACTCACCTGGACCGTGTTACACCAATCACATAGACGTTGTACCCTAAGAGACTATCTAGGTCATGCTGCTCGCCAAGTTAGATTTAGCAAGTTCAAAACGTTGCCCACAATTTGAATTTAACTCAAATTGTATTAAAGAAATATTGACATGGTAATCACTGTCTACCGTCGGTGTTGAGAAAACATACAGAGCTAATCGCAATTTCGTGTAGTTGATATTTGTTGAGACCAGACGGGACTGATCACAGTTTGTGTAGTTGATATTTGTTGAGAGCAGGCGGGACTGATCACAGTTTGTGTAGTTGATATTTGTTGAGAGCAGGCGGGACTGATCACAGTTTGTGTAGTTGATATTTGTTGAGAGCAGGCGGGACTGATCACAGTTTATGTAGTTGATATTTGTTGAGAGCAGGCGAGACTGATCACAGTTTGTGTAGTTGATATTTGTTGAGAGCAGGCGGGACTGATCACAGTTTATGTAGTTGATATTCGTTGAGAGCAGGCGGGACTGATCACAGTTTGTGTAGTTGATATTTGTTGAGAGCAGACGGGACATCACAGTTTGTGTAGTTGATATTTGTTGAGAGCAGGCGGAACTGGTCACAGTTTGTGTAGTTGATATTTGTTGAGAGCAGACGGGACTGATCACAGTTCGTGTAGTTGATATTTGTTGAGAGCAGGCGGGACTGATCACAGTTCGTGTAATTGATATTTGTTGAGAGCAGGCGGGACTGATCACATTACCTGTAATTGATATTTGTTGAGAGCAGGCGGGACTGATCACAGGTCGTGTAGTTGATATTTGTTGAGAGCAGACGGGACTGATCACAGTTTGTGTAGTTGATATTTGTTGAGAGCAGACGGGACTGATCACAGTTCGTGTAGTTGATATTTGTTGAGAGCAGACGGGACTGATCACAGTTCGTGTAGTTGATATTTGTTGAGAGCAGGCGGGACTGATCACATTACCTGTAATTGATATTTGTTGAGAGCAGGCGGGACTGATCACATTTCCTGTAGTTGATATTTGTTGGGAGAAGGCAGCTAGGCGCACTTCCTGCAATAGGTGTTGTTGCGTGATTTTCTGCTAACAAACCCAGTTGTGTTAATCGTTTATCCAGTGCTAACGGCGATAACATTATTTTGCACAGGCTCCCTCCCGTTGGCAGAATGTGTTAAGTGTACACTTGCCGTTAACTGATGCCGATAATTTGACTGCCACACTTATTCTATATGTGACCTGAGCATACAACAAAGTTGTTGACCTAACATATGTCATTATTGCGTGTTTGAAACAAAATACTTTCATGAAGCACTTTATGCTGGCAATGTGTTGAATTTGGTTAATAGCTGATGCCTGATGCTGAACCTCACGTAACAGATTATTTTAAGACTTGGTTTCATTGTGATATATATATATATATATATATATATATATATATATATATATATATATATATATATATATATATATATATATATATTAAGTGTGTCTTCACAGAAAAGCCACTACCATATTTCGACCGTGTTAATACACACATCCGTGGTGGAATTCATTTCTATAATTATGTTTCGAAAAGTAAGACGTAGGGCTAGATTTTGGATTAGGGCTAGCTTTTGGGTTAGACGTAGGAGTTGCCATTTTGTGAACCTGGAAATGGTTGGTCGTCTAAGGTTTTTTTGCTGAATCATATAGATTATGTGCCCCTGAACTCAAATCCGTGGGATGGCAATGCGCCATCCTTGGGCAACTCGTGGGAACCACGAAAATCCAAGATGGCTGCCGTGATCCTGATAAATTACTAAATGTGTTCATCTTTACACTACATCATGCTAGGAACATATTTTTTGTACGTACACGCATGCTCTTAGGTACGAGGAATTCAATGAGACCGTTTATAATAATTTCCGACTATGTTCATGTAACCAAAATTCTAAATGGCCGACATTTTCACCAACAATAGCCAAAATCTAGCATAATTTGATTGCCTTTTGCTATATAAATATGATTTTCTTTTGTCCATTCCTATGTTACCATATCAGAACTTAAACGGAAGTGTCCATTGCGAGCAGGCGGGCGGAAGCCAAGCTTGTATCGCATTACAAACAACTTAGTGGACGTAATAACACCCGCACTCACAGCCGCTCCTACACGCACCAGAGGCAACACACACCGCTACTTTCAACCATTCACACGCATCGAAGCCTACAAACACTCCTTCTTTCCGAGCACCATCAAATCATGGAACAAATGCACACAACAATTAGTTAGCAAACACATACATATGGTTCACTAATATAATTATGCTCACTAATGTATACCTTTGCATGACTCTCCGCGTGGCATCCGCTTCCTTGATGTTCATACCACCAATCTTTGATAGTTTCACAATCTGAAACATTTAATGTAATGATCAATACTGATATGCAGTGTATCGTCAGGAAAACCAATTAATCCATTTCAGAATTACAGGCCCTTTACATCTGTACAGTGTGTGACAAGTGAATACGCCAGGCCACTATTGCGGCATTGAAGATGTTAGCAATTCCTATCATATTTTATCTTTAATCATATTGCTACTCAGTTAATTTTTCTTTTCAAGTGTCAATAAATTGAAGTCAAGTAAATTAATTCATTGACAAAACCTTTGACAGCACCACCCAAATGACACACCTTCAGCAGAATAAACACTATCATTTTTGTACAAAGTAAAAAAAACCAAAAAAAAACAACGTGTAGTTCAGATTTAAGGGACTGATTCTGAAATATAATGATTACTCTTGAAACAAATGAATTATGAAAATAGTTCTGAATGAAATTAAACACAAATGTACAAAATTAGTGACCTGTATTATAGAAAAATCCTACACAACAAATTTACCAATTTATTAACTGAGAAAAGCATATTTCAAAATGTCAGATGAGGCAGGCTCCAAACAGATTCGTCTAACAGAGAGAATAGTCTGCTAACTGAGGCTAAATTCGAAGCCAGGCCAGCGGGATACCAGCGTGACCAGTCAGACCTTATCTTGTTGGCGTTAACGGGGGAACAGATTTGTTTGCACAAGCCTGCAATTAACTTTAAGCCTTTGTTTGAGAGGGAGCTTGACCTCATTGGCACACCGCTCCGTGTGCACTGCGCGCAGAACCAGTGCTTAGCCCACGCCTGTTTCGTGTTCTGTGATCACGTCTATCAATGATAATGACACGAATACATGACTAGGCTCCAACAGTTTTAATCTATGACAAAGTGTCTCCAGCAGACATACATGTGCTCTTACGCGTAAACTCGAACCCGCAACTATCTGTTATAGTTGCGCTGCCATTCGATAGATGGCAGCATGTCTTGGACATAGTCACGTAACATCTCCCTCCTAATTATTCTAAAAAAAACATAAACTAACAAAATTGTTCGACTAAACACTATTGAGTGAAAGTTTACAGTAACTTAAACGAGTATTAAAGTTAGCATGATTAGGCTACCATTATTACATTTAAGTTCAATTGCAGTGTGTCTACTGACTTGATCAACTACAATTAACTTCAGTCCATCTACAGACTTGATACACAACAACGTGAGTTTGTCCATAGACTGGACCTATTACAAGTTCAGTCTATCCACGGGCCTGACTACTCTCCCGGATCGTGTAGTCAGGCCCGTGGGATCATGTTCTCGCGTGTCTTCTGGCACAACTACCTTACTTAGTCGTGTATTCTGTGTGACTGTTGTAGTTTCCTGTTGTTGAGTTGAGGCTGCGTTTGTCTCAACAGTGACCGTTTCCGGATCGTGTGCTCAATCTCTCGGTACGCCACTAGGTGGTATCATTCGTTCAGTTCTGTCAGCGCGATCATGTGTCGTGTCGTGCTCGGATGGACGCGATGGTCTGAGGTGTCGGCGGTTTCGACGGTAATGGCGTCCAGTCGCTGTTATGACATCGTACGATCGACTGGACAGAGCTTTGTGAACCGTTGCCTCAGTCCATTCTCTCCTGCCGTGTTCTAATGGCTGCATTCTGATCGTTTCGCCGACATTCAAACGTCGTAAGTCACGTCTGGGGTGGTCTGAGTTCAGTACTGATTTGAACTTAGTTCGCTGACATCCGGATTGCTCTCTGACATCGGCAGGACCACCCGGTTTCAACTGGTTGTGTGTTGTTGGCAGCAACGTTTTTGGTACGTCTACCAAACAGGCGCTGTGCAGGGCTTGTTGTCATTCCTTCGGTCGGTGTGTTACGAATGTTCAGAAGACCGAGGTATGGATCTTCCTTAGATGCCTTGCATTTTCTCAGCATCCTGTTAGCGATCTTGACCGCCGCTTCGGCTGCACCATTGGCTTGGCTGTTGCCTGGGCTGCTAGTCTCGTGCACAAACTGCAAGTTCTGTGCGAATTTTCTGAACACAGCCGATGCATACTGTGGTCGATTGTCACTGACAAGTGTGTGCGGTATGCCGTGTCGACTGAAATTGTTCTTCAGCTTGCCTACCACTGTTTCGGAGGTTGTGTCTGGTAGGTAGTCTAACTCGAAGAAACCGCTGTGGTAATCTGTTGTTACCATATAGTCCCTTCCAGACCACGAGAACAAATCCGTCCCTACTTTCTGCCATGGTAGGTCTGGTGTCTCAGTCATGACCATCGACTCTGCAGGTTGCTTATCAGCGTATGTTGCACTCACACCACATGTTTCTACGTAGTGACGGATGTCTGTGGACATCTGAGGCCAGTAAATCAGGTCTCGTGTTCTCCTCAAAGACGAGTTGATGCCTATATGGCCGGCATGTACTTTCTCTTTCATGCTCTTTCGCAGTGAAGACGGTATCACGATGCGTTCTCCACGAAATATGATCCCATCCTGGATCGTCAGCTCGTCGCGGTAGCTGAAGTAGGGTAGCAAACGATCTGGCACGCGTCTTCTGTCATTTGGCCATCCTTCCATGATGACTGTACCCAGTTCTTGCAGGACAGGGTCCAACAATGTAGCTCCACGGATCCGGTCTAGGCGTTCCGGAATGAACGCTGTGAGCGTGATGTTGTTGATGGCTACCTCATCCGTGACCGGGTCGTCTGTGGGTGCTCGGGACAATGCGTCGGCGACCGGTATGGCTTTTCCAGGTTTGTACGTCAGCTGGTATGAGTACTCTTGTGATTTCAACAGCATGTGTTGTAGCCGCTTGGGAGCTTTCCCTAGTGGCTTCGAGCGGATCGCAACTAGCGGTGTTATCATCGTTTTGTTCCACATTGTGAGAACGCCATTGTATGGGACAACATCTATGGCGTATCTGGCTGGCAGCATATTGACAGTGACACCTGTGTCGATTTGGAATACGAGCTGCTTCCCGTTTACGAGCATTCGACACTTCGTATATGCGCCCCGTTTTCGTGGTGTCAGTGACTGCACCCAGGCATCGCCACTGTCGTCGTCTTCATCAGGCCCATTGTTGTCACGTATGTTGTACACACGTCGTTGGTGCTGGTTTCCAGACAGCTGATTTGTGTGGCGCCCTTTCATGCATTTCCGTTAAAAATGAACACAATTATTGCAGGTCTTTCCGTATGCGGGGCACATTTCTTTCTTGGGAGCGTGACGCCTGCCACAGTATCGATACTCACGCTTGAGTAAACGACCATGATTTACGACGTGTACGGGTTCACATACATCATCCAGTACTGACCTGTGTGATATGGCCGACTCTGCAGCTCTGCAGACATCTACACACACGTCTAGGGAGAGTTTGCGGATTTTAAGCAGCTCTTGTCGCGTCTCCGACTGTCTTATGCCTAAGATGATCCTATCTCTTATCATCGAGTTTGCGCATTGATGACAGAAATTGCAAAGTGTTTGCCAACACGCGTAGATCGGCGTGGAAATCTTCGAAACTGTCTCCATCCTCCTGCTTCCGGCTATTGAACTTATAACGTTCAAATGTTTCGTTTGCCTCCCCTATGGCGAATTCGTCAAACGCTGACAAGATTTCCGCCACGGTGCGGTGTTCTTGTGGTGTTGCGAACTGGAAACCGTCATACAGCCGCATGGCTTCATCTCCTAGTGAGTTTTCTAGCATCGCAACCTGATAATTTCGTGGCTTGGTAGCAATATCCGATAGTGTGCAATAATTTGACCAGCGCCGACGGAATATTTTCCACGATTCTGCCTTGTTTGGCCCAAACACGAGTGGCAGAGGGGGTCTGGCCGGTGCACCACTATTTCGCGCTTCAACGGTAGCTTGTGCGTCGTCGGCAGCCATTGCCGTTTCGTTGGATGCCGTCGCCATATGATCGAGTAGACTTCGGCGACAATGCCAGTGTGTGAGCGATAATTAGTAGGTCATCAATTAATGTGACGAATAGATGTTTCTCACGCACCTAATTGTTACACGTTCACCGCTGCCACCATGTTTCGTGTTCTGTGATCACGTCTATCAATGATAATGACACGAATACATGACTAGGCTCCAACACTTTTAATCTATGACAAAGTGTCTCCAGCAGACATACATGTGCTCTTACGCGTAAACTCGAACCCGCAACTATCTGTTATAGTTGCGCTGCCATTCGTTAGATGGCAGCATGTCTTGGACATAGTCACGTAACAACGCCTGTAACTAGGTCACTTGTACATAGGTTTTGCCTGTGGAATTACACTTGTAACATTTGCGTCAAAACTACGCTAATATTTGGTAACTTAAATACGGCTGATCAGGATAGCAGTATAATTAACAATATGAGGTATCACATCTTTTATGACAACGCATGTAGTTATTACGTACAAAACCGATGTCTTTTCGGATTCGATCGATGCAAAAACCACGTGCTCTTGCGATATTTTATTTATTTATTTTATAAATTGTGTTCTATCGCACTGTTGCATAAAGAAAAGCTTGTAAGTTGCCAACATGACACTAACTGCCGTCCTTAACTGAACATGTGGATGAAGTATGAGTAAAACGACGATTGAGAATTAAAGATTTCGAGGGCTGAACCAAACAAAGCAAACCACACACATATCTGTTCAGCTTAAAACCGTCTAAAGTACGCAAAATATAATTATGACAGAGAATGTGTTTCAATTATGACTGTTCTAAGCACATGAGTAAACACAATAGTGAACCTAATAAAACGGATGGTTTACTTACCAGCAGATATTTCTCGATAACTTGGAAGTTCTTTGTGATCTGACTTCCTCCGTATGCAAGTTCAACGCATCAGTAGGGTAACCTGTGGCAAGACGGCCCCTGGGGGTAAGACGGCCCCCCGTCTTATCTGAAAAACGAGTGAACCCCAACTAACATTGAATAGTGTAGCATGATGCTGCTACCTAGCAAATATTCTTAGCGACCGCAAGGCCAAATGCTACCGAAAATAAGTTCACAAACTGTTTTTAAAGTGTTGCATACCCTGTGATCTAATAATCACTCTTCGGTCAAATTGATGCTAACATGTCTACCGTGTGATGGTAAGCCAGTGACTGGTACTAATGCACTTACAACTACATACGTTTTTAATAACTTTCATCGAAAATGGAAGCGATATTAAAGGATTATGTGTGAAGGTGAAAATGTCAGCACTGGTGTGTATGGGGCAAGACGGCCCCCGTATGAACGGGGCAAGACGGCCCCGGGGCCGTCTTGCCCCGCCATGCAGTACGAATATGGTATGTAAACGCTATAAAGCTGTGATGTATTTATAGCATACACAATAGTTTAAATAAAACGTGAAAGAAAGTCGACGAAAGCAGCGATGAAGAGGAATGGCCTTGTTTGGTGTCCGGAGAACCTTTCAGTTGCAGTCGGCCACGAGAAGTCTGGGTTCAATGCTAAGAATGCAATAATTGGGCTCATAGTGAGTGCCCACCAGGGCTCCCGTATTTCATGTGTCCCAACCGCGAATCAGAGTGTGATTAGAAAGTAGAGTATGTGCAAGCTATTCGTTAATACAGTTAATGTTAATGAATTTAAGGCTTGTGATGATTTCAAATTCCAAAGCTAGTTATTGAGTGTTTTCAGTGACGAGTGTAATGATAATGCAGAATGTTGCTTCTTATGACAACTGTAATCTTTAGACATTGTAATTAATGATGAGTGGTTTCGATTGATGCTTAGGCTATTGTATCTGCCGCGAAGTATCTGCATGCCAACACTATAATGATTATAATGCCTGTGATGATGCAGATGCCAAAGGGTGATCGTAATGTCGAGTAATGCGGAGTGGTGATTATTCCTGTTCACGATGAGTGATAATAATAGTAGTAGTTAATGACGGTTTAAATAAATAATGGATAAAACACATTGTTTTTATATAATTACAACGGTTAAACCTAATATTAGAGTAAATAGGCGAGGGGCCGTTTTACCCCAGGCGAGGGGCCGTTTTGCCCCAGGCATGGGGCAAGACGGTTTTACTGGAGCACATTTTAAACTTGCTATAACTTACGTTTTGGTTATTCGGTCGGTCAGAGACTTGTGTCATATATAAAGTATATACACCTCAATACTATTAATGCACAATTATGCATCGACAAGTTATGGATACAAAAATATACAACTTTTCCCTTAGGGGGGCCGCGCTGCCCCAGGTTACCCTATGTCTCGCCACTCGCATGGCATGCTGGTATTGCATTAAGTCAGCATTTTGGTGTTGTGAAATAATTTGGTAATATGCCTAGTATCAGCAGTCAGGATCGATCGACTGGACCAATATACTTATTTAATACAGTATAACCCATAAAACAGCTAATTTGTATTTATAGAACTACCTATTTGACTGTGTTACAAAAATGATCTGGAAGCATATTCAGACTACATTGTTATGTCTGACCGGGATAATACTTCACATACGGTATATATATATATATATATATATATATATATATATATATATATATATATATATATATATATATATATATATATATATATATATATATATATATATATATATTACAATTCAGTCATCTGAAAAAAACCATTAAAACATATTTATTTGAATTGGTTTTCCACCAAAAAATGAAAGAAGGCCCTGTGTTGTAGTGACGATTCTTGCCTGTGCCCAGTAATTTCAAGGATGTAGAAGCTATAGGAATGTTATTGCTACTAACAATAATTGTTGTTTTGCTTAGACTACAGATCAGGTACAAAACTGTAAACTGACTGTGGCTAAACGTAATATAGACAATAACAAAAACTAATTTAACAAAATTACACTCAAGTCAGTCGATATATATGCGCACGATTTTTTTAACATATACTAAGCTATTTATTATTAATCATATTTATACCTATACCGTCTATACAACGTCGATGACAAGGCGTTGTAATGCTAACGTCAATAACCCAACGTTGTCACGACGTATGATGTGGTTGTCGACGTCATACCAACGTTTTGACGACGTCGAGTTTCTGCATCTATGCAACGTCGACAACCCGACGTTACAAAGACGTCGGATTTGGATGTCGACATCACTTCAACGTCGCGACGACGTCGCATTTTGACGTCTATACAACATCGATGACCCGACATTGTAAAGACGTCGGTTTTGGTTGTCGACGTCATATCAACGTCGTGACAACATCGTGTTTCGACGTCTATGCAACGTCGATAACCCGACATTGTAAAGACAGCGGGTTTGGTTGTCGACGTTATATCAACGTCGTGACGACGTCGCATTTAGACGTCTATACAACGTCGATGACCCGGCGTATTAAAGACGTCGGAATTGGTTGTCGACGTCATATCAACGACGTGACGACGTCGGGTTTCGACGTCTATGCAATGTCGATTACCCGACGTAGTAAAGTCGTCGTAATTG
The DNA here is from genome assembly GCA_964017155.1 of Oasisia sp. SBJ-2009. Classification (NCBI taxonomy): domain Eukaryota; kingdom Metazoa; phylum Annelida; class Polychaeta; order Sabellida; family Siboglinidae; genus Oasisia; species Oasisia sp. SBJ-2009. The sequence continues at coordinate 7,888,592 of OZ024862.1, forward strand.
GTTGTCCACGTCATATCAACGACGTGACGACGTCGGGTTTCGACATCTATACAACGTCGATAACCCGACGTTGTATAGACGTCTGATTTGGTTGTTGACATCATATCAAAGACGTCGTGTTTCGACGTTCAAACAACGTCGATGCCCCGACGTAGTAAAGACGTCGGAATTGGTTGTCGACGTCATATCAACGACGTGACGACGTCGGGTTTCGACGTCTATACAACGTCGATAACCCGACGTTATATAGACGTCTGATTTGGTTGTAGACATCATATCAAAGACGTCGTGTTTCGACGTTCAAACAACGTCGATGACCCGATGACATTCCCAATGGTAATTTGTAATACCATTCAGTACCATTGGACCATTCAGTGGTATTTCAGTAGGCACAATGGTACTTTGGGCTATTCAATGTTATTTCTGTAGGACTCAATGGTACTGTGAATGGTAATTCGTAATACCATTCAGGACCATTGGACAATCCAGTGGTATATATTATTCTCAGTGGTATTCTCAATGGTATTTCAGAATACCATTGAATACCATTGGACTACTCAATAATAAAGCTTGTTTCAATGGTACTCTCAATGGTATCGGAACATACTTTTCAACAATAAATCAGACTACAGTGGTATTCTCAATGGTATTTCAGAATACCATTGAATACCATTGGACTACTCAATGATAAAACTTGTTTCAATGGTACTCTCAATGGTATCGGAACATACGTTTCAAAAATAAATCAGACTTCAGTGGTATTCTCAATGGTATTTCAGAATACCATTGAATACCATTGGAGTACTCAATGATAAAGCTTGTTTCAATGGTACTCTGAATGGTATCTGAATATACTTTTCAACAATAAATCAGACTTCAGTGGTATTCTCAATGGTATTTCAGAATACCGTTCAATACCATTGGACTACTCAATGATAAATCATGTTTCAATGGTACTGCCAATGGTATCTGAACATACTTTTCAACAATAAATCAGACTTCAGTGGTATTCTCAATGGTACTTGAGAATACCGTACAATACCATTGGACTACTCAAAAGTAAAACATGTTTCAATGGTACTCTCAATGGTATCTGAACATACTTTTCAACAATAAATCAGACTTCAGTGGTTTTCGCAATGGTATTTGGGAATACCATTGGACCATTCAATGATAACATCTTGTTTCAGTGGTATTTGAAATGTAATCATGTATGATACATATTGTTTCGGTGGAACATACAATTAATATTTAAAGGTATAATGTATACTGATGTCTCAGTGGTAATTTCAAGTAATAGTATTTGAATATACCATTCAGTACCACTGGACCGTGCAGATCAATGATAACTCAAGTTTCAATAATTCTCTCAATGGTATCTGAATTTAACTTTTAAAGTAATATATCTATGTCTCAGTGGTATTCTCAAGTGTCATAGACTAACTTTGACATGTTACAAAATATACCATTACAATATTGCTCCCAATGGCCCTGAAAAAAAGAGTCAATGGTATACCATTGAATACCATTCAGTACCGTTGGACCATTCAATGGTATTTCAGTAGGACTCAATGGTATTCTCAGCTGTAATTGGTAATACCATTCAATAACATTCAGTACCATTTGACCATTCAATGATAAAATAAGGCATCAATGGTACTCGCAACGGTATTGGAACATTCCTTTCAATAATAAATCAGACCATTCAATGATACAATCGTGTTTCAGTTGTTCTCTCAATTGTATTTGAACATACTGTGCAACAATAAATGTGACTTCAGTGGTATTTTCAATGATCTTTGAGAATACCATTCAGTACCATTGGATTATTCAATAATAAATGTTTCAATGATTCTATCAATAACATACTGTTCAATAATAAATCAGACTTTAGTAGGATTCTTAACGGTATTTGAGAATATCACTCAGTACGTACCATTGGACCATTCAGTGTTAAAGCATTTTTTAGCGGTACGCGCAATGGTATATAAAAGTACCGTTCAATACCATTGGACCGTTCAATGATATAATCAGGCTTCCATAGTACTGTCAATGGTATTTAAGAATACCATTCAATACCATTGAACCACACATGACTTCGAGTTCGCAGCAGCTCACTTGATTAATCAATTGTTGTTACATAGTTATATATTTTATGTATTCTTCATTTTCAATTGGGATACATTATTCTTATTTTTTATTTTCGATTATAACTGACTACCCTATATTATTGAATGTTTAATCGTATTTATATATAAGTCTACAAATAATAAACCAATCAGAATACGACAGCTGATTTTTGCGGGTCTCATCGTGGGATATTTGAATCTGTATGAAATGAACTTGTGTTCGCAATGTTCCGTCGATCACATAATTTGGACGTTAAACATCTTAGAAATATACATCTCAAATCGCCATCGATGCAGAATGGAGGTACAATGTTATGCCGGGGTAAATTTTGAGGGTGACAACACGACACAGATTGTCAATATTGAAGAAGTGACCACTCTCGACGTCGGATCGAATTCGGAAACTGACGGAAAGCTCGGTAATCTTCCATGTTAACTGGCCTAAATTATGACGGCCTTTTCTAAAGGGTTTTATCACCTGTTTTCAATGCGTATATATTTGGAATGTCATTCTATATCATTTCCGGTACAAAGAAGTAAGATATTATTTGTTAAATTGTGTCGAAGTAAGTCGTACGTATCGAGTCGACGTAAACAAGCCGATGGCGATGTCATTCACTGACAGCAGTTAACGTATCCCAGATGCATCAGAACGGTAAAGGCGACGTCTTGCGTGTGCATTAAATTGCGAATTCGAAATAGAAACAATTAGCAACCTTTTATACATTTAAAATTTAAACAATAAATCTGCGCAATACACAATAACTATTAATGATGTGGCCTTAGTTTTGGGGATTTATCCATTAATCGCAAGACATCGCCTTTGCGGTCTTGATATGCGCCTGACCCTGTGGTGCGCTAACTGTTCACGCCCTGTGACTGTGACATCGGCTTGTTTACGTTGACTCGACGGCATAAGTGTTTAATCTGTGAGGGATTGTTTGAAAACGAATTAACGAAAGCGTGTGTGTATATCTTGAAAAAATTGCATACTTGTTTGCCTTCTAAATGTGTTTTTCTAAATAATTTAAATTAAATTTGACTGCATTCTAGTGTCGTAGTGCAGCTGACGACGCCACCTAGCGGTAGTGCAATCCAGCCGGCCGTTCACGCCAACCAATTGCCGCCGCCAACCAACCGAGCGTGACGGGACGACGGTATAAGAAAGGAGCTGCCACGACGCCCGACCCTTGCTGCCCCGAATCGAATCTTGACGTACGTTGTCTGCAGGCATCAACACGACAGCCAGCCATCGCCGCGCCACGTGCAAACGTGCAAAGTAAGTACGATTGTACTATCGCATATCGTGCACGGCGACATTGGTGTCAGAGTGTTCTAATCCATGCCACGAAACTCGTGAAGTATTGTGCGAATTAGAAAATTCGACAATTAAGCCACTAACTGTCACTTTGTGAACTTAGTGTGCAGCCGTTTCTATGTTCTCCGGAATTATTTCTGTGAACTAAAAACGCGCAATTACCTAAAACGACCCTGACTACGAATTTGCTTAACGTTATTGAATATTACTCGAGTTTCAACATTCAAAAAGTTTGTATAAATCTTCTAATTTTGGGACACACCCATGCCGAAACTATTCGGATATTCGTGCAAATAAGAACTTTTTAACTATAAAAAAACTAACTGTTATACTGCACGCTCGCTAAGACATTATAGAAGTAACTAAATGTAAGAATCCTGAGACATTGTTGCCAGCTCGTTTTATAAATTGTCGCCGGTTTAAGGTTGCCACACCCAACCACGCCTTTTGTCGAAGGTTGTTGACGAAGCCAAGGGCAGACATTGCGTCATAGACTGTGACAAATATAGTCGCACATGCAGGCTTACGTCACAGGCGAATCTGACCAAGTCAAATGACATAACCAATGCGCAAATACCTGTCTGTAAATAATTGAGATTATTTTCGTAATCATTGTATTTTGTTACTCACGTTTCACAAATACCTATTTTGTTTCTACACGACAAATTTAGTCTTTTGTCACTTATCCCTCAATGGCGACATCAGATATACCCATTGAACTAAGAACAGCTAGTGAGGATGATCTGAAATCAATGAAGTTGTTTTCCGCGGATGCAATAAAAAGAATAATTAAACAACAACAGGATATAGAGCGTTTTGACTATGACTTTTGGCCGGCTTACCCAGTAAGCCTAAACAAAAAATGTCGGCGGGGGAATGGCGCCGTGAAGCGCAGGACGGCCGTTTCGTTGACTTGGAGACGGCGCTGGAGCCAGGGGACATGTCTCGTTTCCCTGACCCATCCTCCCCACCACAACAGGTTACCCTTGATACAATTCTAACGGAAATCCGTTCAATACGAGACGATTTGGTCACCGTTAATGAGAGACTGGATAAAATCGAAGAACAACAACGAACGCAATACAGGGACACTGACGAATACGTAGATCCAGACATGTTTGGTGCTAGCACTAGACGGAAATCTAATCCTGCCCCCCGAATTAAAACATCAGGTAAATTCGAGGAAAATTCTGACGTATATGACCAGCAAATGTTCGGGTTTGGAAGGTATGTCCCCCAACATTACCAGGGTCCACCAATATACGATACCAGTGACCACACGCAATATCCGCCCACTAACCGTGCCGAGCGCAACACGTGGCAACCGCGCTACACCTCCCCTTACCGCACCCAAACTAGTAGGAGAGGTAACCACCACGACCCCGATGAAACCCGTCGTATTGTCGCAGATACACAATCAAGACATGTGAATCTCGACAAATTCGATGGGAAAGTCGGGGAATGGGACAATTGGTATCACCAATTTGAGTTCCTCGCGACCCACTACAATTGGGACGACCGGGAACGGCTGGTACGGCTCGTGTCGTGTTTGAAGGGCCCTGCACTGACAGCTCACCGAAGCTTCTCCCAGAGAGCACGCAACACATATGCACACTGCATTGCTGCACTCCAGGAGAGATATGGGAGCAGGAGACCCGCCCTAATTATAACACTTCGGGCAGACCTGTCTACCGTGCGACAGGAGGCGGGGGGGGGGGGAGAGTATGGACACGTTTGGAGATCGGGTCTACGCCCTGACCAACCAAGCTTATCCCGATATGGCTCCTGCCCTAGTCCAAAGCCTTGCGGTACCTACATTTCCGAAGGGACTTAGGGATAGGAACGCGGCACAAGAGGCCATGAAGTTCCGCGATCCCAAGTATATCCAGGAAGCAGTGGTAACAGTAACGCACATCCAAGGCGCGTCACGCATATTTGGTAACCGGGGAGTGCCCACTGCTTGACAGGTCTCTTTCGATGATATGCCTATAAAAGAGGCCGTCCCTTCGACTGACATGGACCTGCTCCAGGGGGTAGTTAGGCAGCTCCAACAGTTCGCGGTTACAAACAAAGTAACACCGACAAATGCGGGGGCTCTGGTCACCGATCACGGGACTGTGCGAACAAAAGAAGGCGCTCGCCTTCACCACTCACCTGCTTCGAGTGCAATGAAAAGGGGCATGTCGCTCGCGAATGTTCGAATAGACTGCGCCGTCGCAAGGAGACAGTAAGAACACGCCACAAACATCAATATCGGAGCAGTAGCAGTAGTTCCAATAACAGCTCTGCTGACTCTGATTCTGATGACTCCCGTATCCGACGGAGAAATTATAGGCACAGCCCTAGGCGGAGCCACCATCGCCATGGTAACTACCAGGATAGTCGGAGGAGTCCCCGACGAGGCGACCGTTCACACGGGCATGGCGCACGGCAAGCTGATCACAGCCGCGACGGTAGTGATACATCCCGCGGTAGGGAGTATGATCGGGCAAAGTATCAAAGCAGGGATGATGTCAAGACATCTGACTATAATAGTCAAAACCCACGACCACGTGACGTTTCCACCTCTCCCCTACGTAGGGTAGATGAGGCTGTGAAACAACGATCAAACTAATTAGGGTAGATCCTGTTGGCCACGGATCCACTCCAGAGGTTTTCCAACAAAGAAAAGGCCAACAGAAACATGTAGTTGAGTCAATGAATGGCGCCGATCATGAGATAAAAATGTTGGGTGGTATAATCGCAGATACAGTGTCAGAGCAATTAACTGAACCTGCGATTAGACATTCACAATTAGACCCAACAGTAGGTCATACCTTATTGATTCCAGCATCTATCCATGCTGTAGATGCGTTATTGGTTGTGGATACTGCTGTGCAAATATCCATGATCAGCCAGTCATTCTTAGACTCGCTAAAACCGACTGTGAAAGTATCCCGTGAACATATACGAATAAAAACGCAGAACACGGTTCATACATGCGTTGTCGCATCATTAGGCAACTGCCACTTAAAAATCTAGAAGTCGTACTTCAACGATTCAAAGTGCACAACTTAAAATTAAAGCCAAAGAAGTGCTCTCTGTTTACTAAACAAGTACGGTTCCTTGGACGCAAAGTGTCCCGAGACGGAGTGTCAGTTACCAATGACCACGTTCAATGTGTACTAGACTGGCCCCGGCCAAAGACTGCTCTCCAAGTGAGTAAGTTCATAGGTTTCGTGAATTACCACAGGGAATTCATTCAGGGGTTAACCGAGGCAATGAGGCCATTGTATGCGCTAACAAAGCCAAAGGCCCCCTTTGAGTGGACCGAGAGGTGCGAACATGCATTCCAGGAATTAAAGCGATACATGACAACAACACCTGTATTGGCGTTCCCCAACAATGAGGACCCATTCATTCTAGATACTGACGCCTCTGACACAGCAATTGGGGCTGCGTTGTATCAGATTCAGAATGGAGTAGAGCGACCAGTCTCATTTGCGTCACACACTTTAACCCCAGCACAAACACGATACTGTACAACGAGAAAAGAACTGTTGTCTATAGTAGTGTTTACACGACACTATAAGCACTACCTGCTTGGCCGCGAATTCACTGTTAGAACTGACCACGGATCACTTACTTGGTTATTCAGATTCAAACATCCTGAGAGCCAACTAGGCAGGTGGTTGGAGGAGTTGTCACAGTATGCTATGACAATTCAGCATAGAGCTGGGGTAAAGCATTGTAATGCAGACAGATTATCGAGAATCCCGGAGGAACTTGACCAATGTAGTTGTTATGAAGCTGGAAGAGATGTAACGTCTTTGCCATGTGGTGGATGTCCCTACTGTATAAAACTTCATTCACAATGGGACAAGTTCGAGAAAGAAGTTGATTATGTAGTCCCTCTCGTAGTGCGGCGAGTAAACAGCCCGCAGAACAACACTGTTCATGTAGACACTACGAATGACGCAACAGACAGGGACATGGACACAAATTACATGACCCAATTTATTCCACAGGAATTGAGAGACGCTTAATTACTTGATGGCGAGTTGTGCCCAGTAATTAACTGGTTGGAGGGGGAACCCCCTACCCAAAACGATTTCCATTTACAGGGTATTGAATCCCGCACCCTTTGGAAATGTAGGGAGCAGCTACGCATCTTACACGGAGTCTTGTACTATCGGTGGGTGGATGACAGAGGCTGTTCAACCCTAAGACTAGTGGTTCCCCATTCAATGAGAAATGACATTCTCCAAATGACACATGACCGACGCATTGGAGGACACTGGGGACGGGACAAAACATACGCTAAGTTAAGACAGAACTTCTTCTGGTCTTCTATGCGTAGAGACTGCCAACTGTTCGTGGAGACGTGCAATGTGTGTCACCTAAACAAGGGGGGACGGACACAACGAGCACCATTACTCTACTATCAAGCAGGGGTACCCGGTGAACGAGTCCACCTAGATTTCTTGGGTCCGTTCACAACAAGCGATTTGGGAAATAAATACATCCTCGTGATGATTGACCAATTTTCCCGTTGGCTTGAACTGTATGCTCTACCGGAACAGACTGCTGTGATTACAGCCAAAACATTCTTTGAGCAGTGGATTTCTAAGTTCGGGGCGCCGCTACAGATACATACCGACCAGGGTAGAAACTTTGATGGCTCACTATTCGCAGACCTATGTAGAATGATGGAAATCGCCAAGACACGGACAACACCATATCGGCCCAGTTCAAACGGACAGGTAGAGCGTCATAACCAGATGGTTTTATCTTTCATCAGATGTTATCTCGCTGATAAGGTAACCACGTGGGACGAACACCTGTCCGCTCTTGGCATGAGTATACGTGCTACAGTAAATAGGAGCACGGGTTTCACACCTAACATGCTATTTTTGGGCAGGGAGGTTTGTTTGCCTGACGAAATTATGTTTGGGCTGTCTACGGTAAATGCACAAAGACAAATACCATCACTTTACCTCTCTGACTTGATAGAAAAACTACGAGTAACGTTCCTGGCTGCGCGTAAGAATCTCCGGATGGCTCAATGTCGTCAAAAGAGAGCTTACGACTCACGGGAAAGGAAATTCGATGTGGGCGATTTAGTCTACTTTCGAAATTCAAGTACCGTAGTTGGACAAAGCAAGAAGCTGCTACCAATGTGGAAGGGCCCACTAATAGTCATAGAAATAATATCTACATTCCTATACCGATTAGCTGGTCGTAATCGAGAGTATGTCAAACACCATGACAAACTCCGTATATGTGAGGATCGTGATATCCCACTGTGGGTCAAACGAAAACGACACATGATCCTCACTGACGGAGACCAGAACACATCAACCGCAAATATTGCTAACGATGACAATTTATTTGCTGGAGTAGAACAATTATTTCAGCCCGTACAATCAACAGTTGAACAAGAAATATCTCTAGTCCAACCGAGGATCACGCGATATGGTCGTACGATTAATCGTCCATCTCGATACAGTGATTAACTGACTTCTATTTGCAGATGGACATCAATACGACTGACACAGGGGAGGGTAGCTTTAGGCGTGAGTGGCGGAGGGGAGGCCAGCGTAGATATAGGACAGAGAGGGTTGAAGCTATAGGGATAAATATTGGGGGTCCCCCAACCGTTAACCTGGACGCACTGCGTGATTTAGTAACGACATTATTGCCATATGTGGCCCCGACACCACCAACGATCCCCAGGTTTACTAAACCAACCGTCCCGAAACGCAGACGGAAGCGGGCTCGTTGCGGGAATTCCCGACAGTCACTGCGCATAACAATAGACCACCCCCGCACAGTTACAGCAACCCATACTGGGGTATCGCCACCCCCTGCCAAGCGAGCAAGGTATGATCATTGGCCATGCGATATCTGCGGTACCACAACGGCAGAATTGCACACCCATATCGAGGAGGCTCATCTCCCGTGGAATTTCCGTCCACAGACAGCTTGTTGGCTGTGTGAACTGCCATTGCGAAAATGCCTACGGGCCCACATGGCTAGTCACTTCCCACAGGAGAGGCGACAAGCGGAATTCGCCCCGCACTTCTATTCTTGGGCCAATTCCATGATAGCGGTCCTGGAGGCTGTACGCAAGCTGCTAAAACAGCAAACATTTGAGGGCATGGTAGATGTTTTCTGCCAGAGGGAGTGGTACCCCCGAAATGGTTACAGCAATGCGGCACTGGGCATCATGCTCGGAGAGGTAGCCCGCATAATGGGACGTCCCATATCCCCGGGGGCCATTCAGGTCAGTCCACCAAACCATCCAGTGGCTGTCCTGAATTGGTACAGCCTAACATTGATGCTGACAGGACAGCCGGCCCCCAAACGGGAAGCGTTCCGACACAGGGTGGTATCCGGACAGCCTCCAATGGAGATCCCCGAGTTGATCGCATTAGATGCGCACTGCCACCTGCGACAACTCGAACACAGGGAGGCGGCCGGTCAGGGCAGGGGTGTTGGACAGTCCATGTTCCGCACCGACCCTGTTCGGGCATGGGAAGAGACCTTCCTTGGGTGGAGAGGGAGCAACGATATCCAGCTGCTGGCTGTTATTGACAATCGGGTGTTCCCACAAGAGTGGCAGCGGCCGCATATGAGGGGTGTCACTGTTGGACACCGGACCATTGTCGTGAAAACGACCTACGGCGCCCACCCCCGGCTGGCCAAAACCTTCACTGATAACGCTTGAGGTCAGTTATCAGCTATGATATATAGCGTTGACTGCTGTGCAGTGGCCGTGACTACACAGAGCCTCTCTCGTCGCTACCCGCCCAGCGACGTCTGTTTCAAAAACAGATTGTCATAGCAGAGAGTCTGAGAAAGCCGCTGGTGTTGCATTTGCGGCCAGGCAAGGGGCACAACATGTCAGCTGTCATGGGGGAAGCACTGACAATGCTAAAACAGCATACACATCGCCAGCAGCAGATTCACCTGCACTGCTACACTGGCGACTTAGCCAACTACACCAAATGGATTGGGATATTCCCCAATACAGTATTCGGTGTCACGGCAAAGACGACACAGGCAACGGGGTACGGTGACTTGGCGAGTCACATGGACCTTGGTCGTCTGGTGCTGGAGACAGACTCTCCAATGCTATCCCGGGCCAGTGGGAATCCCTACGATGTGGTAGGCCACGCCGCAAATGTGGCAACACACCGCAATCTACCCACCTGGGTTGTACTGCGGATCGCTGCCCTCAATGCGAAAGCATTTTACGGGGTGTAGGTCCAGACGTTACATGGCCATGAATGGTATGATTATACCAAGGTCGGGTATGATCATACCCATGAACGATATTACTATACCAATGTTAAATATTAGGCGGAAGAGGTATGATTATACTTATAGCTAACCCGCTATTATTATTGTTGATCAAAATTAGGCGGAAGAGGTATGATTATACTACAGCTAACCCGCTATTGTTATTGTTGATCAAAATTAGGCGGAAGAGGTATGATTATACTACAGCTAACCCGCTATTTAATAGTGCTTATATTGACTAATAAGTATATACATTTAATTGTTATCAACAATGACAATAGCGGGTTAGCTGTAGTAACTTACTTAAATTACTTAATTAAATTTTAATTAAATTACTTAATTAAATTTTAATTAAAATTAAAAGTAACTTAATTAAATTTTAATTAAGTTACGCAATCATTGCACGGGATGGGAATCTTTTACTATTATAATGACTAGAGAGAAATTTCAATTGGGATATAGTGGATATGTATAGCATCTAAAAATATAAGGGGAGAAGAGTGTCGTAGTGTAGCTGACGACGCCACCTAGCGGCAGTACAATCCAGCCGGCCGTTCACGCCAACCAATTGCCGCCGCCAACCAACCGAGCGTGACGGGACGACGGTATAAGAAAGGAGCTGCCACGACGCCCGACCCTTGCTGCCCCGAATCGAATCTTGACGTACGTTGTCTGCAGGCATCAACACGACAGCCAGCCATCGCCGCGCCACGTGCAAACGTGCAAAGTAAGTACGATTGTACTATCGCATATCGTGCACGGCGACACTAGTAACAATTTTTCTTAAAAATTACTGTCAATGCCTGATTAATCAAATAACAAAATATATGTATATGTTATATATATATACAAAAACTGCTAATATATTATAATATATTCCAAGCACACTATAACATATTTTGGTTAACATAGATTGAAAAACATAGTGTGCTTTTATTATAATTTTTTACTTCTTTGCTTTATTATTATGGCTCAATCAATTTAGAATTAATGTACTTTTGCAATTGTATAAAGATTTTATAAAGAAAAAGATCTAGCTAGAAGTGAATTATGGCCATAGTAAAGATGAAACCAAGTTCCATTATTGTATTTGTATTATATGATTATCATAACATGTATAAAATAATTTCATGGAAAACAACTTCATAGCTGCATTAATTGTACATTGTTTAAAAAAACAGAAACATTTCATTCGAGCTAGTGATTGATAAATCTTTTTTCCCAGAATATGTTCGAGAAGTATACCCACTTATGGGCGAAGACCAGAAGAAAGGCTTTGAGGTTACCTTGGACGCGTAGGACAAAGCTGTCCAAAGTGAAAAATAATCAAGAAAAATGTGAAGATTGATCGACGGACATAATATTTTATGATATTTCAGATTTGACGTGCATGTATATAATTATGTACGTTCGAGAGCAGCACACTTAACATATTAAAACATTGTTAATTTATCTTGACTATGTTTTCAGTTTGATCTATATGTGCATATGATCTCTGTAAAGCTAGGTATATATTGACTGGTTTATCATTGAATGGTATTTGTCAATGGTATTTTGAATGGTACTAGGAATACTGTTCAGTGGTATCTGAATACCATTGGACCATTCAGAATACCATTCAGTCAAGTACCATTCATATACCATTGAACAGTATTCCTAGTACCATTCAAATACCATTCAAATACCATTCAACTGTTTATATACACATACCACCAAAGTACCATTGAAGTATCATTCAAATACCATTGGCCATTATACCCCCTAGGACCATTCAAATACCATTCAAATACCATTCAACTGTTTATATACACAGACCACCAAAGTACCATTGAAGTACCATTCAAATACCATTGGCCACTATACCCCCTAGGACCATTCAAATACGATTCAAATACGATTCAACTGTTTATATACGCAGACCACCAAAGTACCATTGAAGTACCATTCAAATACCATTCAAATACCATTGGCCATTATACCCCTAGTACCATTCAATGGTATTTGAATGGTGTTGTTTTGTAAGGGCTAGCATGCTCTCCCCATCTTGAGGGTTTCCTGGAAATTGACAGAAGCATTAACCACTTTGCCATTAATGATGTTACAGAGGCTTGAACTTGTCAGTTCGAGAAGATGGGAATGCTTCTTCAACTCTTCGTAAACACGATTCCTCTCATCTGTATCGAGTACTCGCCTCTTCTCTCCTTCCTCCTTACGTTTCTCCTCCTTCTTCTCATCATCAGCTGAATACATGGACGCTAAGGCGAGTGTGACATGGGCACAGATGGGGTAGGACTCCACCCAAATGGCCACCTGGTCTTCTGACATGGTTAAATGCAGCCCCAACTAGTACTTCAAGCCCACTTGCTTTCATCAAGTTTCCAATAGAGCCATTGAATGACATGAGGGTGTGCATGCCACCAGGTCGACGAATTACTGACTTGAAGCGGTTCCCATGACTGGCCCACTTGATAAGTGTTGCTACGATGTAAAGTTGCATGTCAGCGGATAGCTTTGAGGTCTTCATCTCAAGTTCAGTGAGAGTGTTCTCAAAGTAGGACAGCGTCGTGAGAACAGTGTCAGGATGGGATGGTAGTGCGTTGAACAGATGACCAAACATGTAGGTAGTGGCTGGTTGGGGGGAATATTCCATTCTCGCCAGAGCAGCATTATAGCCTCCCCATTCGATAGGGATTGGATCATGCAGGAGGGAGTTCAGCCATTGCGTGTCTACGATCGTGGCACGTTCTGGACTTCCCTGTAGTGCACATACATCAGTGAATTGTGGGCCAGACCTACACACCCCAAGAGGGGGGATTCACTTTCTTCAGGCCTGTGTACCGTTCTATCACAACAGACTTACTTCCAAGCCGAAGAGATGCGACTTCACGCTTACAAAGGCGAGGAATGGTGAGGTTCAGCAGGCCAGCGTTTGCACTGCCATATACTAGAACCCCCTGTAGGATACTGTTGAAACTCTACTGCCATGGCGCGTGTCTCACGGCGACCATTGGGTGGGCACACAAGGAGGTCAACATTGTCAAACCAGCCGAATATCGGGCCTAGTCTCATCATCAAGCCTCATGAACTTTGCTCCCATTTCCACTTATATACTTGGCGGCTGATTTGCGAAATTGCATGACCTCATCATCTATTGTGAAAATACCATGTTCGTTGAGCAACGTTCAGTTGGAAATGTGCTGTTGAATGCACTGTGATATGGTTACTGCTGATTTATTCAATTCTCCATTGGCATTGGATACCAATTGAGAAACTAATGCTAGCAAAGTAGGATATGTGTTGGCAACAGTCTTCTCAAATGTGAACTGACTTAAATCGTAATCATTGCTACGAGGAAGTGCTAGAGCTTCAGCTTTCACCCTGCGTACAACAGTGTCTACACTCTCATCATCTACACCGTCATACTTGACAATCTTCACTGGGTTCTCGTTGCCGTAAATGAGTTCGCGTTACATCCCGGTAGCCATGTTATTGTAAAGTGGTGTCTATTACTATTTTATAAGAACACATTAATTGGATGTGAATGCCTCCTTTTAATTCTTCTCGTAATGTTGAAACAGAACATGTATATATTTCACGTATAATTAAAGAAGTACAAGTATATACCAGTACTATGTTCTTGCCCTTACGCTAAAAGGTAGGAATAGGCACAAAATCGTGGCTCTTGCTTATGTTTGGTTAAAATGACGGCCATTTTGAACATTACTCGGTTTTCTTGGGCGGGCATCAGTTGAAATACTTCATTTTAAGTCCTGATATGGTAAAACATAGGAATGGACAAAATAAAATCATATTTATGTAGCAAAAGGCAATCAAATTATGCTCAATTTTGGCTATTGTTGGTGAAAATGGCGGCCATTTTGAATTTTGGTCACATGAACATAGTCGGACATTATTATAAACGGTTCCATTGAATTCCTCGTACCACAAAGCATGCGTGTATATACAAACTCGACTAACAGTTCTTACTCGGACGTCGCCTATGAAAAGAAATGACGCGTCCCGGCGCGTGTTTGTGTATGTTTCAGATAAAATATGGAACCCCCATAAAACATGGGCTCGGGGGTCCATAGTCTATTATATCATTTGGACCTCCCCGTATAGAATTTGGAATCCCGTTGTAAAAGCTGAATAAATTGGTAATTCGTGTAATGCAGTTCATATATTGTAACTAGAATATCACAGCCAACATACATAACACCTTTGTAAAAACAAATGAAAATGCTGGA
>OZ024862.1:7906069-7908569 GCA_964017155.1 Oasisia sp. SBJ-2009
AGCAAGCGGGGCTACGTGTAAATCAGATGGACGATAGCCATTATAATTACATTTTATCATAGCAATGTAACCGAGTGTTAACTTCTTTCTACGAAAGCCGCAGTAGTATGTTGTTTGTTACTTTAGAAATTTACAATTTATATACACCCGAAGTAGGGTTTGACACTAACGCATGTCCTCTTGTCAGGATAAGTACTTAGCCACACTGGATGCAAGTTGGACCAGGATCAGTGTCCGATGGGACTAGTTGATTGAATCGGCCTGGAAGTCAATCATAGTATATATCTGAATCTGCTCGTTGTCATTAAACAGATGGCGCACCAATTGACAACATGTGCAAACACCTCTCCCATCACGGACTTGGATATGGAATAGTCAGGTCCCCGCTTTATTAATACTAGTTAAGCTCAAGAAGAGTAGCTTTTTCGCATCAACAAGAGTGTGAAGCCATTCACCTTCCGTGAATGGTATGGTCTGTTTTGTTGATCTGTCAGTATTTGCTTGTTGACGAAACACTTCATAGTGACACAGAGTAATGGCTGACAAACACTCTAGATATGAAGATGCTAATATGACAACTATTCTGCTAAAGACAAAACTGCCTCGTTGCGTAAGCGTCTTCCTTTCCAGGCGCATTTCCAGCTCTTTCCACCCACATTATTTGTTTATTTATTAGATCAAAATAATATATTTATATTATTTTCAACAACATATTATTATGTACACTGTATAATATATATTTATTTGCCATATTTCATTTTATATGTGAGTCAACGCCACACTACATTCCAATTTAACATGTAATGCATGTTGAAAATGGCAATACAGCTTTATTATTATTATTATTAATTACATAAGTAATATTTAAAAAAGTTTGTTTATGATAAACACTCTTCCAAAATTATTTGCTAGAAATTGTCCCTATTAGTGATAGAATGTCATCTTAATTAAGTATTTTATACACTGCCATTGCAAGAACCGGATGAAATACGGGTACGCTAATACAAGAACACGAAAAGTACTTAAGCTTTGCTAAAGAATATTAATCAGCATTAGACACTCAAAAATCCAATACAATTACCAACAAATCAACAAAACGGTTACGACCGTACAGCTGGCCTAAACCACGGGCAAATTCAGCGGTGTCAAACAAACAATAGAAATCACCATAGAACGCTAACCCTTTGCAATATTTTGATAAACTGGGGGTCCATTAGTAGGTTTTCGATGATGCTCGATCCTTTGTGCATGGTCCCATTGACCCCAAACGTTCATAGCAAGGTCATATGACAAGATCATGGGCATTTTGGCTCAAAAGTGCAACAACACTTTTTTTCTTCACACAATGTCTAATTTTCAACATTCTCATTTCAGGTGTAGATCTAATCTGTGTTGGTGTATAACAATTACGATAAGTGTGTGCAAGAGTGCATGGGTTAGTATGCGTGTATGCGTGTGCGTGGCTATGTATGTGTATATGGTGTTTATGTGCGTATGTATGTGTGTGTGTGTGTGTGTGTGTGTGTGTGTATGTGTATGTGTATGTGTATGTGTATGTGTATGTGTATGTGTATGTGTATGTGTATGTGTATGTGTATGTGTATGTGTATGTGTATGTGTATGTGTATGTGTATGTGTATGTGTATGTGTATGTGTATGTGTATGTGTATGTGTATGTGTATGTGTATGTGTATGTGTATGTGTATGTGTATGTGTATGTGTATGTGTATGTGTATGTGTATGTGTATGTGTATGTGTATGTGTATGTGTATGTGTATGTGTATGTGTATGTGTATGTGTATGTGTATGTGTATGTGTATGTGTATGTGTATGTGTATGTGTATGTGTATGTGTATGTGTATGTGTATGTGTATGTGTATGTGTATGTGTATGTGTATGTGTATGTGTATGTGTATGTGTATGTGTATGTGTATGTGTATGTGTATGTGTATGTGTATGTGTATGTGTATGTGTATGTGTATGTGTATGTGTATGTGTATGTGTATGTGTATGTGTATGTGTATGTGTATGTGTATGTGTATGTGTATGTGTATGTGTATGTGTATGTGTATGTGTATGTGTATGTGTATGTGTATGTGTATGTGTATGTGTATGTGTATGTGTATGTGTATGTGTATGTGTATGTGTATGTGTATGTGTATGTGTATGTGTATGTGTATGTGTATGTGTATGTGTATGTGTATGTGTATGTGTATGTGTATGTGTATGTGTATGTGTATGTGTATGTGTATGTGTATGTGTATGTGTATGTGTATGTGTATGTGTATGTGTATGTGTATGTGTATGTGTATGTGTATGTGTATGTGTATGTGTATGTGTATGTGTATGTGTATGTGTATGTGTATGTGTATGTGTATGTGTATGTGTATGTGTATGTGTATGTGTATGTGTATGTGTATGTGTATGTGTATGTGTATGTGTATGTGTATGTGTATGTGTATGTGTATGTGTATGTGTATGTGTATGTGTATGTGTATGT
>OZ024862.1:7918569-7933569 GCA_964017155.1 Oasisia sp. SBJ-2009
ATGACATATGTTAGGTTAACAACGTTGTTGTATGCCCAGGCCACATATAGAATAAGGGTGGCAGCCAAATTCTCGGCGTCTGTTAACGGCAAGTGTACACTTAACCCATTCTGCCATGAGAGCCTGCGCAAAATAATGTTGTCGCCGTTAGCACTGAATAAACGATTAACACAAAATGGTTTCGTTAGCAGAATATCACGCGACTACACATATTTCAGGAAATGCGCCTAGCCGCTCTTTCTATGTGCCATGCGTTCGTGCGTCCGTGCATCCGTGCATCCGTGCGTCCCTGGCGCCCTGGTTCAATCGCTCCCTCGCTCCCTCGCTCCCTCGCTCCCTCGCTCCCTCGCTCCCTCGCTCCCTCGCTCCCTCGCTCCCTCGCTCCTTCGCTCCCTCGCTCCCTCGCTCCCTCGCTCCCTCGCTCCCTCGCTCCCTCGCTCCCTCGCTCCCTCGCTCCCTCGCTCCCTCGCTCCCTCGCCCCCTCGCTCCCTCGCTCCCTCGCCCCCTCGCTCCCTCGCTCCCTCGCTCCCTCGCTCCCTCGCTCCCTCGCTCCCTCGCTCCCTCGCTCCCTCGCCCCCTCGCTCCCTCGCTCCCTCGCTCCCTCGCTCAGTACAATTTGGACTCCTCAAATAGTTCCAGACAAATGCGAGGACGTACCAACTACCAATTACACGAACTGTTATCAGTCCTGCCTGCTCTAAACAAATATCAACTACAGGAAATGTAATCAGTCCCGCCTGCTCTAAACAAATATCAACTACAGAAAATGTGATCAGTCACGCCTGTTCTCAACAAATATCAACCACAGAAAATGTGATCAGTCACGCCTGCTCTAAACAAATATCAACTACAGAAAATGTGATCAGTCATGCCTGTTCTCAACAAATATCAAGTACAGAAAATGTGATCAGTCCCGCCTGTTCTCAACACATATCAACTACAGAAAATGTGATCAGTCCCGCCTGCTCTAAACAAATATCAACTACAGAAAATGTGATCAGTCACGCCTGCTCTAAACAAATATCAACTACAGAAAATGTGATCAGTCCCGCCTGCTCGCAACAAATATCAACTACAGAAAATGTGATCAGTCCCGCCTGCTCTAAACAAATATCAACTACAGAAAATGTAATCAGTCCCGCCTGTTCTCAACAAATATCAACTACATGAGCTGTGATTAGTCACGCCTGCATTCAACCAATATCAACTACACAAACTGTGATCAGTCCCGCCTGCTCTCAACAAATATCAACTACATGAGCTGTGATCAGTCCAGTCTGCTTTCAACCAATATCAACTGCACGAACTGTGATCAGTCCCGTCTGCTCTCAACAAATATCAACTACACCAACTGTGATCAGTCCCGCCTGCTCTCAACAAATATCAACTACACAAACTGTGATCAGTCCCGCCTGCTCTCAACAAATATCAACGACACAAACTGTGATCAGTCCCGCCTGCTCTCAACAAATATCAACTACACGAACTGTGATCAGTCCCACCTGCTCTCAACAAATATCAACGACACGAACTGTGATCAGTCCCGCCTGCTCTCAACAAATATCAACTATACGAAATTGGGATCAGCTCTGTATGTTTTCTCCACTCCGACGGTAGACGATGATTATCATGTCAATATTTCTGTTATACAATTTGAATTAAATTCAAATTGTGGGCACCGTTTTGGACTTGCTAAACTTAAATTGGCTAGCAGCATGACCAGATAGTCTCTTAGGGTAAATGTTTCGAGAACACTATATAAACATAGGAACGTATAGCGTCTGTGTGATTGGTATAACGCGGTCCGGGAAATAGACGAGTAACCAAGTTTCCACGGAAACAGTGACACTTATATGGAATGCATCCGAGCTACACGTGACAGCAAGTTCCCTCCGACGTTATGTTTAATACATCTCGCATGTAGATGCACACAGTGGTTACATTGTCTTATGGCCAACTAAACGTAAATAAATCAAAAACATCAGTGTTCTGAGGTAACGGTCAGCGCCCCGGATTGGATTGATGCAACATCAATACAAATACTTGTATACCTGCCTGCACGCTAAATGTGTTTTGGATCGGAACTCTGTAACCAGCACATCGATACGGCGTTCTTTCTATATATCGTTTTTGTATTCAAACGTTCATTTGAAATATTTTCACAACAACTTGTGTGTCGTAATTGTGCGCATTCGTTTCGTAACAAAGCTGCACCAATGCCGCAACCGAGTATTTCTCCTTCCAATAGCTAAGCCGAACCGACTTGTCTGTCGTAGCTTAGCCTCTCTCCTTACACCAACAACAACAACAACAACAACAGCAACACCGCACCGACTTGTCTGTCGTAGCTTAGCCTCTCTCCTTACAACAATAACAACAACACCGCACCGACTTGTCTGTCGTAGCTGAGCCTCTCTCTCCTTACAACAACAATAACAACAACACCGCACCGACTTGTCTGTCGTAGCTGATCCTATCTCCTTACAACAACAACAACAACAACAACACCAACAACACCGCACCGACTTATTTGTTGATAAACAATCCTTTCAAATAATTTCGTATTTAAAATCGAGATCGGTCTGTAATTACCGGCTTCCATTTTACTATTCATTTTGTAAATGGGCACCACCTTTGCAGATTTAAGATTTACTGGGATTTCGCCGGTTGCCAATGGTAAATGTAAAATATGTGTCAAAGGAGAAGCAATGAGCTTGGCACCATCCTTAATGAATGTGGGTGACAATAGGTCCAATCCAGTTGCCTTGCTCGAGTTGTTCGTTGTTCTCACTGACTTCACTAAAACAGAAGCTATTGCTGGTTACACCCAGTGACCAGTATAAATCTTGAAAATGTTCGCCTTCATATTTACTATTACTTGGTGGATGTTGGTCACCAGAGTGTTGAGACTACATTAGTAAAGTAGTTGTAAAATGTTCGGATACTAGTGCTATGTCAAAACATATGTTATTAGCAATGTTTAGTCCTATGCTTCCTGGCTTACTGTTACAATGAGTCGAAGTTCCGAGGCTTTTCAGCAATTGCCATACTTTTTAGGTTGTTGTTTGAATTGATTAGTCTTATAAGCAGTGAAGTCTGATTTGGCCTGTTTCTTCATATATTTAACCTGATTCCGAAGATAAATGAATGTCCTGTGCCAACTGACGTCTTTGATCTTTCTGAATTTAAAAAGGCCCGATCTCTTTCATGAATCAGGTGCAGTATCTCACCCGTCATCCAAGGGGCAGTACGCTGTTTAATACGGACATATTTCAATGGAGCAATGTTATCAATAACAACCATCAACTTAGATTTAAATGATAAAAAGCCTCGTGTACATAGTTTGAATCCAGTACATCCTGCCTATCGACCTCGTGCAGTTTTTCTTCAAATATTTCCTTAGTGTAATTTCTTAGCGATCTGAATGTCACAACGCTGTGACGACTGATGGGAATTTTGCTTGCATTAACGTGTTCAACATATTACTTGGTGATCGCTTAAGCCAAGGTCTAATACACCACATTGTGATATTTTACCAGGGTCTGAGATAAGGATGATATCTAAGATGGTGAATGTTGTGCTAGTAATCCTAGTAAATGTGTTAATAAGTTGGGTCATGCCAAACGTTGACATAACATTTTCAGGGACACATGCAACTGATTAGTATGACAATGCATTTGATAGTAGTCAATGTTAAAGTCGCCCATCGTAATCATTTCTATGTTTGTAAAACAATTTCAGTCCAAGCAACATTGTTCAAGTGTATCAAAAAAAGACCATATGCTTGTGTGGACGGTAGCATACACCAATTAAAATAGGTTTGGTCTTAGGTAGATACAGTTCAGCCCACACAGTTTCTAGAGTAGTACATATATCCTCTCTCAGCTTAAAAATAAAGTATCTTCATACGTAAATACAAACACCACCGCCCTCGCGATTTCTGTCACGCCGGATAATAATATAGTTCACAATGTCAATTTCCGAGTCTGTGACCGACGCAACCAACCAAGACTCGGCGATGCCGATCACCGCTACTTTAGTGTTTGCAGCAAGAATGATTCAATCATCAAGTTTCAGGAGAAGACTGCGCGTGTTCAAATGAATGAAGTTTAGACCCTTTGAATGTAAACATTCAAAGTTAACGGGTCTTTCACTGGTCGGCGGTGTCATCTGCCATTTCAGACAGAATAGCGTCGCCTTGCGTGATGATAGACGGGTGATCGCTGTCCTCAGCAAACGGCAGGGCGTGAAGTGTACACTGATTCCACAGAAATGTAAATTCGCCACCGCTGCCGCAGAGTTCAACATACTCATCATTTGAGAAAATGCCAGCACATTTGTTGTTTGTCCACTGGTCACAGCAGTCGCACGATATAACTCTACTGCGACCAGTTACGCCTTTTTCCACAACGACCACCCGGATGTTTTGGTGTGTAGATCCTCTTATGCTCAGTAGGGCCTGGGTTAATGTATGATTGTGTGTGTGTGTGTGTGTGTGTGTGTGTGTGTGTGTGTGTGTGTGTGTGTGTGTGTGTGTGTGTGTGTGTGTGTGTGCGTGTGTGTGTATGTGTGTATGTATGTGATATAATTATCTAGAGTGGCTGTGCAGGTGACATAGATATGTCAATGAACCACTGAACACACTCGCATACACACGCACATACACACGCAAGCACGCACACGCACACGCACACGCGCACTCACACGCACACGCACACGCACACGCACACGCACACGAACACGCACACGCACACGCACACGCACACACACACACACACACACACACACACACACACAAACAAACACACGCCATACGCCCTCAGGTGACCTTCTTACTTCATAATATCCCTTAGAACTTAGGATGTATGGACATAGTAAGACATTGACCCCACACACTCACTAGTATGTTAGGTCAACAACTTTGTTGTTTGCTAGGGTCACGCATAGGCTGTTAACGGCAAGTGTACACTTAACATATTTTGCCAACGAGAGCCTGCCCAAAAGTATGTTGTCGCCGATAGCGCTGGATAAACGATTAACACAAATGGTTTCGTTAGTTGTTGACCTAACATACGTCATTATTGCGTGTTTGACAACAAATACTTCCAAGAAGCACTTTATTCTGGCAACGTATTGAATTCGGTTAATGTGGCCGGCGGCGCAAAGATTTTTCCATCATAAAATCAAGATTGGTCAGAAAATTAACAGCTGATGTCTGATGCTGTACCTCATGTAACAAAACATGTTAAGACTTGGTTTCATTGTGATATATATTAAGCGTTTCTTCAGAGAAAAGCCACCACCATATTTCGACCGTGTTAATACAGACATCCTTGGTGGAATTCATTTCTATAATTATGGTTCGTAATGTAAGACGTAGCGCTAGATTTAGGATTAGGGCTACCTTTTGGTAGGTCGTAGTAGAGTTCTTACTCGGACGTCGCCTGTGAAAAGAAATGACGGGTCCCGGGGCGTGTTTGTGCATGCTTCAGATAGAATATGGAACCCTCACAGAAAATGGGCCCATGGTACGTATTCTATTTTATAATTTGCACCCCCCACTTATGTAATTTGATTCCGCTTTTAAAAACCGGAATAAATTGGTAAAATAGCATAATGCAGTTTTTAAATTGTAACTAGAATATCACAGCCAACATTCATAACACTTCTGTAAAAGCGTTTTATTTTTACATTTTAGCCACCATTGCCATTAAAATGCCAGTCATCTTTGACTGTGAATACTGTGTATCCTATCAACTGCTAAAAAGTGTGAATTGTTGCCTATTGTGGGATGGTTGGATAAATATAACTAAGAGTACTATTTACTCATTCATTCGTTTGTTGTCATCTCAACAAATTACAATACACGGGGGAAATAAATGTCCAGTTCACATTTTGAAACTTTGAACGGACCAGTGTCCCTTTTACACTGCTTACACAAACTACTACAAGCTTGTATGAGACGCTAAATTTAAACTCCATCGGGATCACAGGTATTCTATATCATGGCTCAGTTTCTAAGTTACATCAGGAATAAATTATATCAACAAGACAATCCGTGGTCCATTATATAATATCATAATAAGGACTCCCGTAGAATATGGACCCGGGATCCATTTTCTATGGTGTTCCATATTATACGGGACATATAGAAAATGGACCCCTATAGATAATGGACTATTGTCTATGTGGATCCATCATATTCTATTGCACATATAGGATATGGACCCCCATAAAATATAGAGGGGTTCCATATTTTATAATATAATATTTTATAATAGAATCTTTTATACTAGAATATACACCCGGGATCCATTACTTTCCATGGGATACACATTCTATATGACACGTGCACGCACCACATTGCACGTGGCTTTTAATGCTGCTGCGCTACACGTTACGTTGCGAACAGTTGTTTTCACTACTTAGAATTTGTTACACACAGAGTACTTCGAGAAAATATAAGTCGTTACGTTTCATTTGCGGAAACATAGATTAAGCCCTGAATCTCAGGCGTCCGACTTGCAAACCGTCTAGCAGAACATTGCTGAAACTTACACATCATGCATAGGCTCGATTACAATTACATATTGTTCCTTCACAATAATTCGTATCGTGTGTGTGTGTGTGTGTGTGTGTGTGTGTGTGTGTGTGCGTGTGTGTGTGTGTGTGTGTGTGTGTGTGTGTGTGTGTGTGTGTGTGTGTGCGTTTTGGGGTTAAGGAGTGCGTCTGTGCTTGGATGCGTAGGTAAAGCCCTGCGCGGGCTGGAAATCGGAGCCCGCAACCCTCCTCGCACGTTACAATTCAGCCCTCAGCCCGCCTCGCATATTATGCCATCTCCTGGCTCGCACCCCGCCCTGCTTATTTGGCCATATACTGGCCCGCAGCCCGGCCCGGCCCGCACCGCAACAAATAAATAAAATCCACGCCGAAACCCGCCCCGCGCAGGTCCTCTGTAGGTATAGGTGTATGTTTGCAAGTGTGCTTCAGTACGTAAACGTGTGCGTGCGACGCGCGTGTGTATACGTGTGTGCGTGTGTGCGTGTGTTCGTGTGTGCGTGTGTGCGTGTGTGCGTGTATGCGTGTGTGCGTGTGTGCGTGTTTGCATGTGTGCGTGTGTGCGTGTGTGCGTATGTGCGATTATTGAGGAAGCACTGGCGTTACCCTAACATAATGTTACATATGCATGTGCGTAGGAAATTCCAGTAGGTGACACGACTTTCGTCTTGCACATGTCCTCAATATGTAAGCAAACGGCGCCACAGTTAATTCAGATGGACGATAGCCATTATAATTACATTTTATCATAGCAATGTAACCGAGTGTTAACTTCTTTCTACGAAAGCCGCAGTTGATATATTGTTTGTTACTTTCGATCTTTTAAAATGTATATACACCCGAAGTAGGGTTCGACACTAACGCGTGTCCTCTTGTCAGGATAATACTTAGCCACACTGGATGCAAGTTGGACCAGGATCAGTGTCCGATGGGACTAGTTGATTGAATGGGCCTGAAAGCCAATCATAGTATATATCTGAATCTGCTCGTTGTCATTAAACAGATGGTGCACCAATTGATAACATGTGCAAACACCTCTCCCATCACGGACTTGGATATACAACAGTCAGCTCCCCGCTTTATTAACTCTAGTTTAGCTCAAGAAGAGTATCTTTATTACTTCATCGTGAGTCTGAAGCCATTCACCTTCCGTGAATGGTATGGTCTGTTTTGTTGACCTGTCAGTACTTGCTTGTTGACGTAACACTTCATAATGACACAGATTAATGGCTGACAAACACTCTAGATATGAAGCTGCTAATATGACAACTATTCTGCTAAAGACAAAACTGTCTCTTTGCTTAAGCGTCTTCCTTTCCAGGCGCATTTCCAAGCTCTTTCCTTCTAGGGATCCCATCCACATTACCTCCGCCTTCTCCAAACTTACTCTTCGTCCATGTCTGTCAAAATATCTTTCTCTCTATCAGCTGTTCTTGGAGATCTGGTTCCCCATCCACTAGTACTGCCAGATCATCTGCGTACAATAGTTTCAGGAATATGTCTTTTGTACCAATCTTTCTACTTATTAATTCCAACACAGCGATAAACAACAATGGGCCCAATTAACTTAGTAACTTAACTTAGTTTTTTTTTACTTAGGACGCATTCAGTATAAATATAATTACATTTTACATATAATTCAATTGTAAATGCAATTTGTAAGGACATTTTAGACCTCTTATTATATATATATATTTTGTTTACTAACTTTAAAAAAAATTAAAAGATAATTTCTAATTGAAAAGGACATTATATATATATATATATATATATATATATATATATATATATATATATATATATATATATATATATATATATATATATAATATATATGAAAATATGACAAATAAATATATATTATACAGTGTATATGATACGTTCTTTAAAATGATATAAATATATTATTTTGATTAAATAAATAAACCTGTCTCAGATATCTTTAATAGATTATCTATTTAAAAATAATTGTGTTAACCTAGTTAATAAATAAATAAATAATATATATATATATATTATTTATTTATTTATTTATTTATTAACTAGCATAACACAATTATTTTTAAATAGATAATCTATTAAAGATATCTGAGACAGGTTTATTTATTATATCAAAATAATATATTTATATAATTTTAAAGAACGTATCATATACACTGTATAATATATATTTATTTGTCATATTTCATTTTATATGTGAGTCAACGCCACACTACATTCCAATTTAACATGTAATGCATGTTGAAAATGGCAATAAACATTTATTAGTATTATTATTAATTACATAAATAATATTTTAAAAAACGTTTGTTTATGATAAACACTCTTCCAAAATTAGTTGCTAGGAATTGTCACTATTAGTAATAGAACGATATACCAATTCACGATTCAGTGGTCATGATACGATACGTATCACGATGCAGAATATAGTAACTAGAATGCCGCATGTGTTTTACCATTAATTTTACTCACTGCCAACGACGTATACCTGTGCCTGTAGCGTGTAGCAGTGCTATCATCATCGAGTAGGTAGCAGCCGATCACGACTACGGCGGCTAGATCAATCGCTTAGTACTAGAATGAACCAGACGAAACCATTGAGTTTATGCTGAACGCGGCTGAATTGTCATTTTAATTAAGTATTTTATACACTGCCATTGCACGAACCGGATGGAATACGGGTACGCTAATACAATAACACAAAAAATACTTAAGCTTTGCTAAAGAATATTAATCAGCATTAGACACTCATTAATCCAATAAAATTACCAACAAATCAACATAACGGTTACGAACGTACAGCTGGCCGAAACCACGGGCAAATTCAGCGGTGTCAAACAAACAATCACTGCTGTGTTTTGCTAATTATCTAACATAAATAGTGGCTTTTCTCTACAAGTTATTGACTCCTTTTCGAGCTGAGATCCGGAATCGTCGAGCTGGAAACGTCGTTGAATACAATCAGATTCTATAATAATAATAATAATAATAATAATAGTAACTTCTTTTGCGCCAATATCCTCGAAAATCAAGCTCAGTGGCGCGATAAAACCAGGGGATTAATCAATCTCATAATCGAAAGCAATGCGTGAGTCGTCAACGGATGGATGGAAAAGCTAGGAGGCTAAGGAGGATAGGCAGCATTAAAGAGATAGGTTTTTTGGATGTCGGCGGAATGAAACTATATTACCTTGTGATTTAACACTGGCAGGAAGCGAATTCCACACCGTTGGTGATATATGAGCTCCTTGACATATGAATAGTCATTCAAACTAACTTCAAACAAACAATCTAGAAATATGAACTAGTGAAAGGACTATCATACCACCATAATGCTCGTGAAATGTGTTCACACTAAGAACAGCAGACGAACAGTTGTAATATTGTAAACAACTAATGAAAGGTACTCGTGTGTGACTGTATTCGTGTATAATGATTACAAGGATGTGTGCAAGAGTGCATGCGTTAGTATGCGTTTATGTATGTGCGTGGGTATGTATATGTGCGGTGTGTGTGTGTGTGTGTGTGTGTGTGTGTGTGTGTGTGTGTGTGTGTGTGTGTGTATCTGTGTGTGTGTATCTGTGTGTGTGTATCTGTGTGTGTGTCTGTGTGGGTGTGTGTGTGTGTGTGTATGTGTGGGTGTGTGTGGGTGTGTGGATGTGTGGGTGTGTGGGTGTGTGGGTGTGTGGGTGTGTGGGTGTGTATGTTTGTGGGTGTGTAGGTGTGTGGGTGTGTGGGTGTGTGGGTGTGTGGGTGTGTGGGTGTGTGGGTGTGTGGGTGTGTGGGTGTGTGGTTGTGTGGGTGTGTGGGTGTGTGGGTGTGTGTGTGTGTGTGTGTGTGTGTGCGTGCGTTTTGGGGTTAAGGAGTGCGTCTGTGCTTGGATGCGTAGGTAAAGCCCTGCGCGGGCTGGAAATCGGAGCCCGCAACCCTCCTCGCACGTTACAATTCAGCCCTCAGCCCGCCTCGCATATTATGCCATCTCCTGGCTCGCACCCCGCCCTGCTTATTTGGCCATATACTGGCCCGCAGCCCGGCCCGGCCCGCACCGCAACAAATAAATAAAATCCACGCCGAAACCCGCCTCGCGCAGGTCCTCTGTAGGTATAGGTGTATGTCTGCAAGTGTGCTTCAGTACGTAAACGTGTGCGTGCGACGCGCGTGTGTATACGTGTGTGCGTGTGTGCGTGTGTTCGTGTGTGCGTGTGTGCGTGTGTGCGTGTGTGCGTGTATGCGTGTGTGCGTGTGTGCGTGTTTGCATGTGTGCGTGTGTGCGTGTGTGCGTATGTGCGATTATTGAGGAAGCACTGGCGTTACCCTAACATAATGTTACATATGCATGTGCGTAGGAAATTCCAGTAGGTGACACGACTTTCGTCTTGCACATGTCCTCAATATGTAAGCAAACGGCGCCACAGTTAATTCAGATGGACGATAGCCATTATAATTACATTTTATCATAGCAATGTAACCGAGTGTTAACTTCTTTCTACGAAAGCCGCAGTTGGTATATTGTTTGTTACTTTCGATCTTTTAAAATGTATATACACCCGAAGTAGGGTTCGACACTAACGCGTGTCCTCTTGTCAGGATAATACTTAGCCCCACTGGATGCAAGTTGGACCAGGATCAGTGTCCGATGGGACTAGTTGATTGAATGGGCCTGAAAGCCAATCATAGTATATATCTGAATCTGCTCGTTGTCATTAAACAGATGGTGCACCAATTGATAACATGTGCAAACACCTCTCCCATCACGGACTTGGATATACAACAGTCAGCTCCCCGCTTTATTAACTCTAGTTTAGCTCAAGAAGAGTATCTTTATTGCTTCATCGTGAGTGTGAAGCCATTCACCTTCCGTGAATGGTATGGTCTGTTTTGTTGACCTGTCAGTATTTGCTTGTTGACGTAACACTTAATAATGACACAGATTAATGGCTGACAAACACTCTAGATATGAAGCTGCTAATATGACAACTATTCTGCTAAAGACAAAACTGTCTCTTTGCTTAAGCGTCTTCCTTTCCAGGCGTATTTCCAAGCTCTTTCCTTCTAGGGATCCCATCCACATTACCTCCGCCTTCTCCAAACTTACTCTTCGTCCATGTCTGTCAAAATATCTTTCTCTCTATCAGCTGTTCTTGGAGATCTGGTTCCCCATCCACTAGTACTGCCAGGTCATCTGCGTACAATAGTTTCAGGAATATGTCTTTTGTACCAATCTTTCTACTTATTAATTCCAACACAGCGATAAACAACAATGGGCCCAATTAACTTAGTTTTTTTTACTTAGGACGCATTCAGTATAAATATAATTAAATTTTACATATAATTCAATTGTAAATGCAATTTGTAAGGACATTTTAGACCTCTTATTATATATATATATTTTGTTTACTAACTTGAAAAAAAATTAAAAGATAATTTCTAATTGTAAAGGACATTATATATATATATATATATATATATATATATATATATATATATATATATATATATATATATATATATATATATATATATATATATATATATATATAATATATATATGAAAATATGACAAATAAATATATATTATACAGTGTATATGATACGTTCTTTAAAATGATATAAATATATTATTTTGATCAAATAAATAAACCTGTCTCAGATATCTTTAATAGATTATCTATTTAAAAATAATTGTGTTAACCTAGTTAATAAATAAATAAATAATATATATATATATATTATTTATTTATTTATTAACTAGCATAAGACCATTATTTTTAAATAGATAATCTATTAAAGATATATGAGACAGGTTTATTTATTATATCAAAATAATATATTTATATAATTTTAAAGAACGTATCATATACACTGTATAATATATATTTATTTGTCATATTTCATTTTATATGTGAGTCAACGCCACACTACATTCCAATTTAACATGTAATGCATGTTGAAAATGGCAATAAACATTTATTAGTATTATTATTAATTACATAAATAATATTTTTAAAAACGTTTGTTTATGATAAACACTCTTCCAAAATTAGTTGCTAGGAATTATCACTATTAGTAATAGAACGATATACCAATTCACGATTCAGTGGTCATGATACGATACGTATCACGATGCAGAATATAGTAACTAGAATGCCGCATGTGTTTTACCATTAATTTTACTCACTGCCAACGACGTATACCTGTGCCTGTAGCGTGTAGCAGTGCTATCATCATCGAGTAGGTAGCAGCCGATCACGACTACGGCGGCTAGATCAATCGCTTAGTACTAGAATGAACCAGACGAAACCATTGAGTTTATGCTGAACGCGGCTGAATTGTCATTTTAATTAAGTATTTTATACACTGCCATTGCACGAACCGGATGGAATACGGGTACGCTAATACAATAACACAAAAAATACTTAAGCTTTGCTAAAGAATATTAATCAGCATTAGACACTCATTAATCCAATAAAATTACCAACAAATCAACATAACGGTTACGAACGTACAGCTGGCCGAAACCACGGGCAAATTCAGCGGTGTCAAACAAACAATCACTGCTGTGTTTTGCTAATTATCTAACATAAATAGTGGCTTTTCTCTACAAGTTATTGACTCCTTTTCGAGCTGAGATCCGGAATCGTCGAGCTGGAAACGTCGTTGAATACAATCAGATTCTATAATAATAATAATAATAATAGTAACTTCTTTTGCGCCAATATCCTCGAAAATCAAGCTCAGTGGCGCGATAAAACCAGGGGATTAATCAATCTCATAATCGAAAGCAATGCGTGAGTCGTCAACGGATGGATGGAAAAGCTAGGAGGCTAAGGAGGATAGGCAGCATTAAAGAGATAGGTTTTTTGGATGTCGGCGGAATGAAACTATATTACCTTGTGATTTAACACTGGCAGGAAGCGAATTCCACACCGTTGGTGATATATGAGCTCCTTGACATATGAATAGTCATTCAAACTAACTTCAAACAAACAATCTAGAAATATGAACTAGTGAAAGGACTATCATACCACCATAATGCTCGTGAAATGTGTTCACACTAAGAACAGCAGACGAACAGTTGTAATATTGTAAACAACTAATGAAAGGTACTCGTGTGTGACTGTATTCGTGTATAATGATTACAAGGATGTGTGCAAGAGTGCATGCGTTAGTATGCGTTTATGTATGTGCGTGGGTATGTATATGTGCGGTGTGTGTGTGTGTGTGTGTGTGTGTGTGTGTGTGTGTGTGTGTGTGTGTGTGTGTGTGTGTGTGTATCTGTGTGTGTGTATCTGTGTGTGTGTATCTGTGTGTGTGTCTGTGTGTGTGTGTGTGTGTGTGTGTGTATGTGTGGGTGTGTGTGGGTGTGTGGATGTGTGGGTGTGTGGGTGTGTGGGTGTGTGGGTGTGTGGGTGTGTGGGTGTGTATGTTTGTGGGTGTGTAGGTGTGTGGGTGTGTGGGTGTGTGGGTGTGTGGGTGTGTGGGTGTGTGGGTGTGTGGGTGTGTGGGTGTGTGGGTGTGTGGTTGTGTGGGTGTGTGGGTGTGTGGGTGTGTGGGTGTGTGTGGGTGTGTGTGTGCGTGCGTGCGTTTTGGGGTTAAGGAGTGCGTCTGTGCTTGGATGCGTAGGTAAAGCCCTGCGCGGGCTGGAAATCGGAGCCCGCAACCCTCCTCGCACGTTACAATTCAGCCCTCAGCCCGCCTCGCATATTATGCCATCTCCTGGCTCGCACCCCGCCCTGCTTATTTGGCCATATACTGGCCCGCAGCCCGGCCCGGCCCGCACCGCAACAAATAAATAAAATCCACGCCGAAACCCGCCTCGCGCAGGTCCTCTGTAGGTATAGGTGTATGTCTGCAAGTGTGCTTCAGTACGTAAACGTGTGCGTGCGACGCGCGTGTGTATACGTGTGTGCGTGTGTGCGTGTGTTCGTGTGTGCGTGTGTGCGTGTGTGCGTGTGTGCGTGTGTGCGTGTATGCGTGTGTGCGTGTGTGCGTGTTTGCATGTGTGCGTGTGTGCGTGTGTGCGTATGTGCGATTATTGAGGAAGCACTGGCGTTACCCTAACATAATGTTACATATGCATGTGCGTAGGAAATTCCAGTAGGTGACACGACTTTCGTCTTGCACATGTCCTCAATATGTAAGCAAACGGCGCCACAGTTAATTCAGATGGACGATAGCCATTATAATTACATTTTATCATAGCAATGTAACCGAGTGTTAACTTCTTTCTACGAAAGCCGCAGTTGGTATATTGTTTGTTACTTTCGATCTTTTAAAATGTATATACACCCGAAGTAGGGTTCGACACTAACGCGTGTCCTCTTGTCAGGACAATACTTAGCCCCACTGGATGCAAGTTGGACCAGGATCAGTGTCCGATGGGACTAGTTGATTGAATGGGCCTGAAAGCCAATCATAGTATATATCTGAATCTGCTCGTTG
>OZ024862.1:7936069-8006069 GCA_964017155.1 Oasisia sp. SBJ-2009
GTGTGGGTGGGTGTGTGTGTGTGTGGGTGTATGGGTGTGTGGATGTGTGTGTGTGTGTGTGTGTGTGTGTGTGTGTGTGGGTGTGTGGGTTTGTGGGTGTGTGGGTTTGTGGGTGTGTGGGTGTGTGGGTGTGTGGGTGTGTGGGTGTGTGGGTGTGTGGGTGTGTGGGTGTGTGGGTGTGTGGGTGTGTGGGTGTGTGGGTGTGTGGGTGTGTGGGTGTGTGGGTGTGTGGGTGTGTGGGTGTGTGGGTGTGTGGGTGTGTGGGTGTGTGGGTGTGTGGGTGTGTGGGTGTGTGGGTGTGTGGGTGTGTGGGTGTGTGTGTGTGTGCGTGTGTGCGTGAGTGTGTGTTTGTCCGGGTGTAATATTTGAAGTGTGTACGTGTGTGTGTTTGTGCGTGCGTGCGTGCGTGTGTGCGTGTGTGCGTACGTGCGTGAGTGTGTGTGTGGTTTATATATATATATATATATATATATATATATATATATATATATGTGCGTGCGTGTGTGCGTGCGTGCGTGCGTGCGTGCGTGCGTGCGTATGTTCGAGGTAGCTTGTGTGTTACCAGTCACCAATACACTATAGACGTCTATGCGATGTTTTTGTTACGTGAATAATGATAGAGAAAAACTGTGCGTCCTCGTCTCGGTCCATTAAATCGCTTTTTAAGCCTTTTTAAGAGTTCCTTGTCCTCGTCCGACATTTGTTTGGAGTTCTGCCTCTCCTCCAACACACGCAGTTCGTCCACACACTCCTGCATGCACGCGGCATACTCATCCTTGCAGATCTTTATTTTATATTCCATCACTGCTCTGGAACATTGGTTTTTGACGTAACACTTGTAATATCTCTTGATGCAATATGACTTGCAAAGCATTATCTGTTGTATGGTGTATCTCGGACCGGCCTCGACCTCGACCTCGAGGAACACAGAAAGGCACAGGAGCTGCAATAAAGAAACGTCGTTTAGAACATATATAATATATTATAGAGATCTAGTGGACATCAATGATATCCACCATGGTTTGTAGCATGCAAGACGATGTCTCCGGCGGAAATGAATCAACGGATACGCTGTCAAATGGGGCAAACGATACGAAACAATTGGCTCCGGGCGCATGTCGACATTCACCTTAAATTCTTGTGAAACCCATGGTCCACGCATCACTGAAGGCCCTATTTCTTCAAATGTTCCTGCCGCCATCTTGACGCCTCACTCACACCCTTGACATTCCCAATCAGAAAATGTGTGTGTGTTCCTGTATACGTTCACCTGATACCAATACACTATAACGATGTTAACAGTGTTTTTTTACACTTCAAAATTAATTTTGATCCTAAACAGTGATCGTGAATAACTGTCAACACCACGACGCACCACCGGAACATTGTCACTTGTGTGTCAAGGACGTGGAGCCCTCGGAAATACGGTAATGGGTATCTGTGTTTTGAAAAGCTCATTACATTTTGTTTAATGACAAATTGTCCTTAAGAACTCTTTATCTCAGTGAAACAGTTCTCTGTTTAAACACTATTCCTTTGCCAATGCCAAAACATGACGCATTACAACATTTACAACAATTATCTTAACTTGACTAAATTCATTGTATGGCCATCTGTCCAAGATTAGAGTCAATGTGAGATACAAGAGAGGGCTATTTATACAGCGTGCGTATCAAATGTGAAGTGTGTAGAGAACCACTTGACCTTGAGAAACATCTAGATTAGGAATTTAGGAATAAACAAGTATATCCACGAATAAACAATATATATATATATATATATATATATATATATATATATATATATATATATATATATATATATATATATTTATTTATTTTACTTTATTAGTTTTAGTAGGAAGATATTTATTTGTAAATTAATTCATATATATCTAAAATACAAGTTCATCACTCACTTTGAAAAAACCCGCCGGGAAGTTAGCATAACATAGTTGTATTATTCTGAATAATTGATAATACACATCGCCTTTTTGAGATCACATTTCTTGCTTTTTTTCTTCAAAGAATAGTTTCATTATAAATACTCAAACTTGCTTGTTTGTAAAATATTAAGTATAGGCTGTCTAACAAAAGAAATGACCTTTTGTCTCATCATAGTAAAAAAGAAGTTATTAATCCCTGTGTTACAACCCAAGATAATAGGGTTCCCAAGAACTGCCGTGTAAGTCTCTAAAAATATTCTTTCTTGCATTGGCCAGCCTGCCCTTCAACTTCAAGATACAAATGGTCCATTTACACGGATTTGAAATGAAATATAATTAGTTTTACCGTTTTGAATGCATGCAACACTTGGTGCAAGATATTCGTATCACATGCAACTGGTATGGCGGTATTCACCACGTCATCTATTGCCTGGTAAAAGGCCAGTGAAACCGTAACAAATTAATGATGCCGAACATATGCAGAGTTTGTTTATTCGTTCTTATATTTGTTTGAAATGCTGTTCCAAATAATAATTGTTGTTTCCGAAGAAAAACAGACAACTGCACGCGGGCATATTTGATCTAACATATGCTATGCCTAGTAGTGATAGCCGCAGAAGTCATGTGATTCACCAATAGTAGCACCATTGTTTTCTAAGGCATGTGCGTCATTACGTGTGTGACGTATCTGAACAAAGAGGCATAGTTGGGGGTTCATTGATTTGTTCGAGGATCTCCAAAGGGCTTCAACAAATCCACGTTAGTCGATAGAGGCGCTAATACGCAACTAGACCCTAGCTGCGTGTCAGCGCCTCCAGCGATTAACGTGGATTTGTTTGCATGTTTTGCTGAACGCTTGTTTAAATCATCCTCAATTAGCTATTTACCGTGCAGGCACGTAGCCAGCGATAGTTTGTATGTGGGCATGCCGTATGCGTGATCAATAGACAGAACAGCCAAAACAACGCAATCTTAGCACTGAATTTAATCGAACGTCCCGCGACGTTTCATCGACTGTAAATGTACATTAATGAAGACATTATGCTTTCATATTGTCGGAGATGTTATAATAATAATAATTATTATTATTAGTTAACTTCTATTGCGCCTATATCCTTAGAAACCAAGCTCAGAGGCGCATCAAAACAAAAAGGATTAATCGATCTCATAGTCGGTAAACAAATCAAGTTGTCATCAGATTGATTGATGCGCCAGGGAGCTATGGTGGATAGGCCAGATTGTACAGATATGTTTTTAAATGACGACGGAATTTAGCAATATTTTCAACTGATTTCACGCTAGAAGGAAGCATATTCCATAGAGTAGGCGCACCCACAGCAAAAGCCCTGGTCCCCATATTAGTATTGACCTTTGGTACAAAGAGTAAATCAGAAGTAGATGACCGAAGTTGAATAGGTTTTCTTATAGGAGTAAGCACAGTATGTAAATACGATGGCTGCTTAGAAGAAAGTGCCTGGTAAGTAATGGTACACATCTTAAACATTATACGATATTGGACAGGCAGCCAATGCAGATACTTTAGAAGCGGCTTAGAAGGAGTAAAGTATACGGTATCAATATTTAACTATGTGTGAAGCCCTAGCAGTCTCGTGTGATGCATATGGCGAGCTGTAGATGATTTTAAACATCCTTTCCGGCATCGAGCCACCACACCTTCGTCGGGCCACCAGTCGACGTTCCATCGGTTTTAAATTATACCTCAACATTGGTGGACATGTCAAACTGTATCCATATTTAGCTAGCTATGTGTGAGACTTCGGAGTCATGCGAGTACAAGAGCTGATTGTAGATTATTTAAACAAGCGTTCCACAAAATGTTTGCAAAACGGTGCCGCATTTAATTTTTACACACGTCAAGAATACGTAAAAGACGGCACAAAGACCCTAGTTGTGTCAGAGCGCCCTCTGTCGGATTAGTTATTGTGGTACCTCAATCTTGAATGTAGACAGAGGAATGTATTGCGTAACGTATTTGTTTGCATTGTTGTTCGACTTCCGATTTATTTTATGTAATTGTGTTTAAACTCACTGTGACAGCAGTCGTCACAATTATTTTAGTACTGTTTTGTTAAATTGAATTTCGCGCTATGCATACACAGGATACTTTGCGCAGAGTTTAAATGAACCGATCTCCGAACAGGTCAATGAATTCGTACACACCTGTCAAAAATGCACTTTACTAATGTCGGTACTCTGCTTGATTCACTTTATATCAACTCTTTCAAAGTTCAACTTTCGTGTTTTCTTATCAACAGTTAACTGGTTTGAAAGCAGAGATCGCCGAAGAATGCAACATTATTTTGGCTGAAGAAAATGGAGAAGACCCATTACATTAACAAGGAAGAATGAATTATTAGCACTGATAATACTATCTTTACGACGGTTATATTTGTCATGTCGATCAGCATTTATAAAAACAATTGATACGCTTATTGTAAATATTTTGAATGTATTAGCTATGTTATAAATGATTCAGCATGTTCTATTAATTTGAGCAGAATTCGATAAAATTAAATACGGAATCTGGCCATAAATACATGAGGCGTTATAAAATTACAGTTTTACAATTACACAAAACAGCCATTACTATTTGAGAATCTATATGTAGTGGATTTTGAAGAATACTTGTTATGTGAACATGGCAACTTGTTAACTAACGTTTACATCCTTAACATAAACGATTGGGGGCGCGATAGTGTAGTGGTTAGCACATCCGCCTGTCACGCCGCTGTTCTGAGTTCAATGCCCGGTCAGGGCAGAAATTATACATTTGGTATGAACCCCTAACTCTCAACGATGGTGACTGTGCATCACTCGTGACTAGGAGGTCACATTCATGTTGGTCCCGTCTCATTTGCGGACCGCTGAGTACGACTAGTAACTTGGTAGTGGCCATGCACCCACAGCTTCAATAAGTAAAGGTCAATTTGGCGATAATGTCCTGAAAAAACGGCTGTCTATCTGAATGAGACCTCAAGATCAAGGAATATTCAAACAACAAGTTAGTCAGTTGATAGAACGGTGCCAAGCATTGGAAACAACTAGAACTATGATTCGTATCCAGTAACTACGTAGTATTTATAACTCAAACAAATATGCTTGTCAATTAAGTTTTAATGTGCGTATGACAATGACATTTTTGTTTAATGTTTGTTCAGCCAATATACATCGGCGTTTCAAATTGTAATTGTGTGTAGTCAATCTTACCTTGGTAATTTGGTAATCTAATCTAAATGAATGCGTATCCAATTCGGATGGATTCAAATCTGCTTCACGCAGTGATGTAATTACGCACAGGTACAATTTACACACTCTGACTTGCGTGCTCGAATGATTTCCAGAGTACATGAACTGGTCGTACGACTACTAAACACATCTGCCTGGAAATGAACTTTGGAGTCAACGTTGATATACGTAACTAGGGCTATGCAAACGACACTGTTACATACGTAGTTTCCCTGGCACACTAAGTGGAACAACCGCATTCTTCCCAATTTTCTGTCACAAGGCACTTGACAGCCATAAGTATGTCGCAGCCATTCTCTTGGACTTGACAAAGGCCTTTGATTGCCTCCCTCACATCCTGCTCTTAGGTAAACTCAGTGCTTATGGCCTTTCTGATAAATCATGCAGTTTCGTTAGTAATTAGCTCAGCAACAGGAAACAGCGAGTGAAATTAGGACCCCACTACAGTGAGTGGGCTGACATCGTCAGAGGTGTACCCCAAGGCTCTATTATTGGCCCTCTTCTTTTCAATGTTTTTATTAATGATATTTTTCACTTTTTGGATAAATCCTCTCTCTACAATTATACTGATGATAACACCCTGTCTTATGCTCATTCAAATTCTGACACTCTCATTCACACCTTGCAACAAGACTGTACTTCTACATTACAGTGGTTCAATATCAACCAGATGAAGGCTAACCCATCCAAATTCCAAGCAATTAGCTTCGGAAAGGGTGAATAAGGGACACAACAAATGTTACTTTTGAAAACATTACCATTCACTGTGAAAACTCTGTTGTCCTGCTCGGCATTGAGATTGACCATTCGTTAACTTTTAACACACATATCGCGAACGAACATCTGCAAAAAGGCAGCTAGACAGTTAGCGGTCTTAACATTTCTCGGTCATCTCCTTACTCGACAACGGAAACGTGTATTTTTTAAATCATTCATAACATCAAACTTCAACTACTGTCCTTTGATCTGGCACTTTTGTTGCCAATCTAGCACCAAAAAACTTTAAGACCACTTCGTTTTATTTACAATGATTATTCATCCACGCATCATGACCTTTTAAAGACCGCTAACTCCGAACACCTCCACGCCAAATGAAATACGAAAAACAGTCTACTACGGCGAGTTTCGCAGACTCATCTGGAACTGGGATGGCCCATCATGCAATTGCTCTATATGTAGGTAAACAGCTAACAGCTAACATGTTTGTCGCCTTGCCAATATTATGAATATAGCTTTCATTATATATATGCAATATGAATATGTGTAAACTATTGTTAATCCTTAATTTATTCTTTAGATCTATTTATTGTAATGTTTCAAAGTATTTATTATTTTTTAATAAGTTTAGTCAATATACATCTCTACATTTTAATTTATATTTATACTAATGTCTTAACTTATATATTATTTCAATCTATTTTAACCAATATACTTTGCATGTTTTGTGTATCCAGAAAAAGGTATTCATGCATGATTATTATTATATTTATTTTGTACTCATTACCCTATTTTATATGTATTATTGCTGTCATTTTAAATACTCTGTAGGCTTGTTATGGTTTTATGTCTCGTTGCTTTACACCGTTTTGTCGGAAAATAGCTCAGATGAGCTAATGTTATCAAATTCTCATGTAAACCGACGTTAAATAAAGCTTCTTGTATCTTGTGGATGAACTCACCAGGTATATCTTCATCGTGTCTTCTGTTCCGGCAGTGTTAACCGGACACCTCCCGTGCGTGCTGGGCGGTCTCTTGTTGACTGTCTTTAGGCCAGCAACTAGACCTGATTATATAGCTCTACATGTTGACCAGAGGCAGCACGCCGTCAACAACCACTTGTTGGCACGTAGCGACGGGAAGCTAAGAGCCGAACGTTGCGGACACAGGATGTTCCCAAACGGCGGCGCCCTATCAGTGTGTCACCTGACTGGTGTTATTCATTCTCAAAAAATACTACTACAACTACAATAACATGTAGCTTTCTACTGCACATAATCGTTCAGTGTGGATTCTTGAAGTTCTGTTGCTCTAGATCAATTCACAGTGTTGTAAGATAAAAAAAAAACTATCGCTTGTGCGATTTTGTGGGCGACTGGCACTGCAAGTCCAAGGCATGGGGATGGATGCCATCGTAGGAACAATATAAGTAACTAAGATATTTCTTAATCTATATTAGAGAACTAACAGAAATCGGCTAACTTCATCATATATTCCAATACTTTCGACATTAAGAAAATGAAAACGGTTTGTAATATGGGTGGCAAAGCCAACAATTAAAAATATGATATGTTATCAATATGCAAACACTGTTACAATAAACCTTTAGATACAAAAAGCGTTTAAAATAATACAAATAAAATAAGAATAGTAATAAATAAATAAGAAATATGTACTTAAACCGTATAAAAATAATATGTTAACAGAACCCTGCCGAGTGCGGGACATAACAAGACTAGGGGCCGAGGTTATAAACCTGTACTCAGGGCTCCTGCTCAATTACGGAAATGTCGTCAGAATCGCTCGGCAGTTGATCATGAATTTGTATTGCCAAATAGTAGCAGTAAACTGGTCCACGTCGCGGGAAAAAATTACACCAAAACATAAATGTTGCCGCTTTAGCCTAGGGCAGTTAATTAGGATTCGGTCCCACCCATATTTTGTCGTTATAACTGCATCTTTGCCAACATTTAATACTTGATATTGTTAATTCAATAAGTTATCATAATCTCGCGCATAGTTATGTTATATAAACAGCGCGTCTTAGCATACTTTCTTGGACGAAAAGACAACGCGGTCGGCATAAACAAACTGGTTATCGCTCATCCCATGTGCACGGCGCAGTAACACATGCACCGCTGCGCTTGCGACTGGTATAAATCGGAGCGCTATTTGGGTCTGAAAATGCAATACATGTGAAACATAAATATACATGGGAATGCTGATTGATCGTATTTAGAATTAGAGTTTGTGTAAGGTATCCAATATGCCAATATACAGTTATAAAGGCAAGATTTAGGTTGGTCCGAATTCTACATAAAAATTATCACATGTGCCCGCTTTAGTTAGCAACGATTCAGTAAACAGTGCAGTTTTAGCACAACACAGTGTCTTTCGGAACATTCGTGTTATAATAACTCTTCAAATTGATCGACAACACCTCATAAGCGACTCGAACGCTGAAATTGAGCCGCGTTTTCTCTAAAAAACGAAATCAACCAATTTATATGGTTAGTTGCCTTCTTTGACTTTGTCTTTGACATTGTTAGTCTGAGAAACGGCGATAAGCACACTCTTGACTTGAGTTATGTGACCTCCGTGAGAATGAGTATGGTTTGAAACATGAAATTCTGAACACAGCGCATCGAATACAATGTCACGTGAGTGGCGTTGAGTGACGTCATAGACCACAACTTGACTTGGCAACTAACGCGTCAAAGAAACATTAATGGAAACATTCGGTGTTTCGGTTCATCGAAAGTGATTTGCACAAAGTCGATAAAACAGCGCTAGTTATAATTAATTGAGCTGTGTCAATGTTGACGAAAGCGTTGTTGAAGTATCGGACGTTCATAGTAGCGATAACCCATACAGATAAGACTCGTAAGGCGCGTACAAATTACAGTATGAGGCAACTACGCGACCGACGGTGAGTAAATAGGTATAGGCCCTACCACTTATCACTTTGTTGATATTAATGTCGTACTCCAGATAACAACAGATACTACAGTTCTGATAAAAGACTTGTGCGCCTTGTCTTGTGTATACCGTATGCCTAGGGCTAGGCTATGGTTGAATATTTGTACGCAAGCGCGTTTTGTATGAACTCATACAGATCTTACAGTTTATTGCAACACCGTGGCGTGATTATATAACCGGAACTAGCTCATTGCGCATGACATTGATACAATAGAGACAGAGCCACTCCGACAATAATGTGCACACTTTATGCAGTACTTAACATTGACATTGAATATTTGGAGTGCGTATATCATATAATTAAGTGCCCCTGACCTTGACTCGGAACCAGTTTCCATCCTTAAATATTTGCACCGTTAATATGTAACTAACTTGTAATTGGTTTACTGTAGTGTAGCTACTGGCTAATTTGTTTAACATAACATACTTTTCTCTGAAATTATATGTTCGGGTCTATCACCGTGATACACGCACATACGCACACACGCACACACGCACACACGCACACACGCACACACGCACATACGCACACACGCACACAAATGCACACATGCACGAGCGCATGCGAATTTGCATTTTTTTTCAAATAATAAGAATTATAACCTTAATGGGCCTACTCGGAAATTAATTAGTGAAAGATCGTATGACTCGTCCCTAGATGGCGATGCAGTGACGCCGCCACTGGGGACAACTGGTGACACTGGTGACGCCGCTGATGAAGCCGCGTCACTGGGGACAGTCACATTCTGTCAGTCTCCGTCACGGTCAATGCAATCAACTCACCAATCACATTCTGCCAGTCATCACCTTCCGTCACGGTCAGTGCAATCAAGTCACCAATCACATTCTGCCAGTCATCACCCTCCGTCACGGTCAATGCAATCAACGCACCAATCACATTCTGCCAGTCATCACCTTCCGTCACGGTCAGTGCGAGCAACTCACCAATGTTGCATCTGAAACGAAGTGCTATAAAGCGTACTTAACTGCTGCATCTAACGCAACTGAAACAAACTTAAACACATTCGAAGCCCTGAATGAAAGTGTTAATTTACGTATATTATACAATGCCTCACTCCAATTGTGTTGTCAAATGTGATCGTGTTGGACACATCTGTAGGAGTAGTTGGTGGCCGTTTGACGTCAGGTGAGATACAAGGTGAAATGTGCACGTAGTGTCGTCTCTCTAAATAATCAGATAAATTAGATCACACAACCATGCAATCCAGTATCGTAACATCTGCCTTTTAACTAAAGCAATATGCAACCTAAATAAAACAAGTAATTATACATTTAGGATCACAGGTTACTAGCATATGATCCTCCTAGGACTGCGATCTTTACCATCGAGTCCAAATTACTCTTAGAGTCCACAGTAGGCCAAATCTGTATCACTGACTACTTCTCGACTTAACACTCTGGCCTGTCGTATTGTCACTGTCATAAGGCACTATTGTGACGTCTAGAAACTACATTAGTCCAAAGTTCACAAGTCCTCATGGCAAAATTGCAGGGGTTTCTTCAATCATAGTCAGAAAGGTAGACCAGTGGTCTCGACACGCGTGATGATCTCCGCTCTCGCATATTTTCGTTTTCTTGCCCGATTCACGCCGGAGGAGGCTTGGCGAGGTCGCAAGTTGAGGCGTCTACGGTGGCTTGGAGGATGGGTTTATCGTCGCCTTAATCGAAGTCTGTGGTTCTGTGGCCGGTTGCATGACACGCTCCCAAGTTATGCGGTAAAATTACCCCTAACTCTCTAGGTGTCATATAGCTGGGCGACAGCGTTGGGTGCGGTGCACAACAGCCACATAGATGCCGCCCAACTAGGAGATACCGGCACGAGTAACCGATAAGGGGATTGCCGCATTTTGAGAACAAATCTTCCCAGAATTCATTTCACCTGTCACAGTAAACAGTAAACTTCGAAAGCACAACAACAGCGGAATCGCAAGGACAATTTCACCCATGCTGAAAGTATTGCTTTGATAGAGGCCTATGGGGAAAGGAAAGAGGTATTACAAGGACGATTGAAATCGTCCTTGTCAAACGTCGATAAAAAAGCATGGGAGGCTGTGGCGGCAGAAGTTAACGCTGTGTCGACGACAAGAAGACGTGTCGACGAACTAAAAAAAAAGTGGCAGAAACTGGCCAGCGACGCCAAGGCAGACCTTGCCAAACGAAAGCACCCCGGGACAGGAGGAGGTCCGCAACACAAAGGAGGCGTCTACACAGACATAATAGCCGACATATTCGGCGACCAAACTGCCCTTGTTGATGGTGTTCAAGGGGGCGTCGACGCGGCCGACAGTGGTTTGTTTACCATTGACACTGAAGGCGACACTGAAGGTTTGTTTACAATGTGTGTACTTGTGTTGAATACATTTCTTACGTTAGTATGAATTCCTGTTAGTATTAAAATAAACCGCGATGAATGTTCATCTAACCAGTTGTGAGACTGTTTTTAAGCTACTATTAACAAGGCTGTACATGCATCCACCACATTAAATTTTAATTATTCTACAGTCACTGGGATGAGGTTCCATACAAACATAAGTTAAGCAAAGGTCCCTCAAATAATTAGATTAGTACAAAATTAATAAGATGTATATGTGTATCCCGCTGAATGTTATATAGAATGAACAATGTAAGCATTGCATCATTATCCACTAACAAGGGTGGATGCGTAATGACATGAGGACGATTTAAAACATAAGGAGAATGTGTTATCAATGCATATCTATTTAAGGATATTACAAGGGTAAGGTAC
This sequence comes from Oasisia sp. SBJ-2009, assembly GCA_964017155.1. Lineage (NCBI taxonomy): Eukaryota > Metazoa > Annelida > Polychaeta > Sabellida > Siboglinidae > Oasisia > Oasisia sp. SBJ-2009. The sequence goes on from OZ024862.1 coordinate 7,947,745, forward strand.
ATATAAATCTACACACATTAACTCTTCATATTGTAGAACCATTGGTGCAGCAGAACAGTTCCCTGCTGGTTGACAACGAAGCCACTTCTGTCAACACAAGTGAGAACATCCACGGTAAGATGACGTAATGCTAATATTTATTTTACGTACAAAAACATCATGTAAACATATATTCTGTATTACACATAATATTAATGTGTTTGCACATATGCAATTGCCATGAAATAGTCTGCAAATTACAAATAGAAAAATTTAACTAATAAACCAAAATTATTTATTATTTCTTGGTTGTCACATGCATAGTATGAGTAAATATAGCAATGTTGTGTTTTGTTGAAAACAATTTAACAGTTAATGATACACTAGTACTCATAATTATTTTATCACACTTGAATAAGAGATATTGCAATAATCATTAATTCTCTGCAGCCGCAATACTTGTGACATGCAAAACAATGGAACCATATTAAAGTGAACGAGTAAATAATTATTTCACCGTAATACCATAACATATATTTGAACGATGTAGCTTATTGTTTCAGATCGTCCATGCAGCAGCAGCAGCAACAGCAACAGCAACAGCAACAGCAACAGCAACAGCAACAGCAACAGCAACAGCAACAGCAACAGCAACAGCAGCAGCAGCAGCAACAACAACAACAACAGTAACCCCGTCACAAGATGCAGCACTCCGTTGCACTCTAGTGAGACTGTCACCACGGACAATGCCATCGATGTCAATGGGATGATAGAGTCGCCTGTCATCACTAGGAAGAGGAAGTCCATCTCATCATCAGTCGATGATCTCTATGCCAAATTTCTGCAGACACAGATAGAAGTTACAGAATTAAAAAAAATCAAGCTACAGCTAGAGATTAAATTGCTTAAGAAGAACTTGACAGATTAATTGGCATATGACATGAGTTATATGAAACACTTTTTATATAGTTTCTTTCTTTCTTATTCTTAATCAATATTTACATATCTATTGATTTATTCTATTATGGTTGTTACCAATATTTGTTTTGAATAAATCATATTGAATAGACCTGAGCATGTTGTTTAATTATAAAAAGGTATCATTTAGTTAACAACGCGTTCCGAATGATACTTGCCTTGTGAAATGTTCTTGAACAATACGTTGACGCATGGCTCTTCCTGAAATGGTGGGGTTGTCGTTGCAGACTGTGTTATCCTCATTATCATCACCATCACTGTCATCTTGTTGGTCGGGATCAGGTGTGCCAAACTCCAAAGCCATGTTATGCAGGACCACGCATGCTGTAGTTGTCTTGCATGATCTCTGTGGCGTGTATCTCAACTCTGCGTGCAGACAGTGAAATCGCCGTTTGAGCACACCGTTACATCTCTCTATTGTCACTCTCGTGCTGACAAAGGCGCGGCTGTACGCAACTTCTGGTGGTGTATGCGGATTTATGAAAGGTGTCAGCAACCATTCACGTAGCGGATAGGCACTGTCACCCAGGAGAAATCCGTCAACAGGGCGAGGATTCTGTTCCAAGGCTCTCCAAACCGCACCCTCCCTCAAAATGCGTGCATCGTGCACCGATCCCGGATATTTCACGACACAGTTCAGTATGCGTAGTTCGGCATCGCAAATCAGTTGCACGTTGATGCTGTGTCTGCCGCTACGGTTTACGTATTCATGTTCGTTTATCACCGGAGCTTGCAACTTCACGTGCGTCCCGTCAACGCAGCCAATGACGTTCGGAAATCCTGCCATGGCATAAAACAAGCGTTTTTGCCGATTCGCTTCGCGCTGTCGGGGGAAGAAAATCCATCTTCGGAGGCGCGCACACAAAGCCTGTGACACACGGTAGATGACTCTACTGACGGTTGATCTGTGTGTCTGAAATGTGTCGCCAACTACAATCTGGAAAGTCCCAGAAGCAAAAAATCGCAACGCAGTTAACAACTGCAGTTTGGGAGACAAGAATCCCTTTCGTCGATACCCAAATTCCAAATCGTCACGAATTTCGTCGACGATTCTAAACAAATCAATTCTTCTGAAACGAAATCGTGCAAACAAGTTTACGTCGTTGTAGGTGTCTAATGGATTCAGATGATCTCTAAAAACACGATTTCGTCTTAGTTGTCTCCGCCAGTATAAATCATGAACCACTCCTGCCATTGGTACAACGCGCTGTGAATCACCTAGCTACAGCTGGGGCTGCTTCGAGTTGCCCCAGACAATTCGGCGTAACTTTTGACATAACACAGCTGGGTGTGTGTCATGCAACCGCACCTACTTGCTATGTGTTACATAAGGGTCATTTACCATAACTTGGGTGTGATTTGGACTTAGGTGTGTGTCATGCAACCGGCCACTGGTGTCTGAGTGATGGGTGGATCACTACACTTCCGCAGGTGCTCACATTTGCGTCAGTTAGTGCCAGTAGGGGTGTTTATTTCGTACCACCTCACAGCCAGTCTTGCTACGACAGTTCCTCTCTTCTGTCATAGACGGAAGGGTTTCAGTCGAACGGAATCTCCTTCCTCCAATACAGGTTATACCTTTAGCTCCTCTGTTGTAGCGGTAGGCCCGTGTCGTCTGACTGTGCTTCAGTTTGATATGCGCTGTGCTGGGCTACTACCTGCTCATTGTGTAGGTGTGTTGCGGATCATCGCCATGAATGGGTCGGATTGTTTTCTCTTGCACTCCTCCATCCTGTGCTTGGCAGCTTTCACACTTGACTCTGCTCTACCATTTGCGCTTGCATGCCCGGGTGCACCTGTCCAGTGTTCAATGTCCAATTTTGCGGTAAATTCGCGGAATGTTTCGGCTGTGTACTGAGGTCCATTGTCGCTGAGTATGGTAGAAGGATTTCCCCAGCGAGCGAAATGTAATTTTAGACAATGAATCATTGCAGTAGTCGTTGTGTTGTAGAGTATGTCAGCTTCCCACCAACCACTGCATTAGTCGATGATGAGCAAAGAGTGTTTGTCGTCCCAGGTGAACAGACCAGTCCGCAGCGTTTCTCTAGGAGAAAAGGCTACGATCGGCATGTTGGACAGAGATTTAGCCAGACTCTGGCAAGCAGTCATCAACAATTTGCTTTATGTCTGCGAACATTCCTGGTCAGGTTCAACTTTGAAAAGCAGTCCATCGTGCATTGCGAGTTCGTCTGTCATAGCACAATACGACGATATTTATGCGTTCACATCTGCCTTGCTTTCCGGCCAGCCATTCAGTATTGTCTCCTTGAGTGCTTGCATCATGATGTATGCGTCAGTTGCATTGCGTAGTTTCTTCGGTGTCGTTTGTCCGATAGGCAGATGCTTGGTGGCGTTGATCTATGAGAACTGTTCTTGTTTGCCGTTGGAGAGATAAGCTCGAAATAAAATATCAGCAATGAGCATCTTCTTGCCCCGTCAATAGGTGACTTCGATGTCATATTAAAGTAATCGAAGGAGCATGCCTTGGAATCTCTTCGGTGGTTTGTGTAAGGGTTTCTTGAGAATGGTCTCAAGCGGCTTATGCGGGGTGTACACGTCTTATTGGTGGAAATGTTCGAAAGAGAAACGCTTCTAGAGCGCCCGACTGATGTACGCCAGAGACTTTCCTTCTTGCACCAATGCTGCACCAAGGCCAGTGCTCGAAGCAGCACTCTGGGTGGTCAGTTTCATAGCTGGATCATAATGCGCCAACATATGTGCCGTTGTTACAAGTATCTTCAGTTGGCTCATCCCAGTCTCTTGCTTTCTCGCAGTTCCCAGTTGCAGTCCTGGCAAGTCAGCCTTCGTATTGGCTCCATGATACTGAAGAGTCTAGGGAGACTTTTGGCAAGATAAGTGATCATGCCTTACAGACGGCGCACTGATTTTACCTTACCGGGTTTAGGCATACATAGAATGGCTTCCACGTTGTTCACATCCGATTTCAGTCATTCGTCGGTCACAACATGGCCTAAGAAATTTACTCTTGAAAAGTTCACCCAGTTCCTCTTTTAGTTTGGTTTGAAGCGCTATTGGAACACGTCATGGGAGACACTGCACATGCTTCGTTCAGTCGTTAGGCTGACCGTGCCCGGGGGACATAGATAGATAGATATGAGAGATAGATACACAAATAGATAAGAGACATGAAACACGGCAGCAGTCATGATTTCGCGATAGATAGGTAGACATATATATATATATATATACATATATATATATATATATATATATATATATATATATATATATATATAGATAGATAGATAGATAGATAGATATATAGATAGATAGATAGATAGATAGATAGATAGATAGATAGATAGATAGATAGATAGATAGATAGATAGATAGATAGATAGATAGATAGATAGATAGATAGATAGATAGATAGATAGATAGATAGATAGATAGATAGATAGATAGATAGATAGATAGATAGATAGATAGATAGATAGATAGATAGATAGATAGATAGATAGATAGATAGATAGATAGATAGATAGATAGATAGATAGATAGATAGATAGATAGATAGATAGATAGATAGATAGATAGATAGATAGATAGATAGATAGATAGATAAATAGATAGATAGATAGATAGATAGATATATAGATAGATAGACAGACAGACAGACAGACAGACACATAGACACATAGACACATAGACACATAGACACATAGACACATAGACACATAGACACATAGACACATAGACACATAGACACATAGACACATAGACACATAGACACATAGACACATAGACACATAGACACATAGACACATAGACACATAGACACATAGACACATAGACACATAGACACATAGACACATAGACACATAGACACATAGATACATAGATACATAGATACATAGATAGATCCCGATGGTTAGGATAATTCAACCCGATAAAGGTTGAGGCCTGGGGCGGCATGCCGATGGTTAGGATAATTCAACCCGATAAAGGTCTTATTGGTGGAAATGTTCGAAAGAGAAACGCTTCTAGAGCGCCCGACTGATGTACGCCAGAGACTTTCCTTCTTGCACCAATGCTGCACCAAGGCCAGTGCTCGAAGCAGCACTCTGGGTGGTCAGTTTCATAGCTGGATCATAATGCGCCAACATATGTGCCGTTGTTACAAGTATCTTCAGTTGGCTCATCCCAGTCTCTTGCTTTCTCGCAGTTCCCAGTTGCAGTCCTGGCAAGTCAGCCTTCGTATTGGCTCCATGATACTGAAGAGTCTAGGGAGACTTTTGGCAAGATAAGTGATCATGCCTTACAGACGGCGCACTGATTTTACCTTACCGGGTTTAGGCATACATAGAATGGCTTCCACGTTGTTCACATCCGATTTCAGTCATTCGTCGGTCACAACATGGCCTAAGAAATTTACTCTTGAAAAGTTCACCCAGTTCCTCTTTTAGTTTGGTTTGAAGCGCTATTGGAACACGTCATGGGAGACACTGCACATGCTTCGTTCAGTCGTTAGGCTGACCGTGCCCGGGGGACATAGATAGATAGATATGAGAGATAGATACACAAATAGATAAGAGACATGAAACACGGCAGCAGTCATGATTTCGCGATAGATAGGTAGACATATATATATATATATACATATATATATATATATATATATATATATATATATATATATATATATATATATATATATATATATATATATATATATATAGATAGATAGATAGATAGATATATAGATAGATAGATAGATAGATAGATAGATAGATAGATAGATAGATAGATAGATAGATAGATAGATAGATAGATAGATAGATAGATAGATAGATAGATAGATAGATAGATAGATAGATAGATAGATAGATAGATAGATAGATAGATAGATAGATAGATAGATAGATAGATAGATAGATAGATAGATAGATAGATAGATAGATAGATAGATAGATAGATAGATAGATAGATAGATAGATAGATAGATAGATAGATAGATAGATAGATAGATAGATAGATAGATAGATAGATAGATAGATATATAGATAGATAGACAGACAGACAGACAGACAGACAAAGACAATTAGACACATAGACACATAGACACATAGACACATAGACACATAGACACATAGACACATAGACACATAGACACATAGACACATAGACACATAGACACATAGACACATAGACACATAGACACATAGACACATAGACACATAGACACATAGACACATAGACACATAGACACATAGACACATAGACACATAGACACATAGACACATAGACACATAGACACATAGATACATAGATACATAGATACATAGATAGATCCCGATGGTTAGGATAATTCAACCCGATAAAGGTTGAGGCCTGGGGCGGCATGCCGATGGTTAGGATAATTCAACCCGATAAAGGTCTTATTGGTGGAAATGTTCGAAAGAGAAACGCTTCTAGAGCGCCCGACTGATGTACGCCAGAGACTTTCCTTCTTGCACCAATGCTGCACCAAGGCCAGTGCTCGAAGCAGCACTCTGGGTGGTCAGTTTCATAGCTGGATCATAATGCGCCAACATATGTGCCGTTGTTACAAGTATCTTCAGTTGGCTCATCCCAGTCTCTTGCTTTCTCGCAGTTCCCAGTTGCAGTCCTGGCAAGTCAGCCTTCGTATTGGCTCCATGATACTGAAGAGTCTAGGGAGACTTTTGGCAAGATAAGTGATCATGCCTTACAGACGGCGCACTGATTTTACCTTACCGGGTTTAGGCATACATAGAATGGCTTCCACGTTGTTCACATCCGATTTCAGTCATTCGTCGGTCACAACATGGCCTAAGAAATTTACTCTTGAAAAGTTCACCCAGTTCCTCTTTTAGTTTGGTTTGAAGCGCTATTGGAACACGTCATGGGAGACACTGCACATGCTTCGTTCAGTCGTTAGGCTGACCGTGCCCGGGGACATAGATAGATAGATATGAGAGATAGATACACAAATAGATAAGAGACATGAAACACGGCAGCAGTCATGATTTCGCGATAGATAGGTAGACTTATATATATATATATATATATATATATATATATATAATATATATATATATATATATATATATATATATATATATATAATATATATATATATATATATATATATATATATATATATATATATATATATATATATATATATATATAATATATATATATATATATATATATATATATATATAATATATATATATATATATTATATATATATATTATATATATATATATATATATATATATATATATATATATATATTATATATAGATAGATAGATAGATAGATAGATAGATAGATAGATATATAGATAGATAGACAGACAGACAGACAGACAGACACATAGACACATAGACACATAGACACATAGACACATAGACACATAGACACATAGACACATAGACACATAGACACATAGACACATAGACACATAGACACATAGACACATAGACACATAGACACATAGACACATAGACACATAGACACATAGACACATAGACACATAGATACATAGATACATAGATACATAGATAGATCCCGATGGTTAGGATAATTCAACCCGATAAAGGTTGAGGCCTGGGGCGGCATGCCGATGGTTAGGATAATTCAACCCGATAAAGGTTGAGGCCGGGGGGCGGAATGCCGATGGTTAGGACAATTCAACCCGATAAAGGTTGAGACCGAGGGCAGCACGCCGGTGGTTAGGATAATTCAACCCGATAAAGGTTGAGGCCGGGGGCGGCATGCCGATGGTTAGGATAATTCAACCCGATACAGGTTGAGGCCGGGGTGCGGCATGCCGGTGGTTAGGATAATTCAACCCGATAAAGGTTGAGGCCGGGGGCGGCATGCCGGTGGTTAGGATAATTCAACCCGATAAAGGTTGAGGCCGGGGGGGCGGCATGCCGATGGTTAGGATAATTCAACCCGATAAAGGTTGAGGCTGGGGTTCGGCATGCCGATGGTTAAGATAATTCAACCCGATAAAGGTTGAGGCCGGGGGGGGGCGGCATGCCGGTGGTTAGGATAATTCAACCCGATAAAGGTTGAGGCCGGGGGGCGGCATGCCGATGGTTAGGGTAATTCAACCCGATAAAGGTTGAGGCCGGGGGGCGGCATGCCGATGGTTAGGATAATTCAACCCGATAAAGGTTGAGGCCGGGGGGGGGGCGGCATGCCGATGGTTAGGACAATTCAACCCGATAAAGGTTGAGGCCGGGGGGCGGCATGCCGGTGGTTAGGATAATTCAACCCGATAAAGGTTGAGGCCGGGGGGCGGCATGCCGATAGTTAGGATAATTCAACCCGATAAAGGTTGAAGCCGCTGGGCGGCATACCTATGGTTAGGTTAATTCAACCCGATAAAGGTTGAGGCCGGGGGGGGGGAGCGGCATGCCGGTGGTTAGGATAATTCAACCCGATAAAGGTTGAGGCCGGGGGGCGGCATGCCGGTGGTTAGGATAATTCAACCCAATAAAGGTTGAGGCCGGGGGGCGGCATGCCGGTGGTTAGGATAATTCAACCCGATAAAGGTTGAGGCCGGGGGGCGGCATGCCGATGGTTAGGATAATTCGACCCGATAAAGGTTGAGGCCGGTGGGCGGCATACCTATGGTTAGGATAAGTCGACCCGATAAAGGTTGAGGCCGGGGGTGGCATGCCGATGGTTAGGTTAATTCAACCCGATAAAGGTTGAGGCCGGGGGGGGCGGTATGCCGGTGGTTAGGATAATTCAACCCGATAAAGGTTGAGGCCGGGGGCGGTATGCCGATGGTTAGGATAATTCAACGCGATAAAGGTTGAGGCCGGGGGGTGGCATGCCGGTGGTTAGGATAATTCAACCCGATAATGGTTGAGGCCAGGGGGCGGCATGCCGATGGTTAGGATAATTCAACCCGATAAAGGTTGAGGCCGGGGGTGTGATGCCGATGGTTAGGATAATTCAACCCGATAAAGGTTGAGGCCGGGGGACGGCATGCCGATGGTTAGGATAATTCAACCCGATAAAGGTTGAGGCGGGGGGGGGCGGCATGCCGATGGTTAGGATATTTCAACCCGATAAAGGTTGAGGCCGGGTGGCATGCCGATGGTTAGGATAATTCATCCCGATAGAGGTTGAGGCCGGGGGTGGCATGCCGATGGTTACGATAATTCAGCCCGATAAAGGTTTAGGCCGGGGGGGCGGCATGTCGATGGTTAGCATAATTCAACCCGATAAAGGTTCAAAGGTTGAGGCCGGGGTGACAAAGCCAAAGCGGAATCTGGCTATTTCTCATGTTGCAGCTTTCAATGATGATATACCTTTGTGGAAACTCCCAGTGACAAGTCCACCACACAGGACATCTTTGTGTGTTGAACATTCGGTGGACGCAACCAAGCCATCGCTGGCGTAGTGGTGTGTACATGTTGGTGCCAGAAGCACCTTCCAGGACCTCTGTGTTTGTGACTTTGTCCTGTCAGGATATGCCAAGGACGCGTTTAAGACAACGAAGATGAAAACTATTCAGTCTCTTCTCATGTCTTATGTTGTCCATGCCTCACAGCAACAGAGGAGAGTGCTAAGGACACATGTCTTGTAAACAGATAGTTTTGTGTTTTTATGTTACATTTGTTTTGCTCCACACTATCTTGTTCAGCTTGGACACGACAACTGCAGCGCATATTAATTTCAGCATGTAGTGACAAATTACTTGTAATTGTTGAGCCTAGATATATGACCTGATCAACGACATCAAGTGTCACATTGTCTATGTTGATTGATGGTGGTGCTATGACATTCTGACCCATAACGTTCGTCTTCTTTATACTAATGCTCTACATGCGTGGGGGAATCTGTCCATTACTTTCCGAAGGTCTTCATCTGTATGAGTAGCCAGCGCAAGGATATTTTCTGGTGTGAGGACTCGATGCACCTTTGTCTTAGTTTTCAGCCGGGCTAAACGACTTTCCATCAGATCTTGTGAGTAAGTAGACGCCCTCCGTGAATCAACCAAAGGCATATGGTAACATTATCGAAATGAATAAGCCAAAGAATGTTGCAGACAAAACGAATCACTGTTTTACACCGTTGCGGATCTCAAAGGAACGAGAGCAAACTGAGTAGTTTTGGAGGACAACCAATTTTCTCTAACAAGTTGAACAAACCACTTCTGCCCATTAGGTCAAAGCTTTCGTGAGGTCTATGAAGGCAATGCACAGCGGTCGTCTTTGTTCTCGACATTTCTCTTGCAGCTGTTGGACAGAGAATATCATGTCTATCGTAGATCTTTTATTTCTGAAACCACATTGAGACTCTGTATAGATGCGTTCAGCCGGGATCTGCAGTCTAGCCAAAGCAACACGTGCAAAACCATTTCTTACGACGCACAGCAGGGAGATGTCGCGGTAACTGGTGTAATCAATACGATCATCTTTGTTATTTCTATTATATATCAACGTTATCTCTAGTTGATGATACTGATTTGTTCATTAGTGGATTATGTGCCAACGAGACTGTATTTATCGCTACGGCGAAGTTAGAATCGCATAATGTATGGTTCCGATACAATCAACTAACTCCGAAACTCAGTAAACTCAATCTTTGCTAAACATGCAGGACTTGAAATCGTGTCATTTCTGTTGCAGGGCAAACGCATTAAAGAGTTAACTCAACCAAATATCTGGGCGTTTATCTAGACTGTAAGTTGTCATGGTCTCAACATATTAAAGAACTCTGTTCTAAGATAAGCTATCTGAAATGCTCTATCGTACTCTTTCATTTATGAGGATATAGTAAGGCAACCGTATTGTTCCGATATATTTCCTCACACTAATTTTGGGATTTAATTATATGGATCAGAGTATAAAACCAACTTCAATTAGTTACAAGTACAACGTTTGCTACTTAAAACAGCCCAGAAGAAAAACGTCATAGTCTATTCCACCAATTTTATAAATTGGAAATTCATTAACAGAAGTTCCAGACAAGAAAACAACTTAGATGTATCTCTATTAAATTACACGACTGGGGAAAATTCCATTAAGCATACCAGGAGCTGGATTTGGAATAATTAACATGTAGACATTAATAATTCGAAATGTTTAAAGAAGATAGCTAGGAGGTTTATAATTGCTGTCAACAGGCATTACCGAAAGACATAAAATATAATAATATATTGTTAGGAATTCGCTAATGATTTATATCATGTTGGTATATAATATGTAGCTCTAATATAAAAAAGTCATTTGCCTGAAGTTACTACAGTGTGTATTTTATAACCTTTATATATGTTATTATATATGTTTCTATACGTCCGGGCCGGCACTGTCGATCCTGCACATCAACAACAATGGCTCAACGTCTCACACATCCAACGTACGTCGACTCTCGTCAGCGATGACACAAGACCAGCTAAGTGAAGATCTCGGCCGGCTGCACGTCGACATTTGTCTGCAGGAGATGAAATCGCCCGGTGGATTTGACGCACGGTCAGGCCATTATCGTCTCCTCGGCCTGTTGTCACTATCACGACACTACGGTCTCGCCTTCGCCGTCGCCGTCGCTCCGCATGCGGTAGACCGTATTGTACGCCATTGGTCACTGTGTCACAGAGTCGCAGTAACTCAAATGCACCTACGCAGTGCATTAGTTAACGACAATACTGTTTCATGTTTACAAAATATTTAATTATTTCACCAATGTTTCTCTGAGATTTTTATTGACTTTTATTTATAACATATAAGTTTGTTTTGTACGACCTCAGTTTCAGGCAGCACATACACACGAACTAACGACGACTTCCTAAACGAAACGTATTTAATGATTACTGCAATGACCATCGTAATGTCACTAGACCTGTATGTTAGTCTCAAGTGAAGACCTTGAATACTAAAATAAACGACAAGTTATCGATCAGTATCATTTCTCCCGAACTAGCTCATGCTATAACACCACATCCGGTTATGACTCGTTCTCGTGTAGTCGCCATCGCTCCAGACTAGGGCTTGTCCTTGAGACCAGAGTACACGAGGACGGAGTCAATGATGTGCATGACGCCGTTCGTTGTATCCAAGTCTTGGCGGATGATCTTTGCCTTCCCGTCAATGGTGATAGGTTCCTCTGCAGCGTCCTGTCTCAGACTCATCCACTCCCGGGCGTTTGTCTTGAAGCGGTAGCGCATGTCAGACCGAATGTTCGACATGTAGACGGGGCGCTTCAGGATGTGGTAGTTGAGAAACTGCACCGAAGGCATCGAAGTTAGGCCAACAAATGGTACTTTGCAATGGAGGCCCGTGCCTCTAAAATTAATAACACAAATTAAATTGTTAGGCTTACATGCGGGTATATGCGGGTATATTGTTCTCACGGCTAAATTGACTCGGCTAACTCCCACACTTCGCGTAAGGGATCCGTCAGAGCTAGTTTTGCATGGAAACAGCATTGGTTTGCGTAGTTTCCCTTAACCGACAGATAGTCTGGCTTTTCAAATTCGGCCTAAGAACCAGTCAGCGTCTGTACCCTATTGTTGGGTAAGGCCGCCCTGGTGGCAACATCGGCAGAACATAAATCTGCGGATTTGAGGGGCCTGGGTAATCGAGACTAGGAGGGAGGGAGATTAGCCTCGGTTACCCAGACTCCGTGAGGTGGCAGCACTTTTAAGCCCCTCAACTTCGCCTGGGGAAAATGTTGGTCTTAATTTTCGAACATCCGGGCGGCCTTACCCCAGATTAGGGTAGAGACGCTGATTGGCTCTCAGGCCAACTATGAAATAAATTAAAATAACGATATACGTTTACAAGATAATGATATCATATGAAAAGTATTTAACATTGAACTTATATTAACACAAAAGTAAGTAAAAATTCAAATTTACAGTTGTTTATAAAATAAGCATTACGGCAGGATTAACCAGTATCCGTGAGGTGGCAGCATTGTCTAGCCCCACACGGATAGCATACAAATTAAATAAGGATACCTTTTTATCAAATAATGCTGTATTATAAAACTATTGAAAATTAACCTTATATTAACACAAAATAAATAGAAACACAAATTTGCAGTTGTTTATAAAAAGGTAAATTACGGCAGTGTCCGTGAGGTGGCAGCATTGTATAGATCACACGGGTAAATAAACAAAAGCCGTCAAAGTGACAAGACAATCTTCTCGGCGTAGTTCCGCAGCCGACCGACAGTCGGTTAAGCGAGACTAGGGGGAGATATGCAGCTGTTCAGCCAATGAAATCATTCACGAGAAGTATAGTCGGCCCCGGTCATGTGATTTCAGCCATACGTTCTCCGTATTACATGCAATGCTGGGGATATAGATGCAAATATTCGAATATCTATCAACAAAACCATTCAGTTGCTCGTGCGATTGGGCGGACGGGTTGTTATATCTTGTTTATCCGTCTTCAGATTGGTGCGTGTATTTGTACTGTCCTCACGGCTAGTCCGGCTCAGCTATCCCCACACTTCGCGTAGGAGATCCGCTACAGCTAATTTTGCACGGCAAACAGCCCTGGCTTGCTCACCTTCTTGAGTTCCGCCTTCCGAGCCGTGAGTGTGTCGAGGAAGGACTCCGGCAGCGGCTGCAGGGTGGCGTTGGTCGGCGCGAACACCGAGTACTCGCCGTCCACCGCCAGCAGCATGCGCTCCAGGCCCGCTCGGAACAACGTTCGTTATGTGAAAGGTACTATCACTGCTGAATACATATGTAGCGATTTAGAAGCGAGGAATGTTGTTTCTATAATTTTATTATCTTAATCTTATTTATTTATTTACCTATTTACATGCATGCACACACCCGTGAACATTATATTTGAGCTTAACTATATTTAATTATTTATTTACCTATTTACATGTATGTACACACCCGTGAACGGGACATACGTCCCGGATTTGATGGTGTCAAAATAAAGTTGTATTATTATTATTATTATTCAAGGCAAGAATATATATTATACAGTTACTAATTGTTCGTATATATTTGATGCATTTCTTGGTGTGCAGTGTGCTAATAAAAACTTTAAATATCTAGCATTCGAGGCGACGTTGGAACGTTGTTAAAAACACGCAGACGGCGGCCAGCGAAGACTTAGCCAGGGACTCCCAGGGAGGTAGCGCGGGCAAAGCGATAGCCATGCGAGGCGTTGGCAGCCTGGGCGAAGGCAAGAACGGCGACACGCCAGATGATCGTGATGTTCACGTACAGACCTGTGTGCGTCGTACTGTGTAATGAACTGTGTGCGTCGTACTGTGTAATGAACTGTGTGCGTCGTACTGTATGCTGAATTGTGTGCGTCGTACAGTGCACTGTACTGTGTGCGTCGTACTGTGTGCTGAACTTTTTGCGTCGTACTGTATATTGAACTGTTTGCGTCGTACTGTATGCTGAATTGTGTGCGTCGTACAGTGTACTGAACTATGTGCGTCGTGCTGTATACTGAACTGTGTGCGTCGTACAGTGTACTGAACTATGTGCGTCGTGCTGTATACTGAACTGTGTGCGTCGTACAGTGTACTGAACTGAAATGCTTGTTAGTTAAAACACATTAATTCCATTGATTAAAGCTTTCAAATTATGCCAATACCCGAGATGACATTACCTATTGTAAACGTATGCCTAACACTACATCCCATGGGCAAATTGTTCAATATCCTGAAAGAATTGTTACGCAACAACAAAATCATGGAAATTAACCTAAAATTGTAAAGTTTACTCATCATGCTTGCATTATAGATATTTCCAAAACATGCTGTAAATAGCTTATTTTTACAGCAGTAGAACATAAATGGATGTTTTATTAAACATATTTCTCTTGAAAAGTTTGCATTTGTCTTGAATGCAAGACTCATCTGACAAGTTGTGATAAATGACATGTCCAAAACATTTACAATGTGACAAAGTTTAATTAGTTAACTCCTGAAGTAATGTTCCTAGAAAGATTTGACTTTCTAGATACAAAGTACATATACATACTATATACATATACAATTTATAATGTGTATATAATAAATAGCAATAATAACAAATAAAGTACAATAAGTTAACTATATTATATTTATGATCAGTGTTATGTAAAATAAAATAAATTAAATATAACTGTGTTGGTGCTTACAACTCACAGAAAAGTTATTAAACTGGTCAGGGTCCTCGCCATGTGGCTGAGAGTTACATATGCAATCGCTATATGTTTACTCAACTGCATAAAGAGTACCGGCTACAGATGTTGGTGGATACTTTTATTTTATATAGTAAGTCTTTCCATAATGCCGAACCTGTCTTATAGTGTCGAGAGAGGTTGACCAAAGGCCTATGTCATATTTGCCAGACTATGGCCCCCACCATTCTACCATGAACTGCAAAGCTAGTCAGACTTGACCATATTCACATGCCAAGCAACCTTCATTCTATATTGGTCTCTAGTCAGTTTGGATAACTGATTGGCCTGGAAGTCAGTGCACACACCATCGGTACGGGGGAGTCTGTCAGGAATGCAACACACAATTGAGATCACTCAGTTGATATTCACATGACATTTAATCTGCAGCATCTTGCACAGCCCATGGTTGTGGAATCTTGTCCGGGATCTTGGGCAGTATAGCTTATTAACTTGTAGACCTAGTGGTGCTAAGCAGACTAGTTCACTGTTCAGTTTCCTAATCAGTGTTGACCTGAAAAGAAAAGCATATATTCAAATTCAGTAAACAAAAACTAGTATCATGGTATTAGAGTTGTCATTATGGAGTGTTCATTGCCATATTCAATAAATATACAGCTGTATAACATAATATCTTTTGTATGACCTAACGCATTCCACAAAAAAGGCAGCAAGAAATATTCGGTCACAGCAGCATCTACATGTTGATATCTAAGCAGGGTTGTAATTTATTAGGTGTGTATTGTCATTACACGGAATTAAAATTACTCTGGTATCTTTATTATAGTGATGCCTTATCTTATATATTATTATATAATTATTTGAATACTTCCAAGCATAGTTTTTTTATGGTCTGTCATGTAATAACTACTACATATGTTATATTTGACATTTTATGGTTCAGCCAGAGGTTGTATCCATGTCAAAGTGAATGTTGGAAGTGCCAAATAAGGTGTCATTGTGATGCCAACAGTACATTTCTTTCACCAAATATTCAAACATACCATGCATGTCTACCTTCTTCGAAATGAATAATAATTGATTTCATAAATTTATTTCTTTATTTTTGTATGCCGAATACTTTTTATTTATTCTCATAATAAATGTGGTTATGCATATTGCATAATATCTGTAAATATATTCATATTTATGAACTCTGCTGGGCTTAATTAAAATATATGTTGGTATGTTAACTTGGTGCACTACTTAGATAATATTAACTAATTAACTGAATTAATTAGTATGAAAAATAAATATTGCAAATTTATTATTTCGTTCAATGCACTTCAAAACAAATTAATAGTTATATAAATAACAAAGTTATGCCATTTAAAATTAGCTTTTACTCAAATATTTATCAACAGAAAACACATAAATTAGCTCATTGCCAGTTTTTCTTTAGGTCCTCCACACTCCGCAACGTCGTCGATAGAACGTTGACCTCTGCCGTCACAGCATTTCATCCCTTTTTCTGTCCCTGTTCGACAAGGTTGATTTGAATCGGCCTTGTAACAGTTCATATATATTTGGCCGTATGCCTGTATTAAGGCATAATCTCAGCATGACAAAGGTTGTCCTTATATTGTCGCTGTTGTCTCACTGCTTCCACCATGAGGACAGTCAGAGGTTAAATTAATTATGGGAAGATTTGTTCTCAAAACGCGGCAATGCGATTATCAGTTACTCGTGCCTCGCCTATCGCACTTACATTTTTCCGATCGTTATAAACGTTCCGATTGACGTTTCTGCACATACGCAATAAATGTAAAATCATCCATATCCAGCGAAGCGACAACGCATTTTCGGTATAAATGCTACGGGCTGTTCGTTACCTCTCCTTTGATGATTACTGAGAAGAGTTTCTTAAAATGTCGTTCAATGTAATAACATATTACATTTTTTTTGCAATCACTGTCACGGATTATGGCGCATTACATTCACGTGATTTACGCTTGCTATTAAAATGTGCCTCAAAACTTGTTTGCCTCATGTTAATTTGCGACAAATAACTTTGCTTTATTTATCACGCATGCGCAGAAACGTCAATCGGAACGTTTATAACGCCGGGAAAATGTAAGCGCTACACCGGTATCCCCTAGTTAGGCGGCATTTGGGTGGCTGTTGTGCAACGCACCCAGTGCCGTCGCCCAGCTAGGTGACACCTAGAGAGATAGGGGTAATTTTACCGCCTAGTGTTGTGTAACCACCGTGAGCACGGATTCTCCGCTGTGCATGAGATCTGAGTCTGAGCACGGAGTTGAGAATGACCACAGAGTACATGGCCCTGTCTACATTTCTATGGTTTCATTTCTCAGGCTCCCTGTTACTTCCTAGACGTTTCTGTCATATCCTGTACACACTCGCTGGTAACAGGATACAGGTCTTGGCGTGTAATCGTTCAGTTTCCCAAGCGATAGCAGACACTGTTAGGCTGTGAGTTATGACCCTGTTTGGTGAAAGTCTGACACGCGACAGAAGCTAGCTCTGACACATAACACTCCCGGTAAACAAGGGAAGCGACCTTTAATCTCTCCGCGTATGCGCACTAATGGATTATGTTGTCATAAACGAAGTAAATAGGGACAAGAGATTAGGTATAGTTTAATGATAAATGTACCAAATGAGTTAGTAACTTGCCGGTTACACTAATAAAACGTATTTGATCATACTTGATAACATTGTGTCTGCCTTCATACAAAGCGGTTTAACTAAGCGACTGACTAAACTTGTCGAAACGATGCATAAAAAGCTCTTTTAATAAAGGTTTTCTGTGTGAACATGCATTATTATAATGCGTAAAAAAGAGTGTCCATGAAATTGAATAGGAAACTTTGACGACCGGACTATAGTTCTTTCTGCCGAGGGCCGAAATGGCCGTGAGAATCAGCCATTGTCGAGTACAAACCTGTCTCGCGCCGGACTTGAGTTTTTACGCCTCCTACGTGAGTCGGCCAAATTAGTCTGAATTGAAACAGACAAACAAACAGCACATGTATTGTGCAAGAGAACTAGTACAATAAATAGGCCAACGTAAACGAACGTCAGTTTAGTCACAACAAAGCTAAAAAATGAAACAGAGTGTTGTGAAATACATCCTATTGTTGTGAAATAAAATAAACATCCTGTTGCTCAAGCGACAGACGCCTGGGGGTCTGGGTCGCTTTGGGGGCACCGCACCTACGTACCTGTCGTACCCAAGCGTACAATACCCGTTCGATGATATGCTGCAGCGGACGAGTTCTCGTCAAACCGTTCAATGGGGCATGTTGTGGTACCCAAACGTACGATACCCGTTCGAAGATATCCTGTGGCGGACGAGTTCTCACCAAACCGTTCAATGGGGCGTGTTGTGGTACCCAAGCGTACGATACCCATTGGTATAAATGTTGCAACGGCAGAATCTGCTAAACATGTGTCAGATTAAACATTAATTTCAACTATACGTTTAGTCCCCTGTATTGGTGGCAAAACTATTTTTCCACGCACACTTGACGTAGTATGATAGAAAGAGGCGTTTAAATCACGAATGTATTGCTCGAAATTGTTACATATCACGACGTGGAGGTGCGCCTGTGTAAATACCTTGCTATTTGTGAACTTGTGAAATTTTAATAAAACACTGGTCAACATTTATTGGTACATGTATTGTTTTAAACCGAAGAGAATGCACAAACATATATACACACGCACTCTCACATATACACGCATTCACTCATACACACATACGCACACACGCATACACGCACACACGCACACATGCACACGCGCACACACACACACACACACACACACACACACAGACACACACACACACACACACGCACGCACACACGCACACACACACACTCGCATCTTTTGCGGACATCACATGACTGCCATCTTCATCTGTATAATCACCAACCACAGTATTATTGTAAGTAACCCGACCTGTCGAAGATTAATCTACTATTTCCTGTAACCAAACAACTAGCCTAATGATTTCAACACGTAAATGGTAATGTCGACTATCACGGATCCATAGGTTGTTAGGTTGTGACAGGCGCGTGCGCACTCATTCATATAGATGACAGACTTTCGCTAGAAGGTAAGATGTTTCGCCTGAATAAACAAGTTGTTCGTTGGCCATAAAGGAATTGCAACAGATAGATGTCAAGGGAGGACGCAATTAATATTTTATGAACTTCACGGGGATGCAATCGGAAGACTCAGGGTTGAGAGCCTAATGTGTTTGGTGTGTCTTACGGAATGCAGTTGGAAACCTATCAAAGGGGTGCACTTGAACAACTGTGATGAGGAAAATGTAGGCTCGTATTCAGCAGAGGGTACTCGTGTCAGGATTGTTCAAAGTACTTTATACTCTACTCTTGGCAAACTAATTCGAACATCATTGCTATTATTTTTGGAAACGAGAATGCCGGAGGGGAGGAGGGATGGAGAGGAAGAGAGACGCTCGTAATTAGTCGGAACTTTACTCCGTGTCCAAATAGAAAGAAGTGAGCATTCTCTCAGATATGTTGATAATTGTAGGCTAGGACCTGCAAAAAATTCCAAAATAGGTTTACCATGTTTATGATAGTACACTTTGATGGTATGTATAATAGGTATAAAGATACCTTTTACTACAATTAAATATCTCTGTGAAGTCAAAACGTATGGCAATGTTAACTTTCAGAAAATGATGCCATATGTGTGACCACTGCACAGCCTGCTGTGTAGCATACGTTCATACCGGGTCTGGATCACTCAACTGAAATGCAGTTGCAAACTGACATATCCTTATGGTTTGTTAAATATCTTTGTAAAATCTATATTTTGGCCTCAATGTAGTGTGACTTTGAGATGGGTATGACCTAGTATTTTATATCCAATATTACGTATATTATTTGGACTATTTTCAGAATTATTTGTCGGACATTTAGCAACTTGTTTCTCTCCAACCCTCTTCAGGGCTCAGTGAATTGTTCTGCACCCAAGATGGAAGCTAGTGTACTTTTAATATAATTTACTATTTTCTTGTGACACTTTTCAGTCACGTATTTTATGTTAGTATTTATACAAGTTAACTGACTCAGTACAAATACCTTTTTGTGACATGCTTCAGTAACTTTTACATATGCTTTATTAGCAGTATGACATAATACATATCTCTATAGCAAATCTGTGTGTCAACCTTGACATGTCTCTTGGCGATGTTTCTCTGTAAATAAAATTAAATCGAATAAGCAGCGTACATATTGGTTAGCATAGGAAATCTCACTATGCCAATATATATTGATATGTTGCTCAAATAAGCACAATTTGTTTTACATAGTAACCACATTAGAAAGATTATAGATTTAGATATTCGTTCACGCCTAAAGAATGTCTTTAAATAGTATCGTGTTCAAAGATGCAGTTAGATTAGATTACTAAATGATGCCCGTCATTGCGTCAGCGCAAACCCGAATAAAATGGGCGGTAATTTCAAAACGACTTAGCTGCAACGTGCTATATGCGAGTTGTATGCAATTTTCAGGGTCTTCTTACTAAAATATTCGTCTAACAGCTGGCCAAACATCCTCAACGCATTCCGTGGATAAAACCATCCGAATTATCACCTAAAATCTTCCAATTAACACGGTGGCATTTTCTGTCAACTTGGGTCTCAGAAAAATGTGGTTTCACCGTCATACGATTAATATGAGACTGTTAAAAGGAGTTTCCCTGGGCCTCCCTCATGAGCAGAAAAAGCCTAGTACGTATCAATTACAACCGACCTACCGACGCGACCCTAGCGGATTTGCCGATCCGTACCACAGCCGACTAAGGTCAGTGATCAAGTCATCAATATATTGTATTTTACACTGATGGTACAGGATGACCGCTTTCTTGGACACATCTCCATCTCGATACGTCTTACTATGGCCCACATCGACTTGGCTATTACCTTTTCGGGCTTGCTTTTTTTGGTAGTGCTATGTCAACATCTCTGCTCGTCCGTCCGTCCGTCCGTCCGTCCGTCCGTCCGTCCGTCCGTCCGTCCGTCCGTCCGTCCGTCCGTCCGTCCGTCCGTCCGTCCGTCCGTCCGTCCGTCCGTCCGTCCGTCCGACCGTCCGTCCGTCCGGCCGTCCGGCCGTCCGTCCGTCCGTCCGGCCGTCCGGCCGTCCGTCCGTCCGTCCGTCCGTCCGGCCGTCCGGCCGTCCGTCCGTCCGTCCGTCCGGCCGTCCGTCCGTCCGGCCGTCCGTCCGGCCGTCCGTCCGGCCGTCCGTCCGTCCGGCCGTCCGGCCGTCCGTCCGGCCGTCCGTCCGGCCGTCCGTCCGTCCGTCCGTCCGTCCGTCCGTCCGTCCGTTCCTTTAATTCGCTGATAACGGGAGTTGCTTCCTACATGTCATACCTACCAATCACAATGGCGTCCTACGACACGTTTTGATGCAGTCCAAGTGCATTTTTTCAGCATATCGGAGAGACCGCTCACTTCTTTCTATTTCGACACGGAGTAAAGTTCCGACTAATTACGAGCGTCTCTCTTCCTCCCCATAGCTCCTTCCCCTCCAGCATTGTTTCGTGGGGTTTCCAAACATAATAGCAATAGTGTTCGAATTAATTTGCCAAGAGTAGAATATACATTGAGCAGTCCTGACACGAGTACCCTCTGCTGAATACGAGCCTACA
This sequence comes from Oasisia sp. SBJ-2009, assembly GCA_964017155.1. Lineage (NCBI taxonomy): Eukaryota > Metazoa > Annelida > Polychaeta > Sabellida > Siboglinidae > Oasisia > Oasisia sp. SBJ-2009. Next base: position 7,969,513 of record OZ024862.1, read on the forward strand.
TTTTCCTCATCACAGTTGTTCAAGTGCACCCCTTTGATAGGTTTCCAACTGCATTCCGTAAGACACACCAAACACATTAGGCTCTCAACCCTGAGTCTTCCGATTGCATCCCCGTGAAGTTCATAAAATATTAATTGCGTCCTCCCTTGACATCTATATGTTGCAATTCCTCTATGGCCAACAAACAACTTGTTTATTCAGGCGAAACATCTTACCTTCTAGCGGAAGTCTGTCATCTAAATGAATGAGTGCGCACGCGCGCCTATCGCAGCCTATGGATTCATGATAGTCGACATTAACATTTACGTGTTGAGATCGTTAGGCTAGTTATTTAGTAACAGGTAATAGTAGATTCATCTTTAACAGGTCCGGTTACTTATAGAAATATTGTGGTTGGTGACTATACCGATGAAGATGGCAGTCATGTGGAGTTCGCAATAGATACGTGTGAGTGTGTGTGTGCGCGCGCGGGTGCGTATATGTGCTTGCATGCGTATATATATATATATATATATATATATATATATATATATATATATATATATACATGTGTGTGTGTGTGTGTGTGTGTGTTGTGTATGTGTGTGTGTGTATGTGTGCGTGTACGTGTGTGTGTGCATTTGGGTGTGTGTGTGCGTACGTGCGTGTGTGCGTGCATGCGTTTATGTGTGAGAGCGCGGGTGTATAATTATGTTTGTGCGTTCTCTTCTGTTTAAAACAATACATGTACCAATACATGTTGACCAGTGTTTTATTAAGATTTCACAAGTTCATAAATAGCCAGGTATTTACACAGTCGCACCTCTACATCATGATATGTAACAATTTCTAGCAATGCATTCGTTATTTATACGCCTCTTTCTGTCATACAACGTCATGTGTGCGTAGCAAAATAGTTTTGCCACTAAACCAGTATAAATTAATGTTTAATCTCACACATATTTAGCAGATTCTGCCGTTGCAACATTGATGCCAACTGGTATCATACACTTGGGTACCGCAACATCCCGCATTGAACGTTTTGCTGTGAACTCGTCCGCCGCAGCATATCTTCCAGTGGGTATCGTTCACTCGGGTACCGCAACATCCCGCATTGAACGTTTTGCTGTGAACTCGTCCGCCGCAGCATATCTTCCAACTGGTATCGTACACTTGGGTATCACAACACGCCGCATTGATTATGTTCCTGGCATGATGTAGTGTAAAGATGCACACATTTTGTAATTTACCAGGCTCACGACAGCCATCTTGGATTTTCGTGGTTCCCACGAGTTGCCCAAGGATGGCGCATTGCCATCCCACGGATTTGAGTTCAGGGGCACATAATCTATATGACTCAGCAACAAAAACGTAGACGACCAAACATTTCCAGGTTCCCTACAGTAGAGTATAGGGTGGCAACTCGACTATGTGTATAAGATGGTCAGGCAAATTGTCGGAACATTTTGGTGTTACAAATGGGGCGTGTGCGTGTGCGTGCGCGTGCGCGTGCGCGTGCGCGTGCGCGTGCGCGTGCGCGTGCGCGTGCGCGTGCGCGTGCGTGTCAGACATGCCACATGATACGGATATCCGATACGGATTTTGGCGGTTTTTTAAAGATACTCAATCCACTCATTCCCGTAAAAATCGTTTGCTCCTAGCGATTATTAGTCATTTCACAACAAGCGGATGTATCAAATACACCCGAATGATTCACTAGTTGGTTTATGCTTACATGTTACTTCAATTTTCTTCAATTAATAGAAGAAATGCGAACTTTTTCGATTTTTGTTTCTACACGGAGCGTGTAGAAACTATGTACGATTCCTAACTATGGAAATGGCTTTAGTCTTCACGCGAACGAGGGTTGGGGCGAGATTGACGGCTTCACCCTGTCGAGTTGTTTACGTTTAGAAACGGCGAGTGTAGGCACAAATATGAGTTTTATATGCCACCAACACGGCAAATTAAGCAGACAAAGACAGCATCGACGCATGATTGGGAAAGAATATGGAACTAGTCTAAGCAGTGAACAGAATGACTTCGTCTTCGGAACAGTGAAAGTGCCATTTGCAAGCTGCCCACGGCCCTCGCCGCCGGCGAACGAACTGTCACCGACACTGGCTTACTCAAGTTACTGCACAGTCCACATGCAGCGTTCGCCCAGATGTTCTTCCAGATAGGTTAGTAATTACGAATTGCTCAGCTATAATCACGTATATATATTTAGGCGTATGAGTATATATGTCACTGATATTTCTGTTGTTTTTATTAATTTTTTGTTATTGTAATTGTTTACCTTCAACCTTGGCGCTTATTCAGCCAATGCCATGGTACGACAAAATAGCAGCGTTGACGTTGAAGGTATGGCTATGCTATGAGTATGACTACGCCAGCCATAGACTATATGGCCTATATGACTATCACATGCCAGTGATTTATTATAATACTGTAACTATGTAATGTTTATGTCACATATGGTAGGTAGCAGGTTAATATCCTAAGGCTAAGATTAATTAACTAGGCTTAATTAGCCTAATAGTAGCTAGGCATAATGTAAAATTAATGCATTATAAGTGATCCGTAACAGTTATACTTAGGCCTGCGTTATACTTATTCATAATAACAATATTTAATACATTTATAATAATAATTTAATACATTAAGCACAATTTGATGATGATTTAATACATAAAAATAGGTATATATATATTATTTTAATTTATTAGTAACATTAATGTAATAAAATAACAAGATATTGCTTGCATTTGGAAGCCTGGGAGGTGATCGTTCATAACATTGCAAGTTTTTTCAAGTACATTAAAATTTAAATGTGTCACATTTTCAGAACTTGAGGTGTCATCACCATAGGGCATGCGGAAAAGATCTTCATCTCAGGTAAATGAGTGTTGTAATATACATTAATTTACTCTCTCAATAAACCTTTTATAAAAAAAATTACAGATCTATGTCATTTGTGAATCCAAGGGGCCTGGGGTCCTGTGGATGTGCCTCCTACACTGTAGGAATTTGGTATTCCTAGAATTTTGTTTATAATAGGTCAATGCTAATGTGCCTCAATATTGTTTGAAATATGACTCAGTTTAAGTGATAATAATAAGTTGTGGCATTTTCCGATATCACTACTCCAAATGAGATAGTGGAAGATGAAGCTATGCGGTATCAACAAAAATGTAGACCACACAATTTGGTTCAAAGGCCAGTAGGATTTTGTGCCCTCAAGACAATTTCTGAATCTGCCCCTCCATGCGATATTTTATTTGTCTGTATTAATGGGTGGGTGTACTTGTTAAATTGTATATAAATAAAGACATCATAAAGTAAAAACATTTTATCAAAACTATTTCATGAAATTAACTACAAAATAATGGCAAGCACAATATAAGAATAACTACAGGTACAATGACTGCACTTGATATATATGTCTTTATTTCATCAGATAACAAGCGAAGCAGCAATAAAAAAATTAGGACAAAGTTGAAAACGTGTTAACTAGGTAAATGTAAAAAAACAGTTACTTTTATAAATATTCATTTCAGCGAGCATCCAGCACATGGTATAGCAAATACTAATTAGTTCAAAAACATTAATCCCATTCATTAGGCTTTCAAATTATGTCTTTCATAAGTTCGAAGACATTAGCTTTAGCAAACTTGTGCTTAGTGATGCATGTCATGGGAAAGTTGTTCAATATTCTGAAAGAATTGTCGTATGAAAACATATTTCTGGAAATTTACTTTTGCAAAGAGTTGACCCATAACACACACACAATTGTTACAGAAACATGCTGTAAATAGATAACATATACATACTATGTACATATAATAACATTATGTACATAACAAATATGCACAGCACTTTGTGACCATGTTGGATATTGTGCTTTATAAATAATAAATATATTAAATAAAGTAACTAGATTATACTTTATTTTTTTTAATCAGTAGATATAAAATAACTTGTTTTTAAATATATTTAATATTTTGTATCTTTACACATAAAAAGTGGTTAAACTAGTCAGGGTCCTTGCCATGTGGCTGAGAGTTACATGTTAATTGCTATATGTTACTCAATTCTATGAAGAGTACTGGCTAGAGATAGTGGTGAATACTTTTCTTTTGTACAATTAGTATTTTCACATATTAATTTCAGTGTGGCAAAATGTTTCCCACATTAGTAGAAATGTTCAATATAACAGGTCTGAGTAATGTATATATAACATGTGGGCATGCAAATTTTATAACACGAATAAAACAATTATATTACCCAGAGATGGAGTAATCGTACTAGTGTACTCGTACTCATGTACTCGTACTCGAGTACAAGTACTTTTTGAGTACGAGTACGAGAGTACGAAGGTAAGTAATCGTACTCGAGTACATTACCAATATAATCGTACTCACGATTAGTTCTCACGATTACATTTTTATCATATGAACAGTTGCAAGCAAATATATTAGACAGATAAAAATAGCAATATTAGAAGTAATCTAATAAATGTAATAATAATCAAGGTATTCATTTTCTATTACTGTTGAGCATTTCAGTTAAATAAATATTCAGTCAGATTTGCCTAATTAATACCTTCTCTTCCCAGAGAAGCCACATCTCCCCACCCTCCTGCTTAGTACAAAGTACAAGTTATATTGTGACAGTCCCAGGGAAGCACTGCAGGAGATAAGCATCCCATAACATCTTGCTTTGTAATTTTAGAAGCCATGCCACAGCCCCACCTGTACTGTTTGCTTGTTCAGTATGGTGTGAATGATTGGGCAGTTAGCTGCTAAATCCTTGTCCATTATGTTTAAGTAAGTGTAAACTGTAAACCTGTCTAAATCCCCAACTATTATGTTTGTCCCATCTGATATATGACATATTTGAATTGGATATTATTGCTAATATGATCCCTGGGATTTGAAATGTTGTTATTGTATAATTTATATTTGATCATGTGTATTTGACATTTAAAAGGGGACATTTGAAACTCTTAAATGCATCATATTTGTATTTGATTAAGAAGTTTAATATTTTCCTCTTGATACTTCATTGACATAGTTGAACCACCTCTAAATTGACACTCATTATAACAATTGTATGCTATTTGTTACAGTATCACTATGATACCTTTAGTTTGTAGTATCATGATATATGGACTTCTTGAATATCAATCCAGTATTAAATGGTTCATTCAACACATGAGAAAGTAATCTGATGATTTATAATAATAATAACATCTGGACAATGGATAGCAGTTAGCAGTAATCAGTTAGAACACTAGGTATTGGCACAGCAACAGAAAATGACTGACACCTGATTCCATGGAGGTCACCTTTACGGTAGAAACAGGATATTCATTAAAGTAATCGTGAAAGTACCAGTAATCATGATTACATTCTAAAGTAATCGTACTCGAGTAGATTTGTTTTCCGAGTACTCGTACTCATGCATGTTCAAAGTAATCGTGCTCGTACTCGAATACATTTGTATTGTACTCACTCCATCTCTGAATTATTACCATGATATTGACTTTGGCTACGTGTGTCGTCACATATAAAATATCATACTTGTCAGACCCATGTTAATTGTCACTTTGTTTCTTGTATAGGCAGATGCAAGCTTGTATAGGCAGCTCCCTCATCAGTATCCGTGTAGTCTTGGTCTTCGCTCTGAAGTGTGCGACGTTGAATAGGTCAGCGCTCTGTCTGGATCTGCCTATACAAGTAAGTTAGCTGTCTATAAGTAAGTTAGCTGTCTGCTATTCGCAGATGACAGTGCACTGGTTGCACACTCTGCTGAAGAGATGCAGAAAATAGTGGATGCTTTTTCCAATGCGTCAAAGAAGTTCGGCCTGAAGATTAACATCAAGAAGACCGAGGTGCTGTACCAACCCAACTCTACAAGAACCCGCGAGGAGGATATCATGGTTGATGGAAACAAGCTGAACTCTGTTATGGAATTCACCTACCTCGGAAGCACTATATCAAGTGACGGATGCATTGACGATGAAATACAGAGGAGGATGGCCAAGGCTAGTGCATCTTTCGGCCGACTACGCCAGAGACTCTGGAACAACCACCATGTGTCCATGCGGGTTAAAGGCAAGATATACCGTGCAATTGTGCTGTCCACCCTCCTATACGGAGCCGAGGCCTGGACAGTGTACAGACGACAGGTGAAAAAGTTGCACGCCTTCATGATGCGACATCTGCGTTCGATCATGAGGATAACCTGGATGGACAAAGTGACAAACAAGGAAATACTCGAACGGACAGGGCTGCCATCTATGGAAGATCTTCTGATCAGAAAGAATCTCCGGTGGACTGGACACCTCATGAGGATGTCATCAGACAGGCTACCGAAGCAGGTTCTCTACTCCCAACTGTCTTCTGGTCACAGAAAGAGAGGGCGCCCTCGTCTCCGGTTCAAAGATACCATCAAGAGAAACCTGAAGCTGAGAGACATAAAGATTGACTCCTGGACATCACTCTCACAGCAGAGAGACAAATGGAGAGCAAGAGTCAAGTGATGGAAGCAGTCTTTGTCGCTTCGCGACCGACAGCATGATGATGATGATGGATGTACAGCAAAATACCAGGAAAAGAGAGTGAACTCACACAATGTCATCGATATCCAAGCTGATGTAGTTCACCAAAGAATGTCAAACCTGTCTTACAGTGTCGAGAGAGGTTGGTCAAAGGCTCATGCCATATTTGACAGACCATGGCATCCACAGTTCCATCACCAACTGCAAAGCTAGTCAGGCATCACCATATTCGCATGTCAAGCACTCTGCATTCTACATTCTAGTCAGTCAGGGTATCTGACCAGCATGGAAGCCAGTGTACACACCACCAGTACTGCGGAGTACATTCGAATACTTGACATTTAATATGCAGCATCTTGCATGGCTCATAGCTGTATAGTCCTGTCCACAAATACAACTGTCATGTAACTTGTTGAACTAGAGGTATTAAGCATTGTTCAGTTTCTTGTTGACCTGTAAAGAAAAGCATGTATTCAGTTTCAGTAAACAAACAACATGCATCATGGTAATGGAGTTGGGAGTAAATAATGATGCCATGCAATAACTACTACATGATGTACACATATTCATTTCTGATATTTTATGTCAAACATGAATATGTGAGGTTGTCTGGTCAACGCAAATGTTGGAAATGACAAAATAAGGTTATGGTGATGCCAACAGAACGTTCCCTCAGAAAATATTCAAGCATTCATAATATGTATGTCTACCTTCTTCAAAACTGTATTATTGATTTCTTGAGTCACCGCTTCAGTATTTTTCCTGCTATATGATGAGTGAGGTGGACCACCTCAGTGTTTTTCTAAGCCATTTTGCACAAAATATGCCAGGATGGCCACCTCATAGGTATTTCTTGCTGTAAACATGTTTACACTTGTAGCCGTGCATTTGTTTCCTCTCTATTTCCCAGGGAATAAGTTAAAACATCCTTAAAAATGCACCATTTTGAAGGTAATTTTAAAAATTGATCTATGTAGCCATGCCCCACGACTCATGCATTAATGTATGTGTTGACACACTGGGTATAATATGCATTATACAAGAGCAAAGGATATTCTAGTTTTCCATGTTCAAGATAATATGTTAATGAAAACAAATGTATATTTAAATGGACATATTAAAATAATTTGATAATTTATACATTGTTGATTGTTAAAATGTTTAAATTACCTGGATTGATCAGATGTGAGCCTCCCACAGACTACGTATCATCACTGCATCTGCCATACCCATGTGACTGTCTTAATATTGGCTTCTCCTCTGCCTTGTCTCACTTTTGCATTGTAGTATGGCCTGTAGCAATATTATAATTCGAATATATTATGCATTCATATACGGCTGTTATGAAAATATTTATAAATATTTGAAAACAGCTGTTTAAATGACCTGGATTGATCAGATGTGAGCCTCCCGCAGACTACGTATCCTCCCTGCATCTGCCATACCCATGTGACTGCCTTAATTTTAGCCTCTCCTCTGCCTTGTCTCACCTTTGTATTGTAGTGTGGCCTGTAGCAATATTATAATTTGAATATATTATGCATTCAGATACTGCTGCGATGAAAATTTTGATAAATATTTGAAAACAGCTGGCATGTGTGAGTTGAAAGGTACCAGGTACATAGACTACAGCCAGGCATTGACTACAATGGAAACAAGTGCAAGAATGTTATATGTAATACTTGCATGATATAATGTACACCTACTCGGCTACTGTATTAACATTTTATTTTCATGTTTATTTTTTATTGAAAAAAATCATCACCATCAATCATCGCTGTTATACAAATTTAAATTATTTTGCATAACATATAATAGAAATCAACATTCAGTAATAGTACTGAAATGTGAGTCGCAAAACACTGTTTTAATAATTGTGAAATATAATAGAATTCTCCGTTTGACGTTCTGTTACACGAGATAACGGATGCTCCCCCTAAAAATACAACGTGTCTTGTCCGACCGACAAGAGCCTATTACCAGTCCCCCACGACCATGTCAATTTTATTTTTAATTTCGTCCCTCACGTCATCTATTCTCTCTGGATATGTACTTTCGCAATTACTAAGTTTATTAACAAGATCCTGCGTAATCAAATACAATACCGGTACATATCAACACACTTACACAGGTTGTGATGCTAAGCGATATCGATGCCGGCGATGCCGATGCGATGCCGATTGCGACTGTCAACTCAAAGTCAAACTGGCTTGCCTTGTCAGTGACACTGTCAGACTTATATTTATTATAATCTTACAAGTTAGAGAATCCGCGTCGAGTCAACGTTCACAAGAGTGAGCCCCCGACTACTCGCTCTTGTTGCTGACTGCGTTAATGCACTTAATGCGTACCTTCATAGAAGAATCTGCCTTTGACTTGCAATCTTAGTCATGACGCGCAAAAGCACATGCGATTTGTTATTGTGCCAAGTAAGTCGATCTCGCATAAAACACGTGACCCAAAAAGCACAGGGCGTCGGCAGTTGCTGATTGTTTCGCCAGTTATACCCGGTGTAACGGCGATTCTTTTTTTACAATTATAAAATGACAAATACGCATTAAAAACATTAACTGACTGTGCATACAAGTTAAACTATTAACACATTACATATCTGGTAATAAAAGAACCGGTTTGGCGATTAGCAAACGAGTGGATTGAGTACCTTTAACTAAATTTATGGTGACATTATTTTTAATCATATTATGTCCTGGCACGCGTCACAATACTATAGTCTAGAGCATAATGGAATAATCGTTTACTGTTAGTGACTAAGTAAATCGATTCGAAACGAACGAACTAAGCCACCAATTCGTTTGTAGCGCGTGATAGCTGGCATGCTGGTAAATTATTGTTCTGAAAACTGCAGCAGGTGGCTCAACGGGTGGGTATGGTCGCGAACGGGGCGCGTGGCATGCGCGTGACGATTATAAAAATCAGTATAGGAAACGGAGCTCGAAGCCGTGTTCATAATCGAGTTGCCACCCTATACTGTACTGTAGGGAACCTGGACATGTTTGGTCGTCTAAGGTTTTTTTGCTGAATCATATAGATTAAGTGTCCCTGAACTCAAATCCGTGGGATGGCAATGCGACATCCTTAGGCAACTCGTGGGAACCACGAACATCCAAGATGGCTGCCGTGATCCTGATGAATTACAAAATGCATCTTTACACTACATCACGCTAGGAACAAAATTGTTGTATGTACACGCATGCTTTGAGGTACGAGGAATTCAATGGAACCGTTTATAATAATGTCCGACTATGTCCACGGGACCAAAATTCAAAATGGCCGCCATTTCCACCAACTATTGCCAAAATCGAGCATAATTTGATTGCCTTTTGCTATATAAATATGATTTTATTTTGTCCATTCCTATGTTTTACCATATCAGGACTTAAAAGGAAGTATTTCAACTGATACCCGCCCAAGAAAACCGAGTAATATTCAAAATGGCGTCATTTTAGCCAAACAGATGCAAGAGCCACGATTTTGTGCCTATTCCCACGTTTTAGTATATGGGCAAGAACATAGTACTGGTATATACTTGTACGGCCTTAATTATACGTGAAATAAATACATGCAATGTACCAACATGTGAGGAATTTAATGTAATCATTTTCTATGGTCACGTGACAAAATCAGTCGGGTGTTCTAGAATGTAGCAGTGCAAAGACTGGCCTGCTGAACCACACCATTCCACGCCTTTGTAAGCGTGAAGTCGCATCTCTTCAGCTTGGAAGTAAGTCCGTTGTGATGGAACGGTATACAGGCCCGAAGAAAGTGAACCCCCCTCTTGTGGAATGTAGGTCTGGCCCACCATTCACTGATGTTTGTGCACTACAGGGAAGTTTAGAACGTGGACCAGTATTTCTGGTATGCATTGTGTATCGTTAATGCAGAAGAACCAAGAACAGAGACAGCGCAGCACTTCCAAACGTCCATGATTAGTTCAGAGTGTTATCGGTTGACAGAGCGCAATATTGTGTCAAACAACCGGGGCAACCAGGGTAATGAAGACACAAAGACCATTGCATGGTGATATCCAATCAGCCATAACAGGCAGTTACGGACTTGATTGTTGATGTCTCGCTTGCCTGAATCGATCCTACAACTGTTTTCTTTTAAACATTGTTATGAAACAACTCATACACTAAACCTAATCAAATAAGGTTTTTGTTTAGTCATTTTGTAATACCAAACAAGAGCTTGGAGACCCAAACGCTAGTCTTTATATTGGTAGGACGGGAATTCAGTTCACATGAAGTGAGCATGTAATTTTATCTAATGTGAAAATAACGTGTGCACTAATAAAGAAGTATCATATATTGGTATCAGTATTATATATATATATATATATATATATATATATATATATATATATATATATATATATATATATATATATATATATATATATATACCTATTTCACACAAAAGGGGTATACATATACCCTTATTTTGTGTGAAATAGGTATAAATATATTATATTACTTATAATATGAGTGTATGTTACATATATGATGCGGTTTCATGAAACTTCTTTCTTAGTGCACATTCGGAGAATCACGTTAATGTGGGTCCCGTCTCAATTTGGGACGTAAAAGAACCACTGAGGACGACAAGCACCCAGGCAGTGACCATCCTCAGTGTCTCCTGCGTTAGCCCAAGATTGGGCTGTTTGGAGTTAATAACCTGAGAACACATACACACAAACACACGCCACACGCAATCAGATGACATTCTTACTTCATAATATCCCTTAGAACTTAGTATGTATGGAAATGGTAAGACATTACCCCCACACACTCACTAGTTGTACGTATAACTTCATACATGCCACATTTTTGGGATAGCAATCCGTATTTTTGACCTAAAATTCTCTAAGAATCCGTATCAATCCGTATCACTAATCAGATCTTCCAGTTAACTGGCCTAAGTTATTAATGCCTTTTCAAAACGTGTGTGTATGTGTTAGGAATGTCATTCTGCACCACTCCCGCTAAAAAGAAGTCACATATATTGCTTTAATTGTGTTTTAGATCAATGTAATGCCGTCGAGTCGACGAAAATAAGCCGATGTCACAAGGCGCGAGCAATTAGCGCAGGCCAGAAACATCGGAGCCTCAAACCCCGGCTTTGTCAAAGGCGATGTCTAGCATGTGCACTGCGAAGTCGAAAAAACAATTAGCCATTTTTGTTATAAATTTATGCTTAAAACAAATATATCTACACTATACAGAATAAAAAGTTAATGATATAGCCTTAGTTTTTGGCACACATTCGCAAATCGCAAGACATCGCCTTGGCTTTGCGGTCGTGATACATCTGGGGAGCGCTATGTATTGCTCACGCCCAGTGACATCGGCTTATTTACGTCGACTCGACGACAATAAATTGATATAAAACACAATTTTAAAATATGATGTCCGACTTTGTTTTAGCGGGTGTGATTCAGAATGACATTCCAAACACATACACATCGAAAACGTGGTAAACCCGTTTTGAAAAAGCCCTAATAATGTAGGCCAGTTAACTGGATAATTACCGACACTTTAGTTACTTTAGTTCGCTTCACTCAGCACGTTTAAACAGCGTACCGCAAAACAAACAGTGTCATCAAATAATAACAATTTATCTCAGCAGTTCGCGCGTATATCGAAGTTTCACTGGCAAGCGTCAAGATCTTGAAATCAGAAATACAGGTATTTTCGCGGCGATGAGTTCAATTTCCTGTACTGCTTTTCATAATCGTCATGCGCTTGCCATGCGCCCTGTTCACACCCGTTGAGCCACCTGCCGCAGTTGTCAGAACAACACATTTTTACCAGCGCGCCATCTATTACGCGTTATAATAAACTAATCGGTGGTTCGTTCGTTTCGAATGATTATTCCATTGTGCTGTAGTTTTGTGACGCATACAAGGACATAATGTGGTTAAAAATAATGTCTCTATGAATTTAGCTAAAATCCGTATCAAAATGGAGTACGGCCGTATCACTTAAACAACAGCCAAAATCCGTATCGGATACGGGTAATCCGTATCATGTGGCATGTCTGTAACTTACTAGATACATGTCTTCTCTTCGTCGGTTCGACCGCCGGGTCGATCATGCGGCCGTGCTTGCTCGTCAAAAAAAAGCAACTATTGAGCTACAACCCCTTCATCTTGATCTTTAGGTTCGTATATGTAGAGGGCCGCTTCAAATGCGATCTCGTGATATGTGCACCGAGTTATGTTATATTATCTTGAACTTTGCACTGTACGCTGATTTTCAACGTCTAAGAATTATTAATAATATTTGATTGGTATCCCATTTCGGGTTTGGCAAATTGCATTATATAAACTTCCTTTGTTTGTACCTTTATGGTTGTGAGTGAGTGAGTTTATTCGATAAAACAGTGTAATACATATATAATATTTACCGAGGATAGACACATTAAAGCACACAATAGCACACTTGTATCCGATGTGGTCCTCCAAAAATACTAAGAATGAATTTAAGAAAATATATAAATAAACATATACATAAATAAACACAGTAATACAATAATTAAAATGTAAATATTTTCAAAGACAGGTAAACAAATGTCATCAATAAGACAATGTGTTAACATAAAAGATGCTCTATTAAAATATAATAACATGATAGTACGTAGTAAGATTAAAGTAACAAAAAAGTATTTAAAATGCCACTTTAAGATGATAATTAGTCAGCCATCAATCTGCTGTATAGTAAGGCCATTACTTTTTTCTAAAAGTGATTTTAACTTGACATTGCTTTATTTCAGTAGGCAGTTTGTTCCAGTGGCATATGTTGGAATAAAAAAAGGAAATTTGCCCAGAACCCCTCACTCTTGGAATGACACATGCCACGTTGCTGGCTCTTGTAGGGTATCTATGGTGTACCATCTCGACATTTGTTTTTAAATATTCTGGTGCCTTTAGATTTATAATGTTGAACATGTGACCCAGTTTTACTGTTCTATCCGACATTCAACAGGTAGTAAACCAACAGTCTTAAATTCATTAGCACCGACATGGAATCTCGGTGGAGCATTTAACAAAAATCGGACAATTGTGTTCTGACTACGCTGCATTCTGCACTTCTTCTTTTTCGACAATCCGATACACCATGCCGAACATGTGTAATCGAAATTACATTGAATCAAAGATGAAACAAGTAATGTTTTGGTTTTCATTTTAAACTTACTGGCGTTCCTATGCAAAAACTTAAGTTTGTTTGACGTTTCAAAAAGGACATCAGAGGCTATGACATCACAAGAAAGAGACTGGTCTAAATAGGTGACGGTTGACTTTGATTCAATGACATTTCCATTACATACAATATTAAGAGTGTTACATCTTGCATAACTGTTTCCTTGTTCCAAACACAATGGATTATGCTTTACCCAGATGGAGCGATAACTTGTTGTCGATTAACCAGTCATTCACGGATTCTAGTTCAGAACTTAAGGTTCTGAGCCATTCATTTGTATAAACATAACATACCATATTTGAATTGCTTGGCTCATCTGACTACGTTTTTGGCCGATCGCATAGGCCGGTTATAGTTCTTGTATAGGGCTAGGAAAGGTGTCTCCAAATGCATATATCTGATATATCTCATCGCCAGTCACTTAGATAATGCTGTTACTTGTGTCGGATTTGTTTTCATGGACATTTCCGCTGCTTTTCAAACCATTTAACATCATGTTTTGATTCAGAGACTGTTAGACTTAGTCTGAAATTTTGATATCGTTTTGTGACAAGGCAATTTTTGTGCGTTCGACCACAATCTAAGACTAATTAATTATAATTAGTATTAGATTAAATATATGTCTATATTAACAATGTTTGGCGGCAAACCAGATTCTACACAAGTGCCTAACGTATGGTTATAAACTTAATTTTGTGGCAATCAGATATCTATCTAGGAAGCGTCATAGGTGTCACTCCAGCCGGAACAAATGCAACAACAAACATACAGCCACTCGCCCTGTGTCATGCCTAGCTTTATGTTATTGCAAGCTAAAGGATTCAATACAAGCTGGCAACGTAGACTAAACAGTTTCGTTAAGCATCGGTAATAATGGAATATTCACATGTTATTTGTTGGCCAAATTCCGTTACTTTACTCTATTGTCTAATTTGTATTAAACATATAACCTTTTGGACAAGCCTCCCCAAACATGAATTTACATATTAGTTGCTGATCTTTCGGCGAGGCACGGTGTGTTAGTTGATATATCCGCCAGGCGGGGTGTGGTTGTCTCTAGGGCAAAGGATTTGCTACGAATTATGCCGACAGGAAGGTTACGTGTCGTAATCATTACAGACGTCCGACCGATATGTGTCCGTCATGGGACACATGAGCCTAAATTCACAGCCGGGTAAATTACCCGGGTCACGCACCGACACATTTGTCTTTTGTTTCCCTTTAGCGACACACCAGATAGAGGTGTTTCAGATACTGAATGTTATGATGAGATATTATGCCAAATAAGACAACTGGATACAATTAAAAAAAGTCATGGAGCAACGCTAAAAAGCATATTATAAAAACAAGGTGTCCGCAGTGCCTTAGTATTTGCTAACGAACCAAGCGATCGACTGTATGTGCTTTTGTGAGCTGTTTGAATTGTTTAACTCAATTTACAAAACCACAACAGGTTGGGCCACATGAAAGTAAACAGTTCTTGTGAGGATCAACACCAAATAAAAACACTATAATTATTTATGTTAAGTGTTAAAAAGGTCCATCTTAAGACAGAAAACAATTGTCTACAGGCTCATCCAGTTGGCTATTAGATTGTGTAAGTAATTAATTCCGTCAATGACAAAACTAAACATATATTAGTCAATAAAACATGCAATAAACCACATTCTCAATGTCTAAATATCTTCAACAAGACTTCTGTACACAAATTCAAGGACATATGGGCTAACATAAACGCTTCTGAATTTCCTGAGTAGAAAGAGACGTTGCTGTGTTTTCTTACGAACCATATCAGCATGCTCATGGAAGGTCATTTTTATCACTAATAGTATCCAAGTGTTTGAAACTGTCAACCCTCTCCACCGCCCTCAGATCTATCACGAATGACCTTCCTACCGATCTTTCCATACCGGTTCTAAGAACAAGTTCCTTGGTTTTAATTACATTTAATTCACGAAAACTGTCTTTCAACATTGTACTCAACACGTGTTCAATTCGTGCCATCTGACACCATGTGTACGGAGTGAGAAAAAAAAATGCACCCTTGAGGGGGTCCATTGTTCACAATAATCTCACCAGGTTTGGCAGAGTGGCCCACTTTGGTCGATCGCACACAAATTGCCTTGTCACAAAACGATATCAAAATTTGAGTTTAAGACTAATAGTTTCTGAATCAAAACATGATGTTGAATGGTTTGAAAAGCCGCGGATATATCCATGCAAACAAATCCGACACAAGTAACAGCTTTATCTAAGTGACTAGCGATGAGATATATCAGAGCTTGAGTTGCTTTTCGACACCTTTCCTACCCCTATACAACAACTATAACCGGCCTATGCGATTGGCCAAAAACGTAGTCAGGTGAGCCAAGCAATTCAAATATGGTATGCTATGTTTATACAAATGAATGGCTCAGAACTCTGATACGACGTTACGTTAGATTGGACAGCTGAAGAAATCGTCTCAAAAATAGATGACAGCTTTCCATAAAGGTTCAAACAATGGAAGTTTATATAATGTCATTTGCCAAACCCGAACTGGGATACCAATCAAATATTATTAATACTTCCTTGACCATGAACATCGGCGTACAATGTAAAGTTCAAGATAGCGGCCCTCCACATATACGGACCTACAGATCAATATAAAGGGGTTGTAGCTCGGTAGTTGCTTTAGACGAACAAGCACGGCCGCATGATCGACCCGGCGATCGAACCGACGAAGAGAAGACATGTTTCTAGTAAGTTATACGTACAATTTGTGAGTGTGTGGGGTTAATGTCTTACCATTTCCATATATACTTAGTTCTAAGGGATATTGTGCAAAACGAAGTAAGAAGACCATCCGATTGCGTATGGCGTGTGTTTGTTTGTTTGTGTGTGTGTGTGTGTGCGCGTGCGTGTGTGCGTGCGTGCGTGCGTGCGTATATATATATATATATATATTGTATGTGTGCATTTTGGTTGTGGGATTGTTATAATGGGTGATAATACTACTAACATAACAATTTGCAAATATTATATATTTTATTTATATTTATATTTTAACCCCATATTAACAATTAAAAAACAAATAATAATACTAATAAATTGCCAATTATTTCTTGTCTTGTCATATGTAGATCCGGTTTCCTGAAGCTGCTTTATTAGTGCACACGTTATTTTTACATTAGATACAAATTCATGTTCACTTCATGTCAACTGAATTCCAGTTCTACCAACACAAAGGCTCGCGTTTCGGTCTCCAAGTTCGTATTTTATGTAACAACAGGACTAAACGAAAAGCTTATTTTATTAGGGTTAATGTATGAATTGTTTCATAACAATGATTAAAGGAAAACAAAGTGTAGGATCTACAAATTCAGATAACTTAATGGAATATTTGTATGTATGGTGATGCCAATAAACGATTGATTAATACATTAATTGTGTTATGATTGTTTTGAGTCTATCTCATAATGCAGCTCGAGTACAGCGTAGTTGTTCAACTTTGATCTTGTTTTGTTTTATTTTATTTCAGAGCCTTTGCTTGTTGTTAGGCGCCATCTGTTCGGTGTCGTGTATAGAGCTTCGTAGGAAACCGAAAGATGTGAATAGAATACCAAATGCCGTGATGTGTAGGACGTACTGTGCGCGCAAATATATGGATTGTTACCAGAAACATAAATGTCATAAACCCGAGAAGAAATATCGCATTCAGACCTGCAGGCAACAGTATGACGAGTGCTACACCACGTGCAAGAAGGAACTGGACGAACTTGACTATGACATAGGCAGTAAGGAAAAGCTCAAGAAGAACAACGTGGGGCCAGTAATACGACGAGGACGTGGAAGACCACCAAAGAGGAAGGATTAGGGTAGATTGTTTCACGTCTTACGTGGGATTGAATTTGGTATATGCCATTTTGCGACAGATATATGTTAGAAGACAATGTCAAAACTCAGTGGTGCTCAACGTTGACACTGTTGTTTGATGTCACAGGTGCTCAAATATGACAAACAGAGAGAGGTTGTATGGAGAAGAGAAGGTCAACTACTTCAAACAAGTGTACGCGAGTTGGTGCGGCGTTGTTAGTGGAGAGAGAGAGAGAGAGAGAGAGAGAGAGAAACAGACCGACAGACAGACATACATACACCAGGCAGACAGACAGACAGACAGACAGACATATAAAGAGAGAGAGAGAGAGAGAGAGAGAGAGAGAGAAACAGACAGACAGACAAACAGGCAGACAGAGATAGGGGGGCAGATAGAGAGAGACACAGAAGCTCAGTTACAACAACAGTATAAGTTAATGCAGCGTTGTTGATGTTCTTGAACGCAGAGAGGCTCAACTAAGACATGTGTTGTTGTTGTTGTTGCTGCTGCTGTTGTCGCAAGGAGAGAGGTTTAACTACGACAGACAAGTTGATGCTATATTGTTGTTGTAAGGAGAGAGGCTCAATTACGAGACACAAGTCGGCGCGGCGATGTTGTTGTTGTTGTTGTTGTTGTTGTTGTTGTTGCTGCTGCTGCTGCTGTTGCTGTTGCTGTTGCTGTTGCTGTTGCTGTTGCTGCTGCTGCTGCTGCTGCTGGTGCTGGTGCTGGTGCTGGTGCTGGTGATGGTGCTGGTGTTGTTGTTGTTGTTGTTGTTGTTGTTGTTGTTGTTGTTGTTGTAAGAAAAGAAAAGAGGCTCTGCGACGACAGTCAGTCGGTGCGGTGTTGTTGTTGTAAGGAGAGAGGCTCAGCTACGACAGACAAGTCGGTGCGGTGTTGTTGTTGTAAGGAGAGAGGCTCAGCTACGATAGACATGTCGGTTCGGCTTAGCTATTGGAAAGAGAAATTCTCAATTGCGGCATTGATGCAGCTTTGTTACGAAACGAATGCGCACAATTAAGACACACTAGTTGTTGTGAAAATCTCACCTTCTAATATCATTAGATTCAAATTAAGGTTTCAATACAAAAAAGATATTTAGAAAGAACGCCGTATCTATGCGCAGATTGCAGACTTCCGATCCAAAACACATTTAGCGTGCCAGAGGTAGGTATACAAGTGTTTGTATTGGCATTGCATTAATCAAACCCGGGGCCCTAGGCGTTACCTCAGAGCACTGCTGGTTTTGATTAATTTACGTTGGCCATCAGACAATGTAACCACTGTGTGCATGTACATGCGAAATGTATTAAACATAACGTCGGAGGGACCTTGCTGTCACGTGTTATTCGTATTCGTATGCATTACACATAAGTGCCACCGTTTCCATGGAAACTGGGTCACTCAGCTATTTCACGCACCGTGTTACACCAATCACACAGACGTTAGATTTTCCTCTGTTTATTTAATGTTCTCGAAGCATTTACCAAAGAGACTATCTAGGTCATTCTGCTCCCCAGATTGAGCAAGTCCAAAACGTTGCCCACAATTTGAATTTGAAGAAATATTGAAATGGTAAACATCGTATGCCCTCGGTGTGGAGAAAACGAACAGAGCTGATAGCAAATTCGCGTAGATGATATTTGTTGAGAGCAGGCGGGACTGATCACAGTTTGTGTAGTTGATATTGATTGAGAGCAGGCGGGATTGATCACAGTTCGTGTAGTTGAGATATTGGTTGAGAGCAGGCGGGACTGATCACAGTTTGTGTAGTTGATATTTGTTGAGAGCAGACGGGACTGATCACAGTTCGTGTAATTGATATTGGTTGAGAGCACACGGGATTGATCACAGTTCGTGTAGTTGATATTTGTTGAGAGCAGACGGGACTGATCACAGTTCGTGTAATTGATATTGGTTGAGAGCAGACGGGATTGATCACAGTTCGTGTAGTTGATGTTGGTTGAGAGCAGACGGGACTGATCACAGTTTGTGTAGTTGATATTTGTTGAGAGCAGGCGGGACTGATCACAGTTTGTGTAGTTGATATTAGTTGAGAGCAGGCGGGACTGATCACAGTTCGTGTAGTTGATATTTGTTGAGAGCAGGCGGGACTGATCACAGTTCGTGTAGTTGATATTTGTTGAGAGCAGGCGGGACTGATCACAGTTCATGTAGTTGATATTTGTTTAGAGCAGGCGGGTCTGATCAGAGTTCATGTAGTTGATATTTCTAGAGCAGGCAGGACTGATCACAGTTCGTGTAGTTGATATGTCTAGAGCAGGCGGGACTGATCACAGTTCCTGTAGTTGATATTTGTTGAGAGCAGGCGGGACTGATCAGAGTTCATGTAGTTCATATTAGTTGAGAGCAGACGGGACTGATCACAGTTTGTGTAGTTGATATTTGTTGAGAGCAGGCGGGACTGATCACAGTTCGTGTAGTTGATATTTGTTGAGAGCAGACGGGACTGATCACATTTCGTGTAGTTGATATTTGTTGAGAGCAGCCGGGACTGATCACAGTTCGTGTAGATGATATTTGTTTAGAGCAGGCGGGACTGATCACAGTTCGTGTAGTTGATATTAGTTGAGAGTAGACGGGACTGATCACAGTTTGTGTAGTTGATATTCGTTGAGAGCAGGCGGGAGTGATCACAGTTTGTGTAGTTGATATTTGTTGAGAGCAGGCGGAACTGATCACAGTTTGTGTAGTTGATATTCGTTAAGAGCAGGCGGGACTGATCACAGTTTGTGTAGTTGATATTCGTTGAGAGCAGGCGGGACTGATCACAGTTTGTGTAGTTGATATTTGTTGAGAGCAGACGGGACTGATCACAGTTTGTGTAGTTGATATTTGTTGAGAGCAGACGGGACTGATCACAGTTTGTGTAGTTGATATTAGTTGAGAGCAGACGGGACTGATCACAGTTTGTGTAGTTGATATTTATTGAGAGCAGACGGGACTGATCACAGTTTGTGTAGTTGATATTAGTTGAAAGCAGGCGGGACTGATCACAGTTCGTGTAGTTGATATTTGTTGAAAGCAGGCGGGACTGATCACAGTTTGTGTAGTTGATATTAGTTGAAAGCAGGCGGGACTGATCACAGTTCGTGTAGTTGATATTAGTTGAAAGCAAGCGGGACTGATCACAGTTTGTCTAGTTGATATTAGTTGAGAGCAGGCGGGACTGATCACAGTTCGTGTAGTTGATATTTGTTGAGAGCAGGCGGGACTGATCACAGTTCGTGTAGTTGATATTTGTTGAGAGCAGGCGGGACTGATCACAGTTCATGTAGTTGATATTTGTTTAGAGCAGGCGGGTCTGATCAGAGTTCATGTAGTTGATATTTCTAGAGCAGGCAGGACTGATCACAGTTCGTGTAGTTGATATGTCTAGAGCAGGCGGGACTGATCACAGTTCCTGTAGTTGATATTTGTTGAGAGCAGGCGGGATTGATCAGAGTTCATGTAGTTCATATTAGTTGAGAGCAGACGGGACTGATCACAGTTTGTGTAGTTGATATTTGTTGAGAGCAGGCGGGACTGATCACAGTTCGAATAGTTGATATTTGTTGAGAGCAGACGGGACTGATCACATTTCGTGTAGTTGATATTTGTTGAGAGCAGCCGGGACTGATCACAGTTCGTGTAGATGATATTTGTTTAGAGCAGGCGGGACTGATCACAGTTCGTGTAGTTGATATTAGTTGAGAGTAGACAGGACTGATCACAGTTTGTGTAGTTGATATTCGTTGAGAGCAGGCGGGAGTGATCACAGTTTGTGTAGTTGATATTTGTTGAGAGCAGGCGGGACTGATCACAGTTTGTGTAGTTGATATTCGTTGAGAGCAGGCGGGACTGATTACAGTTCCTGTAGTTGATATTTGTTGAGAGCAGGCGGGACTGATCAGAGTTCATGTAGTTGATATTTGTTGAGAGCAGGCGGGACTGATCACAGTTCGTGTAGATGATATTTGTTTAGAGCAGGCGGGACTGATCACAGTTCGTGTAGTTGATATTAGTTGAGAGCAGGCGGGACTGATCACAGTTTGTGTAGTTGATATTCGTTAAGAGCAGGCGGGACTGATCACAGTTTGTGTAGTTGATATTCGTTGAGAGCAAGCGGGACTGATCACAGTTTGTGTAGTTGATATTTGTTGAGAGCAGACGGGACTGATCACAGTTTGTGTAGTTGATATTTGTTGAGAGCAGACGGGACTGATCACAGTTTGTGTAGTTGATATTAGTTGAGAGCAGACGGGACTGATCACAGTTTGTGTAGTTGATATTTGTTGAGAGCAGACGGGACTGATCACAGGTCGTGTAATTGGTAATTGGTACGTCGCGCATTCGTCTGGAACTATTTGATTAGTCAAAGTTTGACTGAGCGAGGGAGCTAGGGGGCGAGGGGGCGAGGGGGCGAGGGGGCTGGGGGCGAGGGAGCGAGAGAGCGAGGGAGCGAGGGAGCCAGGGAATCAGGGAGCCAGGGATCCAGGGACGCACGGACGCACGGACGGACGCACGGAAGGACGCACGGACGGACGCACGGACGGACGCAAGGCGTGTAGAAAGAGCGACTAGGCGCACTTCCTGAAATATATGTAGCCGCGTGATTTTCTGCTAACAAAACCATTTATGCTAATCGTTTATCCAGTGCTAACGGCGACAACATTCGTTTGGACAGGCTCTCGTTAGAAGAATGTGTTATGGTTACACTTGCCGTTAACAGACGCCGACACTTTGACTGCCACCCTTATTCTATTTGTAACCTGAGCAAACAAAACAAAAACGTCATTATTGCGTGTTTGATAAAAATACTTTCATGAAGCACTTTATGCTGGCAACGTATTGAATTCGGTTAAAGTGGCCGGCGGCGCAAAGATTTTTCCAGCATAAAATCAAGATTGATCAGAATATTAACAGCTGATGTATGATGCTGAACGTCAAGTGATAAAACATTTTATGACTTTGTTTCATTGTGATATATAGTAAACGTTTCTTCACAGGAAAGCCACCACTATATTTCGACCGTATTAATACAGACATCCGTGGTGGAATTCAATTCTATAATTATGTTTCGTAATGTAAGATGCAGGGCTAGATTTAGGATTAGGGCTACCTTTTAGGTTAGACGTAGTAGAATTCTTACTCGGACGTCGCCTATGAAAAGAAATGAAGCGTCCCGGAGCGTGTTTGTACATGTTTCAGATATAATATGAACCCCCACAGAAAATGGGCCCGGGGTCCATGTTCTATTTTATTATTTGAATAATTTGGATCCCCTTTTAAAAAGCCGAACAAATTGGTAAAATAGCATAATGCAGTTCATAGATTGTAATTAGAATATCACAGCCAACATTCATAACACCTTTTGTAAAAGCAGTTTTTATTATTTTTACATTTTAGCCACCATTGCCATTAAAATGCCAGTTATCTTTGACTGTGAATACTGTGTATCCTATCAACTGCTAAAAAGTGTGAATTGTTTCGTATAATGGGACGATTGGTTAAATATAACTAAGAGTACTATTTACTCATTCATTCATTTATTGTCATCTCAACAAAATACAATACACGGGGAAAATAAGTGTGCTATTGTTTCATGTAAGACCAGTTCACATTTTGATAATTTGAACGGACTACTACAAGCTTGCATGAGCCACTAAATTTAAATACCATTGGGGTCACATGTATTCTATATTATGGCTCAGTTTCTAAGTTACATCATAAATAAATGATATTAACAACACAACCCGAGGTCCATTTTCTATAACACATATAGTGTTATAGTATGGACCCCCGTAGAATATGGACCTGGGTTGATTTTCTATGGGGGTCCATATTATACGAGAGATATAGAAAATGGACCCCCAGATCCATATTTTATGATATAATATTTTATAACAGAATATTTTATACTTTTATATACACCCGGGATCCATTACTTTCCATGGGATACACATTCTATATGACACATGCACGCACCACATTGCACGTGGTTTTTAATGCTGCTGCGCTACACGTTACGTTGCTTGTTTGCAGTTGTTTTCACTACCTAGAATTTTTCATACAAAGAGTACTTCGAGAAAATATCAGTCGTTACGTTTCATTTGCGAGAACGTAGCTTAAGCCCTGAATCTCAGGTGTCCGACTTGCAAATCGTCTAGTAGAAAATTGCTGAAACATACACATCATGCATAGGCTCGATTACAATAACATATTGTTCCCCACAAGAATTTGTATCGTATGTGTGTGTGTGCGTGCGTGCGTGCGTGCGTGCGTGTGTATGTGTCTGTATGTATATATATATATATATATATATATATATATATATATATATTTATATATATATATATATATGTGTATGTGTATGTGTGTGTGTGTGTGTGTGTGTGTGTGTGTGTGTGTGTGTGTGTGTGTGTATGTGGATGTGTATGTGTATGTGTATGTGTATGTGCGTGTGCGTGTGCGTGTGCGTGTGCGTGTGCGTGTGCGTGTGCGTGTGCGTGTGCGTGTGCGTGTGCGTGTGCGTGTGCGTGTGCGTGTGCGTGTGCGTGTGCGTGTGCGTGTGCGTGTGCGTGTGCGTGTGCGTGTGCGTGTGCGTGTGCGTGTGCGTGTGCGTGTGCGTGTGCGTGTGCGTGTGCGTGTGCGTGTGCGTGTGTGTGTGTGTGTATGGTGTGTGGTGTGTGGTGTGTGGTGTGAGTGTGGTTATACATGTATGTGTGTATATGTATACATGTGTGTATGTTTATGTGTTTCTGTGTGCGTGTGCGTATGTGCGTGTGTGCGTGTGTACGTGTGTGCGTCTGCGTGTGTGCGTGTGTGCGTGTGTTTGTTTATGTGTGTATGTGTGTGTGGTATGTGTGCATATAAGTGTTTGGAGTTAAGGCGTGCGTCTGTGAATGGGTGCGTCGGTAAAGCCCTGCGCGAGCTGGATCTCTGAGCCCGCAGCCCGCCACGCATGTTACAATTCAGCCCTCAGCCCGCCCCGCATATTATACCACCTCCTGGCCTGCAGCCCGCCCCGCATATGTGGCCATATCCTGGCCCGCAGCCCGCCCCGCATATGTGGCCATATCCTGGCCCGCAGC
Source organism: Oasisia sp. SBJ-2009 (assembly GCA_964017155.1). Taxonomy (NCBI): domain Eukaryota; kingdom Metazoa; phylum Annelida; class Polychaeta; order Sabellida; family Siboglinidae; genus Oasisia; species Oasisia sp. SBJ-2009. Next base: position 7,994,224 of record OZ024862.1, read on the forward strand.
CCGCCCCGCACCGCAGGGCTTCTGAATGCGTGCGTGTGTACGTGTGTGCGTCTGTGCGTTTGTGCGAGAATTGAGAATTTGAAGCACTGGCGTGACCCTAACATGCTGTTACATATGCGTACGTAGGAAATTCCAGCAGGTGACACGACTTTCGTCTTGCACATGTCCTCAGTATATAAGCAAACGGCGCCACCTGTTACAACCGATAATGTAATAATCGCCCGTTAATGTAATAACTGCCCGATAATGTAATAAAATCGCCCGTTAATGTAATAACCGCCTGATAATGTAATAAAATCAACCGATAATGTAATAAACCTGCTACCCGATAATGTAATAATTTTCGCCCGTTAATGTAATAAACTCCTCTTGCCTGATAATGTAATAACTTTCGCCTGATAATGTAATAACGTACACATTTCTCGTAGGACTTAGTCGTTTTCGTGGATTTCGACTATTTCGCAATACCACAACTTTAGCTAGTGGAATCAATTTAGAGTAAATCCAATATGATGGTTCCAAATCAGAAGTCCCAGCAGATCAAGATTTTGAGTTATGTATTCTCACACCATTTATTTATAGCGGGTTGATGTAATATGCTACTTTACAACTGTGGGCTTCATTGATAACGAAATTGTCGGCCCAAATCATGGTATCGATGATCTCACAAATGTTCCCTTTCCATGCTATAATGTCAGGGTATTGAATGCCCACAGGCGTGGTGTTTGCCGGCGCAATTCTAGTGTGAAACCCAGATGAAGAAATGGTTTATTAAGGAATGTGTTATATAGGTTTTTGTCGACTGTTTCGTGTCTGGCAATTCTCCCATCCATCCCATTCTAACATTTTACAAGTTACATGTTACACGTAAATGTTACTTGTTGCACGTTACATGTTGCACGTTACACGTTACACGTTACACGTTACACGTTACACGTTACACGTTACACGTTACACGTTACACGTTACACGTTACACGTTACACGTAAATGTAATATGTAACATGTTACACGTAAATGTAACATGTAACATGTAACGTGTAACGTGTAACGTGTAACGTGTCACGTGTCACGTGTCACGTGTCACGTGTCACGTGTCACGTGTCACGTGTCACGTGTAACGTGTAACGTGTAACATGTAACATGTAACACGTAACACGTAACACGTAGCACGTAGCACGTAGCACGTAGCAAGTAGTACGTAGCAAATAGTACGTAACACGTAACACGTAACACGTAACACGTAACACGTAACACGTAACACGTAACACGTAACACGTAACATATAACAAGTAACATGTAACATGTATAATGGTACACGTGAATGTTACATGTTACATTCTACACATACATGTTACCTGTTACCTGTTACCTGTTACCTGTTACCTGTTACCTGTTACATGTTACATGTTACATGTTACATGTTACATGTTACATGTTACATGTTACATGTTACTTGTTATTTGTTACACGTAAATGTAATATGTAACATGTTACACGTAAATGTAACACGTAACACGTAACACGTAACACGTAACATGTATATATATATGTGTGTATATATGTATGTATGTATATATATATATGTATATATATAAATAAATATAAATATATATATATATATATAATATATATATATATATATATATATATATAGATAGATAGATAGATATATATATATATATATATATATATATATATATATATATATATATATGTATATATATATATATATATATATATATATATATATATAGATATATATATATATATATATATATATATATATATATATCTATATATATATATATATATATATATATATATATATATATATATATATATATATATATATATATATATATATATATATATATATATATATATATATATATATATATATATATATATATATATATATGCACGCACACACTAGCCGAGTTACCCCGCCATGCCTGGGAACAAAAGGCAGTCACCCGCAAAAACACCGTTTCACCTGTTCGAAATCGCTTCATTTAGGTAATCCTAGGTAAGTATGCGTTCATCTGTATAGCGCGAAATTTAAATTAACCACCAAACAATATCAAGAATAACTGTACCAATAAAGTACCAAGAATAACTGTGACGAAATCATAAATAGGCAGTTCGACCACAATGCCAACATATATTTTGCAATATATTCCTGTATTACATGTTTATCTGTTTGCGCAATCTGCAGCCGATTATTTCGGCTTTTCATCGCGTATATGTGTGTGTGTGTGTGTGTGTGTGTGTGTGTGTGTGTGTGTGTGTGCGTGTGCGTGTGCGTGTGCGTGTGCGTGTGCGTGTGCGTGTGCGTGTGCGTGTGCGTGTGCGTGTGCGTGTGTGTGTTGTATGTAACTTGAGCACATCACGGGAGAATTGCCATACACGAAAGTGTCGACACACATCGTACTAAAACCTAAATAACACATTCCTTAATAAACCATTTCTTCATCTGGGTTTCACACTAGGATTGCGCCGGCAAACACCACGCCTGTGGGCATTCAATACCCTGACATTATAGCATGGAAAGGGAACATTTGTGAGATCATCGATACCATGATTTGGGCCGACAATTTCGTTATCAATGAAGCCCACAGTTGTAAAGTAGCATATTACGTCAACCCGCTATAAATAAATGGTGTGAGAATGCATAACTCAAAATCTTGATCTGCTGGGACTTCTGATTTGGAACCATCATATTGGATTTACTCTAAATTGATTCCACTAGCTAAAGTTGTGATATTGCGAAATAGTCGAAAGCGACGAAATGGACTAAGTCCAAGAAACCAACATGAAATCCACAAAAACGACTAAGTCCTACGAGAAATGTGTACGTTATTACATTATCAGGCGAAAGTTATTACATTATCAGGCAAGAGGAGTTTATTACATTAACGGGCGAAAATTATTACATTATCGGGTAGCAAGTTTATTACATTATCGGTTGATTTTATTACATTATAAGGGGGTTATTACATTAACGGGCGATTTTATTACATTATCGGGCAGTTATTACATTAACGGGCGATTATTACACTATCGGTTGTAACACCACCGGTAAATCAGATGGACGAAAGCCATTTTAATTGCATTTTATCATAGCAATGTAAACGAGTGTTAACTTCTTTCTATGAAAGCCGCAATGGTATGTTGTTTGTTACTTTCGAAATCTACAATTTATATACACCCGAAGTAGGGTTCGACACTAACGCGTGTCCTCTTGTCAGGATAAGTACTTAGCCACACCGGACATGCAAGTTGGACCAGGATAAGTGTCCGATGGGACTAGTTGATTGAATCGGCCTGAAAGCCAGTCATAGTATATATCTGAATCTGCTCGTTGTCAGTAAACAGATGGCGCACCAATTGACAACATGTGCAAACACCTCTCCCATCACGGACTTGGATATACAACAGTCACCTCCCCGCTTTGTTAATACTAGTTTAGCTCAAGAAGAGTAGCTTTATCGCATCATCGTGAGTGTGAAGCCATTCACCTTCCGTGAGTAGTATTTCTGTTTTGTTGATCTGTCAGTATTTGCTTGTTGACGACACACTTCATGATGACACAGAGTAATGGCTGACAAACACTCTAGATATGACGCTGCTAATATGACAACTATTCTGCTAAGGACAAAACTGTCTCTGCTTAAGCGTCTTCCTTTCCAGGCGCATTTCCAGCTCTTTCCTTCTAGGGATCCCATCCACATTACCTCCGCCTTCTCCAAACTTACTCTTCGTCCATGTCTGTCAAAATATCTTTCTCTCTATCAGCTGTTCTTGGAGATCTGGTTCCCCATCCACTAGTACTGCCCGGTCGTCTGCGTACAATAGTTTCCGGAATATGTCTTTTTGCACCAATCTTTCTACTTATTAATTCCAACACAGCGATAAACAACAATGGGCTCAAATAACTTAATAATTCTATAAATATAATTTTAAGCACAATTTGTAATATAATTGTTAATATAATTGTTTCAATTAGGACGCATTAAATATAAATATAATTCAATTTTACATATAATTCAATTGTAAGTACAATTTTAAAGGACATTTTAGACCTCTTATTATATTTATTTTTTGTTTTCTAACTTAAAATATAATATTTTTAGAAGATACTTTTTAATTTTAAAGGACATTTTATATATATTTATTTATTAACTAGCTTAACACAATTATTTTTAAATAGATAATCTATTAATAGATATCTGAGACAAGTTATTTATTTATTAGATCAAAATAATATATTTATATCATTTTAAAGAACATTATTATGTACACTGTATAATATATATATATATATATATATATATATTTTTTTTTTTTTTTTTTTTTTTTTTTATTTATTTGCCATATTTCATTTTATATGTGAGTCAACGCCAGACTATACTCCAATTTAAAGGCAAAAAAAGTTAACTGTTTCGTGGCATACACCTAATAGAGTTAACATAAAGTAACAATTTCCACATATACTCAATTTTTTAACGTCAGCGGTTTACTCAGAATGTGACTTTAAAGTCAAAAATTCTAACGAAATCCACGATGGTCTAGACGCCGCCATTAAGTGAAGGGTTAAATTGACTTGGCCATTCAGCGCGCGGCATTCTATGTCTGACCCTTAACCTGCGATGTTGTTAAGGGTCAACAACTTCGAGTCTTCGACAGTTCGTTCAGTTGGCGTGACATCTAGCAGCTGCTTATAGACGTGTATCTAAATCTGTGGTTAAATCTATGGTAAACTTTAGTAATTATGCCTTACTGTTCGGCATACGGTTGCAATAATAGTTGAAACAACCGGTAGTATTGAAGAAATTGATTCACATTTGCGGGCGTACTGTTTGGAATCCCTCCAGTCCAAGTACAGTTCACTTTGCTCGGTCCATTTTTAGGAGAAATGCTTTGAAGTAGACATGTAGTCATGTATCATCAGTTGATGGGATGATTTCAGCGATAACAATAATAGACAACTTCATATTTACCGTCATCAGCATGTTACGCGCGTTGCCGAGTTGCAGCCATTTCATGACAACAGCCAAACCCCATGCAGTGAATCTGCGTGAAGAGCGCTGTCGCGCTTACATTTTTCCGATCGTTAAAACCTTTCCGATTGACGTTTTTGCGCATGCGCGTATCTAGGGGATAAACGTAAGCGCTACCTACGATGGTCGCGCTTACATTTTTCCGACCGTTAAAAACGTTCCGATTGACGTTTCTGCGCATGCGCGCATCTAGAGGCGCGCGCGTCAGAGCTAGCTAGCAACGAAGGTTGATGCTCACAAGTATTTGGGAGTTTGAGCGTTATAGCTCGGACTAATTGGACCAGTGCCAGCGGATAACAAAGCGCTGTCACGGGTTACGATTAATCGTGCTAGGATTTACTGCTACATATTTAGTAAATACAAATATAGTAGTATACAAAGCTCTATTGTTTATTTATCCTTAATAGTATTTAGTAATTGGATGGATAAATAAATAGTTGCACCAAGTTTGGCATAACAAAGTTTTGTAATTTGTTGTGTATTAAGTGGATTAAATTTGCATTTAACGCGTACAAGGGCAGACAGTAATTACTTATATATTATAATAGTTTATTTCACTCTGGGCAATCATACATATTGAAATAGGTACATAAAACATGCAAAGTATATTTGTTAAAATATATTGTAATAATATATAATTGAAGACATTAGCATAAATATAAAATTTGTTAAAATGTAGAGAATATAGTAAATGTATCTATAAAACACATTTAAATTATATTTAAATCATTAAAACATATTTTCTGTGATTATTTGACTAAACTTATTAAAAAATTATAAATACTTTAAAACATTAAAATAAATAGATCTAAAGAATAAATTAAGGCTTTACAATATTTTACACATTTCCATATCAGCAGCAGGAAAGTTGGTTAAGAGTCACTGTGAGTTCCTTTGGTTGGACAGGCACCAGTTTATAAAACAGTTCTTGGTCCTGTTGGTTTTTACTCTGGGTAAAGATCGAATATTGAGTATGGCATCGTGTATTGTAGTCCTTGGTTTTGGTAGTAGTTCATGCAGTTTGTGCTGCGGCTCTTCGATTTGTGTGAAGATTAACAATATTTATATTACATAGTGACCAGTTTCCTCTAGTCTATGTTTAAATGCTTAAAGACATTACTGAAGTAACATGAAATGTATTTGTTACATTTATTAAAATAACATCATGATCATCGTGTTACCTTCAGGAGTAAATGTAAAAAGATAATGTTATTTATGTTCAGTGATGTTTTGTTGAAATGAATCCTTACTGATATTGTATTGTATTCTAAATTTACTTCGTGAATAAGCCTGTAGGAGTTGTGTGTAAGTGAAAATATTGATGTCCTCTATAAATACTATAAATAGCACATTATGTTATTGTTTTAATAATGGCCTTTAAGTCTAATATGAACATAACTGAACCTAATACAATTCTTTGTGGTATAACTCATGTGGCCGCCATTACGTCTGAACTGGATTGATTAGACAAACACTGTTGCCTAGTTCACTACAGAAGCACAGTAGACAACACTCCTCATTCAATAACAATTTATTGTAAAAATTAAAATAATCCCAATCTCTCTTGTGTGGCTGTGGCTGACTTCTCCTGTTCTACTGCAGTCGCACAGTGCAGTATTTGCAGTGGAACACGGATGGCTTCGTGGTGACCTCGGCACACTGGCAGTGCCACCATGTGAAGCAGTTGTCACATGCCACCCAGTCTGTGCTGTCTCTGTGGTCCTGGCAGGTGGGGTTGCAATAGTTATTGCGGTCCTGGTCTACCAGTCGGGCGGTGACATAGGTTCTGTACCCAGAAGCCTGGGCTTGGCCCATCACACCTACTGGCACATCCTTTGCCAAAGCCTCAGCATTCTACAATAATAATTTGTTTCATTTAATACTAAGTTTAATGATGCTATAGTAAATTATTGTGTTATGCATGATCTGAGTTGTTAGCACATTTCTAACATCGGCTCAAGGCTAGAGATGCACCAAAGAAATTATCTTGGACAATTGTATTTACTTGGTACTAGTAATCAAAGTACTTGATGATTACTTATCAATTTGAAATGTATCAGGGTTATATTATAGTAATACAACATATGATATTTCAGTATCAGTTCACATGCAGGGCAGGAACTAACCAACTGGTAACATTAACTAAGCCAGATCACACATATGAAAATGATTATGATTAAATAAGAAATTGTGCAAAGACTTATTTCTCATCACAAAGGCTTACCATCAATACAAATATACCACAGCTTGACCCATCAGCTTGGTGTTTACTTGTCATTTCCGAGGTTTGCCAGTCTGCCAGTTCGGGTTCAATAACCTTTGACCTCATCTTCATGTAGCTCCTTCAGTGAAAAGGTCATAGAAACACAGTCATGTTAGAAGGTTGCAGATACATATGACTTCAACTCAAAACTATTTTACATGCACATTGTTTCTTAAAACACAAACACTCACTGAGTGAGTGAGTGAGTGAGAGTGAATGAGTGATCAGTTTGTCTTATGTCGGGTCGGGTCGGGTCGGGTCGGGTCGGGTCGGGTCGGGTCGGGTCGGGTCGGGTCGGGTCGGGTCGGGTCGGGTCGGGTCGGGTCGGGTCGGGTCGGGTCGGGTCGGGTCGGGTCGGGTCGGGTCGGGTCGGGTCGGGTCGGGTCGGGTCGGGTCGGGTCGGGTCGGGTCGGGTCGGGTCGGGTCGGGTCGGGTCGGGTCGGGTCGGGTCGGGTCGGGTCGGGTCGGGTCGGGTCGGGTCGGGTCGGGTCGGGTCGGGTCGGGTCGGGTCGGGTCGGGTCGGGTCGGGTCGGGTCGGGTCGGGTCGGGTCGGGTCGGGTCGGGTCGGGTCGGGTCGGGTCGGGTCGGGTCGGGTCGGGTCGGGTCGGGTCGGGTCGGGTCGGGTCGGGTCGGGTCGGGTCGGGTCGGGTCGGGTCGGGTCGGGTCGGGTCGGGTCGGGTCGGTCGGTCGGTCGGTCGGTCGGTCGGTCGGTGTGCGTGTGTGCGTGTGTGCGTGTGTGCGTGTGTGCGTGTGTGCGTGTGTGCGTGTGTGCGTGTGTGCGTGTGTGCGTGTGTGCGTGTGTGCGTGTGTGCGTGTGTGCGTGTGTGCGTGTGTGCGTGTGTGCGTGTGTGCGTGTGTGCGTGTGTGCGTGTGTGCGTGTGTGCGTGTGTGCGTGTGTGCGTGTGTGCGTGTGTGCGTGTGTGCGTGTGTGCGTGTGTGCGTGTGTGCGTGCGTGCGTGCGTGCGTGCGTGCGTGTGTGGTGGTGTGTGGTGGTGTGTGTGTGCCCACGTGTGTATGAGTGCATGCTGGTAATTTACTCAGCAAGTATTGCATAAATCAGTACTCACTTCCAGCCATCAATGAATGTAGCGTTGTTCTTACTGACAATGTATCTGAAAAAGTGTTTGAAAAAGTATTGGAAAAAGTCAAATACTTTAAATATCTAAATACAAATACTTTTCATTCCTAAAGGTCAAATACAAATACTGTGAAAAAAGTATTTAAATACTTTCAAATACAAATATAAATGTATTTGACCCCATGTATGATACTCAGTAGTTGTTTAATTAATACACCTGCTGGTGCACTTCACTATTGCTTTCATGAATACACGTATGTCATAATTACATTATGACAGCTGTATGTACCTGCAGTGTGGTGTTGTTGCTGCAGGAAAGGCTTCAGCTGAGCAGTACTGACCCTGCGCTTCAGTACTTCATCATTCCTGCTCAGCTCAACGGTGTTGTGTGTCAACACCTTGTTGATGACATAGGGCCCCAGCCAGTCATGCTCCAAGCGTTTCCCTAAAGACAGCCACGGCAGACAGTCTGGAGTTATAACAGTAATGCCTAGAATACACTTACACAATTAAGAGGGAAGCAGCAGAAAAGATGGCCTATTGCAGTCAAGACATGTAATTTAATATATATCCATAGTTAACAAGATCTGCAGTTCACGAATACAGTTCTTTTCGTCACCCCATGAGCAATGATTGACTGTTTACTGACTTAGAGAGGAGGTCAATTGTGATCATTCATAAATATGTAATAAAACAGACATAGACCACTGTGAACAAACCTTTTGTATGCGCCTTCACCATGTTGCGTCGCAACACCATATCACCTTCTTTGAAAGTGAACACTTTCACACCCTTTCGCATCTTCTGGGAATGGTCTTCAGGACCAAACGTAGGCCCCCCGCCCCTTATAATACAAGTCATCACCTACAGCATACAAATTAACCAAGATACATAAAATATATATATGCTGTTGTAAACATATGGTCAATATTGACAACCTTCCTCAATGTATTCTCAATAAAAGTAATGAAATCTTACTAAATGAAGAACTTTATAAAATTTATGAATAGCTGAATATAAATAAATTATTATTAAATAAAAGTAAGTCTAAATACATGGTTTTTCATATGCCTAATAAGTGCATGCAAACTCTTATGTTTAAAATAGATGATGTATGTATTGAAAGACTAGATGAATTAAAAAAAATTCTATGATTCACTTTACACATTAAAAACAATTGGAGAAAGCGCACTGGGAAGATATGAAATAAATATTCAAAAGCGATTGACATATTAAACAGATAAAATTGTGTATTACCTTTACATGTAAAAATTTTATTGTAGAATACCTTAACATTATCACATATAAATTATTATATCTTGATTTGGGAATATCAAAGAAATACAATTAAACGCGTCAACACAATGTTATGCGAATATAAATCTTTAAATAAATACAACTCACATATGGAAAATAAATAATGAAACTACTGAAATTATAAGAAGTATTAAACTTACAAGAATTTAAATTTTACTTTGTATACATTCACAAAGAATGACCTCCTTATTTACTAAACTGGCAAGTTATACCAAGTGTTAATATAAACAATTATAATATGCATACAAAAATTAATATACATACACTGTACTACTAAAACCAAAGCTAGATTTCCATTGGTAGCCTTCCAAACATTATAAATAACACCCTTGATATAATAAGTAAAAATGGGATCATTACTTGCATGGCTTTTTACGTTATATAAAAACGTCTGTTACATAACTATTGTGATATGATAATTTTTTATGTACTTTATCAGATTACATACATGTCAACTATATCAAAAAACAATAGATATTGATGCTTTGTTATGATTAGCACACCTCCATGCCACCACATACACATTCTCACCTCAAATCAACACTTCAACATAAACATGACATAGGCATCTTGTATCAGTATCATATTTTTTCCACCTCGAAATTAAAGTGGCTCCTATGACAGCGGCATTATTGATCTAGTAAATTTAAACATTCCTCTCAAAATAAAATAATTGTACATAGATCATCTATATAAAATGTTCAAGATCACATCACATAATGACTAAAAATAAACCTATATGCAACCAATCATGCATGCAGTTTTAAAACTGCAATAAGTGGGTAGATTTCAGGATTCCACAAAAATTGATTGCCGATTTGTTTTAAAGTGTCTTATGTTATTTATTTACTGCTAAAAATTAAACTGTTTATTTACTTTTTGAAGTGAGATACATGTTTAAATAAAAAAAAATCTGTTTAATAACATAAATATATTTCACAGAATGCTAGTAGTTCCATAAAGGACAAATAGCTACTAGTGGTACTACCATAAAGGTAATGCTTTCAAAGATATTGGACTACCTAAACAACAGACATTTGCAATAATCAGTGAGATGCCCATAAACCAGGAGTATTTGTGCATCTAGCAACATACTAAGCTGGATTTGAACCAGCCACAAAACACTGATATATTGCATTCGATAGTTGAAGAAAACCAAAAAAATTTGTATATATGATGTGTGTGAAAAATATGTGTTTACTGGGCTTATCGAGATATACTATGGATATTTCCTATTTACATGATCACATATGGTAATACAAAACAAATGCATCGATCCAAGTTCACACAGAATTTATTCACAATACATGATATCAATTATGCACATATATTATGCATATATAAATATATATACATATACAGTGTATATACACATATACATTGATTATCATTGAATTCAGGACCATAGGCCACCACAGAATCTAAATACATGTAGCTTTCAAAATGTAATAACTTACTGCAGGGATTGTTGTTGTATGCTTGCCAGAGACATTACATTAGTGTTGCAATGAACAGGTCTGTCATTGTCTCAAGTACTATGAATATCCTTTTAACTTACATTTGAAAAATTTCCAAATCCATTCCTAAGTAAAATATAAGTGTTACAGTTTATCTATTGCTGGATTACAGCAATGTGTATGTCTTGAACTGGTCTATTGTGAATGACATCATATCCATCTTCTGGTTGTATGTTTCCACTTGACTTGGTCCACTTGCCTTGCAAGTTGCAGTCATAAAACATTCAGTGACATGATTGAGTACAATATGAAATGTTAGCTCAGGATGCTGGATTCGATACTTGTTGCATAAAACTAGACGTTGCAGATATAACACACGTTGATAATAACTCCACGTGCCAAAAGTAAACAAAAGCATTCAGTTTCTCATATTTAAATTTGTCAATGTGCAACAAAACACAAAGACAAAGTATTCTTAGTATAGATACCACAGGTTGTCTTGTTAACTACCCTATGGTGACGAAACTCATTATTGTGAACAATTGCTTACAATTTATTTCGGTAAATTTTAATATTATTGTTGTTTACAACAAAGTAACGGATTGTGGCGCTTTGGTGTCACGTGATCTGTGTTTGTTCTCAAAACACACAACTCTGTTTCTACTTTGT